>JAEOAD010000040.1:8627500-9075000 GCA_036365145.1 Orientallactaga sibirica | reverse complement strand
AACGGTTCTGACTATTCAGCAATAATCATCTTTGCTTCTTTTTTTTTAAAACCACATTTGATAGTGAAGTTGGAGAAGCTATTGCAGACCCAAAGGGCACATGATTTCATAATAAAGAAAACAAACAATACATAAAACTTAGAGCAACTGGCAGATAGCTCGGAGGCACTCCCTCTGAGAATACTGCACAATGATGTGAAAGGGGGCTTTTAGCTTACTCACAATAGCTGCTAGCTGGAAAAGCTGTGATAGCCAGATGTATCACAGGTTATGGGCTATTGTTGGCAGGCTTAGGTTTTGTCTCTGTAGATGGATAAAAACCTACAATATCGAAGTTTAAAAGCAGGGGGTCCAATAATCATCACAGTATGTGTACACCACCCACATGACGTAATCAATCATCTGACATTTGAGCTTGTTAACATAGCTGATGTGTTGTTAACAAGCATTTAGACATTCATTTTATGCTTGCGTTGAGAATGGGGGTGTGAGGCAGTTGATAAAAAATTTCTTGCTACCATAAAATATACAAAAAATCAATTTTCATTCTTAAATATATTCAGAGATGCCAGTTATGATTAACTTAGCACAGAGAGATAGAACTCACTAACAAGACAGATCTCTGTCAAAATAGGCTTCATTTTTTTGCTCATTTTTGCCCACACATCCAGGATAATTGGCAGTGTGATTGAAGAAGAGTGCCCCATTACCTTAGTCATAAAGAATTTGAAAGAAAGGATTGCTTTTGCACATTTCAAAAGCACAGTTTCCATAACATTAAGAAACTTAAAATTCCTGAGGAGTTTAGTAGAGGAAAGTCAGTCTTATAGAATAATAATTCCCAAGGCTTTATTTTTGGTACCATGAATGAAACCTGTTTATGTTGTATTTGTAAAGTAGCAGGTGTTATTAGTTAGAAAAGAAAAAAAAAATCAACTGTCATTCTTCAGATGAGTAAGATATATCATAAGCATTTTGTTTGGTTTCAATGAAAATAAATCTGTCTTTTGGGAAGAGGCCTAATTTATCAAAAATATTTCATTAATAGAAATTCTCTTCTTAGTCATTTTCACAAGTGTTTGTGGTGTTTACATTATAGTATCATAGGTTAGTTGAGCATTACAATGAATTAGTCACAATTTCCCTATGTTTGTGTATGTGTAAAATTTCTGATGAGAAAGTCAATTTGAAAAATAGACTTTCTAAGTAGATTGTTGGTGGGCTGGGCAATGGTACAGTGATTCGGTTTGCTTCTCCAGTACCCATGTAAAGCCAGCACATATATCTAGAGTTCATTTGCAGTGGCAAGAAGTCCTGGCAAGCCCATTCCCCACTCCTAGCAAATGAATAAATAAAATCATACATATTTAAAGTACTGATTGTTGCGGCTGGGGAGATGGCTCAGTGGTTATAGGCTAGTAACCTTGATTTAATTCACCAGTACCCATGGAAAGTGGGACAGATGTTTATTTCAGAAGCAAGAGACCCTGGTGTACACACATACACATAATAAAATTCAAATGTTTACTTCTAACAGTACAAAAAAAAAGTTTATTCCTAGGCAAGCATTTGTCACATCATATACAGCTTTTGCAACATGTTTGGTCAGTCTTCAGGCAAAAGTTAATTTTATTTGTGCATTTCATGTTATTGCAGGAAGCTAAATTATGGAGAAAACAAGTGAGAAACCTAACCCTAGTCTGAAAGCAAAGAGCTCACCGCATAGGGCCCATCAACACTGCATGGAGCACTCCACTTAGAGAAGGAAATCTGTTAGATTGAATAATGTCCACACATACCACAAAACTTGTTTCATCTTTCACTAGAGGCCACTTCATCACCCTTGTACTATTTTCTCATAGTGAACAGATTCCTCCCAGTTAGAACTTCTTTGTGGTGATCTCTACAGAGCAGCGTTTTGGAGGCAGGTAGCTGAGCTGGAGCTTTGATGGCCATTGTTAGTGCTTGTTACTGGGCTTATAAAGAAATTATGTAGCTATCACACACACCTCAGGGAGAAAGCTGGAAAGATTGTAATCTTTTTTATGTTCAAAGTCAAGAGGGAGGTTCTGTATGAACATGGAGCCTTTCAAGTTTGCATGGGAAAGCAGAATGGAAAGTGAAATATGGAGAGGAAGAGGACATTCGGAATCAAACAAGGATTGCTTCACTTCTAGCATTGTCACAATAACTTGCCAGTCAGTGGAATCAATGTGCTCACAATAGCTCAGTGGATGCACTTTTTAATTGTGTGTTTGGGCGAGTATGTATGTGTGTGCCCACACTTGCCACAGTGTATATGTTAAGATCGGAGGACATCTTTCTGTCCTGTCCTCACCATTCCACCATCACTGCTGTTACTTTTTCCTGTGCTTTCCAAGAGTCTCCAAGGAATTCTCCTGTGTCTACCCGTTCTTGTTTGGAGCCAGAGTCTCTTATTGATGCCAGAGCATGCTGTTACTTTTTATTTATTTATTTATTTATTTATTTATTTATTTATTTATTTATTTATTTTTGGCTTTTGGAGGTAGGGTCAAATGCTAGCCCAGGCTGACCTGGGATTCACTATAGAGTCTCAGGCTGGCCTCGAACTCACGATGATCCTCTTACCTCTCCCCCCCCCCCCCCGCCAGTACTGGGATTAAAGGCGTGTACCACCAAGCCCAGCAGCTTGCTGTTATTTTCATGAGTTCCACAGATTCTTGGGTATCTCCCCTTTAGAAATGGGGTCCCAGGCAAGAGTAGGAAGCCCCGATGTTTACATGGGTTCTGTTAATTCAAACTTGGGAATTCTCAGACCTTTTTAAGCCCCCATGCTTATGCAGAAAGTATATCTAGCAATTGACTGATCGAGGCTGGAAGACTTACCAGGAATACTGTGGGCATTGCCACCACCATTGAGTTCATAGAATCGTTCCAGATGTGAGATTCCAAGCTTCCAACAGACTACCAGAGTTTTAACTGGAAAGTTATTTTGAAGTATTTTTAAGTAATGGTTTAAAGAAGATAAATTGAAGTTATCTTTACAATTCAAGAAACATATCACCAGAAGTCATGCGTTATCTTAAGCACAGGATATCCATCCTTTTAAAATATAAAATTTAAGGTTTAAGGGCTGGGAAGATGGTTTAGCAGTTAAGGCGCTTGCCTACAAAGCCAATGAACCCAGGTTTAATTCCCCAGGACCCATGTAAGACAGATGCACAAGGTTGCACATGCATCTGGAATTTGTTGGGAGTGGCTCGAGGCCCTGGCATGGTCATCTTCTCTCCCTCTCTCTAACTGCCTCTCTCTCTCATATAATAAATAAATCAAAATAAAATGTAATTTTTTAAATTAAGGCTTGAGGATCTGTTCTGTTGGTTTTGTGGGCACTGTTCTTTGACTCTGGATTTTGTTTGTTTGGTTGTTTGGTTTTCTGTCTTTCGAGGTAGTTTCTCACTCTAGCTCAGGCTGACCTGGAATAGTTTCAAGATGGCCTGGAACTCATGGCAATCCTCCTACCTCTGCCTCCCAAGTGCTGGGATTAAAGATGTGCACCACCATGCCCACCTTGGACGGTTTCAATACAGGCAGTGAATTTACATGAACATGAACTGTACACATAAAATGAATCTATTGCATAGAACACATAAGAATCTGCTTTTCTTCGAGGTTGTAGTCTCTTGGTATTTTGGATTGTTCACCACCTCGCTTGCCTTGGAGTGTGTTCTGTTTCTTGTGGAGACCCTTTTGTTCACCCTGGCACTGCCCTATTGGTCAGCCAACGCTTGCAATTGCATTTTTAATTTTTTTTTTTTTATTTTTGGAGAGATACACAGAAAGACAGAGAGAGAGGGAGAGGGAGACAGATAGAGATGGGTGCGCCAGCAGTCTCCCAGCTGCTGTGAACGAAATCCAGATGTGTGTGCCCCCTTGTGGTCATGTGCGGCATTGCGCCCTTGCGTTACTTTGCATCTGTCTAAATGTGGGACCTGGAGATTGGAACCGGGTTCTTAGGCTTAGCAGGCAGGCGCCTTAACCACTAAGCCATCACTCCAGCCCTGCAATTGCATTTTTAATTATCGTCAGTTTCTTGGCTAATGTGGAAATTGATCTTTTCTGGAATATTTGATCTCTTCTTCACAGGCGATCATTGTTCCTTTCCAGATGCTTTGAACATAAAACTCTTGACTTGGGTGAACCAAGCTCATGAGCTGGTAGTTGCTTGCCCTCTACTCTTCTAGTCTAGTCTATTCCCCAGCACCCCTACCCTTGATCTCTGCTCCAATACCGGACCTTCTGGGAGCGCTTGGACAGCTCGATGGTGATCCAGTCAGGAGGTGTACACAGCCTGAAGGACTCTTTACTCTGCTTCTTGTAGGACTAGATCGTTCAGATCTCACAAAAACATCAGGCTTTATTCCCACTGACGTTTTCCTTAAAAGTCTGTACACAGTAACCTGCCTAGCTCACCCAGTTTGAATGTTCTGAAGATTCCTCACATCTATATGGTATTTTCCTGCTACGTCTCCTTGAATGTTCTCGGCAGCACTGTCTTGATGCAGGGTCCTTTATTCATGCTCTTGCCCTCTTGTGTTCACCACACTCTCAGGCTCCTTGAAGGGCAGTTGCGTCTGTTAGAATGAATCACCCAGCACTTGGCCCTTCATTCCAAAAGTTCCTGCATGTGAACTTGGAAAAGGGTTAGTCTTTCCACTTTTGTACAACAGAAGCTTGCAGCATAACACATCTTCACACACTCTTGCTAGTGTCCTTCCAGGAGTTGTTACAAAGATGTTAGAAAACATGCATTTGCAGGTATTCCCCAGTGAACTACGAATTAGTCTCATCATGAGAGGCACTGTGGGGAAGTTAAAAATTAGAAAAAAAAATGTCACTATAATGAAACATAAAAGTATTATTCTGGGATTTGGGATTTTGTAATTTTTTTTTTAATTTCTTTCTCCCATGTTTACTTGTAATTGTTTTTATTCTCATAGACTATTAAAATGACATTCACACTACCTTGGCAGTCCTATTTTAATGATCACATATTATGCTGAGTTTAAGTTTAAAACGTTCTTTCTGGTCACGTCTTACATCACATCTAAAGTTACCATCTTGCCTGGATTTTCTATCATGTTTCTTTCTTTTTTTTTAAATATATTTTATTTATTTATTTGAGAGACAGAAAGAGGGGAGAGAGACAGAGAAAATGGGCATGCCAGGGCCTCCACTGCAAACAAACTCCAGAGGCATGTGCCACCTTGTGCATCTGGGTTACCTGGGTCCTGGAGAATGGAACCAGTATTCTTTGTCTTTGCAGGCAAATGCCTTAACCACTAAGCCATCTCTCCAGCCCCCACATTTCTTAATACAAGTTTTCTTCTTTTCTATATGGGAAGTATTATTTCATGTGGTTTGGGTGGAAAACATAATTTTTAATTGCCAATAATTCTATCAAGATAATATAGTCCTATTGCATAAACTTATGTTAGAATGATTATTCACAGAACAATCTTATTTATTGATTTTCTTAGTTTTAATCTTGGCTGTTCAATGTTATCTATGTGGTAGAACAAATGGTCTTTCAGCATGCATGTTATAATATGTTAAATGTTTATTTATAGCGATTTTTCTTTGTAAATTATTTTGCTTTCTACTGAAAAGTATATTTTCATAACCATTTCTACTTAGTTAACTAAGTAAATTAGTGCAGATAAATGTGTGTACCTCTTGTATAAATTCACCAAAAAATTCCTGTATTTAAATAGCTCTATTTTTTCAAATTATATACTATATGATCATTTTGTCAATTATTAAAAGAATCCCTCGTGTACAAATTTACTTTCTCATTATCGTCTTGTTCTTCCATATTTATTCATTTATGTAATATGTACCATTTGTCTGTAAAAATCACTGTGTACATAAATGCAAAAATGTATGGCTGTCTTTTTCACCCTAATGTCCATCACAGCTCTTAATACAACTGTTCCAAAAATGTCAGCTAAATGACCTGAAAACATATAAATAAATTTAATACAATCCTTTTAAGTGTAATTGTACACCAAACAAAACAAAAACAACAATAAAATCTTTTTGGAACTTTCTTTCACCCATTACTTAATCAAGCTTTTTAAATACATTGAAAAAATATATTGAAAAAAAACTGAGTTCAGCATTTTCTCTTGTGCAGATTTCAGTGCCCATAGTTTGTATCAGAATGCTATGAATCTATGTTAAATACAGCTTAAAATATTAGTAACATTTATGTTTTTTCAGGTAGCTAGCTTACTCTGTTTTGAGCAATTGTGATTAATTTTCTAATAATTTCAGGGTTCAGAATAAAATTTTGGATAGTGTTTAAGCTAAAAGCGAACTGATCTACCTGGCAGGAGAGTTCCCTTTCCCTCAGGTTTGTTGGAAGGGGCCTGGGGTGGCTGGAGTGCTAAACGTGAGTCAGCGTCAGAGAGAGAGCTGCTGGGGCTTGTCTGAAGCCAGCCTGTGCTCAGTGGGGTCTGATGGTGCGCCCTGCGGTCCCCGCAGGTGGCAAGCACAACGAGCGACATCCAGGCCTCGCTGCTCCCCTGCGACACGCTGAGCGCATCCCCGGAGGGTCTCTCCCTCCCCGACATCTCCTACAGCAGCCAGCTGCGGAACGCGCCACTGCCCACCGAGGACAAGGAGGCCGCGGAGCTGCCCGAGGAGTTCGTGGTCCAGGGGCCCAAGGAGCACAGATCGCAGCGCAAGGTGCGGCCCGGCCGGTGCGGTGCGGTGCGGTGCGCGGAGTGGGTTGGGGAGGCTGGGCAAGGGCAGCGGGGCGGCTCTGCCCCGGGTAATCATGTTTCTGTCTTGCCTCTGACCATGTACGTCCACGAGGGGCCAAGGTTTCCACTTAGCACTGCCCAAGACAGCAGTTTAAGGAGGCGTGCCTGTCTCACTTTGGAATCGCATCTTTCTTTTGAAACATCTGCCATCATTTTTAGCGGGTGGGAACCAGGCATGGTGGCGCACACCTGTAATCCCAGCCCTTGGCAGATGGAAATAGGAGGATGGGGATTTCTGGGTCAGCCTCTGCTACATAGAGAGAATAGCATGAGCTACATAAAACCTTGTCTTGGAAAAAAAATGACTAAAATAAAAGCATGGTTAGGTTACCATGTTTTCTGCAGTACTGCATGGTATTTGAAATAAGTGTTTTAAGTGACAATTTCAATGACTGTAAAATTTGTTAGGACGGATGTTAGGGAGATTAACATTAACGTTTCTGCTATGTGTTAAAAAAAAATCTCAGCAAGGGAAACTTATCCAGGTTTTGAAAAGATGAGGAATAAAGCATCTCGTTTGGGAATTATCCATTGTCACAGTCATTGAAAGTGTAAAACGATGCAGGAAAGCTGTGTTTACAGAAGAACCTAATATTCTGATGAACAATTTGGAAAGTGTTTAATAAGATTGCATTGCTTCTACAGCTGGCAAGCACATTGAATGACATCCAGTCCTCTCTGCTTCTCTGTGGAACATTATATAATATTTCCACAAAATTCAATACTTGCTCTTTTCCTCAATACATTATATTTTGTTTTTACATAATATTTAGGCAGTATAATTTTTCTTCTTTCTAGCACAACTCCATATGGGTTCTCTTCTCTTTGCAATTTTCCCTGGGGAATATAATATTTATTATTTTCTTTTTGTGCCAAAACATGAAAAAGGCTGGAAAGTATTCAACTGAAAACCATGAATTTCAAGTCTTGTCACAAAACTTAATCACCCTTCCTGCTCAGTAATTTCTTAAAGGGATTTTACGAATACTGAGAACGAAAGAGCAAACCTTGCTGTCTTCACTGAATTTTCTTCTAAACTCCACTGTAAGCTAACTGGAGAATTCTCTGGTACATTCAGGTCTGTGTTCCAGTTCAGTGACTAAGAGAAGGTCGATTGTTAAGTTGATTTCAAATTTTAGAGAACTGTAAGAGTTAAACCCAACCTTTCACTTACTGTAAGCCTGAAGGCAGACAGAGATGTGGGCATCTTGGAAGGCCAGTGACTGTGTCCCCTCAGTCACTTGGTTCCATCCCTGCTCTGGAATCATGCCATGCATGCGAGCATTTCTTCTTTGATACAGAAGGCTAGGGACAATAGTGTTGGTGTCAAGCACAAACATGTTTAATACTTACAGAGATTTCCATAGCTGCATGCAGACTCTAATGTATTTGGAAACTTCCAGAATACTGTACAGTAAACCCTGTTTAATAATATCACTTTCAGCCTGGTATGGTGGCCCACCTTTAATCCCAGAACTCAGGGGGCAAAAGTACAAGGATCTCCATGAGTTTTAGGCCACCCTGAGACTACATAGTGAATTCTAGGTCAGCCTGCTTTAACTTGGATGTAGTTCCAGTTGACCCCAGAGTGTGCTTCAATCATCACCAAAATGTAGTTAGAATTTTATTTTGATACTACAAAATAAATATCACTTTACTTACACCAGCACACCAATGGAATTTCTAGAAAACATAATAAAATCTAGGAATAATATTTAATTTTAGATGTATCACCTGTAAATATTTAAATCATCACACACACACCAAGCTGCTGACCATTTTGTCACCTGAAAAAATTCAGAAAATTCCTGTATAGCTCATACCAAGATGTTGGTTGCATTTAGACATCCTCCATATGTATATCTATACATACATCATATATATATATATATATATATATATATATATATATATATATACACACATATATATATCTCCAATGTTTTAGTTTATAAGGGCAAGGTAATGGTGTGTTTGGTATCATGTGAATCTATCAACCTATCAAATAGAAAAATTGAATTTCATTCTACTTTGGCCTGAGGTGAAAGTGAAGGTCCCGACAGAGCTCATGGAAGCTCATAAGAAGGGAGTGAATGGTGTGTTGTGACAGTGTGTGATGTGACAGTGTGTGATGTGACAGTGTGTGATGTAACACTGTGATGTGACAGTGTGTGATGTGACAGTGTGTGATGTGACAGTGTGTGATGTGACAGTGTGTGATGTGACAGTGTGTGATGTAGCAGTGTGTGATGTGACAGTGTGTGATGATGTGATAGTGTGTGATGTAACGGGTTGTGATGATGTGACAGTGTGTGATGATGTGACAGTGTGTGATGTAACAGTGATGTGACAGTGTGTGATGTAACAGTGATGTGACAGTGTGTGATGTAACAGCGTGTGATTTGACAGTGTGTGATGTGACAGTGTGTGATGTGACAGTGTGTGATGTGACAGTGTGTGATGAAAGTGTGTGATGTAACAGTGTGTGATGAGACAGTGTAGCATGTGAGATGTAACAACAGATGATGTGACACGTGACAGTGTGTGATGATGACAGTGTGTGATGATGTGACAGTGTGTGATGATGTGACAGTGTGATGACAGTGTGACAGTGTGTGATGATGTGATGCAACGGTGTGTGATGTGTGTGATGTAATGAATGGTGTATGATGACGTGTGTGTGATGATGTGATGACGAGTGATGTGACAGTGTGAGATGTGTGATGCGACAGTGTGAGATGTGATAGTGTGAGATGTGACAGTGTGTGATGTGACAGTGTGTGATGACGTAACAGTGTGTGATGATGTGACCAGGTGTGATGTAACAGTGTGTGATGCAACAGTATGTGATGATGTGACAGTGTGTCATGTAACAGTGTGTAATGATGTGACAGTGTGTGATGTAACAGTGTGTGATGCGACAGTGTGTGATGTGACAGTGTGAGATGTGACAGTGTGATGATGTGAACAGTGTGTGATGTGACAGTGTGATGATGTGACAGGGTGTGATGATGTGACAGTGTGTGATGTAACAGTGTGATGATGTGACAGTGTGTGATGATGTGACAGTGTGTGATGCGACAGTGTGAGATGTGACAGTGTGATGATGTGACAGTGTGTGATGCGACAGTGTGAGATGTGACAGTGTGTGATGATGTGACAGTGTGTGATGATGTGACAGTGTGTGATGATGTGACAGTGTGTGATGTAACAGTGTGTGATGTAACGGTGTGTGATGATGTGACAGTGTGTGATGATGTGACAGTGTGTGATGATGTAACAGTGTGTGATGATGTGATGATGCGACAGTGTGATGATGTAACAGTGTGTGATGATGTGACAGTGTGTGATGATGTGACAGTGTGTGATGATGTGACAGTGTGTGATGCGACAGTGTGTGATGAGTAACAGTGTGATGATGTGACAGTGTGTGATGCGACAGTGTGTGATGATGTGACAGTGTGTGATGATGTGACAGTGTGTGATGAACAGTGTGTGATGAGTAACAGTGTGTGATGATGTGACAGTGTGTGATGATGTGACAGTGTGTGATGATGTGACAGTGTGTGATGTGACTGTGTGATGATGTAACAGTGTGTGATGATGTGACAGTGTGATGATGTGACAGTGTGTGATGATGTGAGTGTGTGATAACAGTGTGTGATGTGTGATGATGTGACAGTGTGATGATGTGACAGTGTGTGATGATGTGACAGTGTGTGATGATGTGACAGTGTGTGATGATGTGACAGTGTGTGATGATGTGACAGTGTGTGATGATGTAACAGTGTGTGATGTGACAGTGTGTGATGATGTGACAGTGTGTGATGATGTGACAGTGTGTGATGTGACAGTGTGTGATGTTATGTATCAGGATCCAACAGAACCATGTTGATCTGCTATGAAGAGCTGCAACTTTTGGAAAGCTGTTTCATGAAAAAGTGATTTTTGATGTGAGTGAGACAGATGTGATGTAACTGTGATGATGTGAGTTCATTTAACAGAACCATTTCTGCAGAGAAAATGAAAAAGTATTTTTTCAGTTAGACAGAGTGACTGAAGATATAAGTAAATAAAAGAGTACATGGATCATAATCTCTCCAGATACTGAACAGAGTACATAAAGCTAGATGCTAGGATGGGTATTAAAAATGAAATTGAAGTAACAGATTCACATTATCATGAGCTCTTAAAGTCAAAAAGGCATGGAGAAATTCAAATAAGAAAATGTCAGGAAACTTGAGTTCTGCCTTTCCTTGCTTCCTCTACCCTTCTGGAAGTAAAAACAAGCCTCCTGGAGCATGGAGACACTCTAACAGGATCACATTTAAAACCAATTTAATAGTGAAAGACAATATTAATGCATTCAGTCTGTCACTTAGAAATCCCTTCAGAATGGGCTGGAGACATGGCTTAGCAGTTAAAACGCTTGCCTGCAAAGCCTATGGACCCAGATTCGATATCCCAGTACCCAAGTTAGCTAGAGGCCCTGGGTGCCCATTCTCTCACTGTCTTTCTCTTTCTCTCTCATACAAATAAATCAAATATTTAAAAAAATTCCTATCATAGGCTGGAGAGATGGCTTAGCAGTTAAGACACTTAACTGCAAAGTCTAAAGACCCATCTTACACTTCCCACTAACCACATAAAGCCAGATGCACAAAATGGAACATGCAATGTAGAGTCGTTTGCAGCTGCAGGAGGCACTGGAGCTCCCGCTCTCTGTGTGTCTCTTCTGTATATATACCTCTGTTTGCAAATAAACAAATAAAATACATTTTTTAAGCATCACATTGGTATCACCTTCAAAGGTTAAGCTCAGTTTTAGTCAATAAGTAGCCAAGGTAGAGAGTAAGACCCCGACAAAGCAGCCACAGTCATGGAACAGCAATCATTTCTCATTGTTTTGAAGTGATGTTTTTGCCCTTGAATTGAATTCATTTAATTTTTTTATAGCACTTGTGTGTTACTGAATTTAGATTCATAGAAATTAGGACTTCCTAATATAAAAACAACACACACACACACACACACACACACACACACACACTCTCGCATACACTGAGAGAGAGAGAGAGAGAGAGAGAGAGAGAGAGAGAGAGAGAGAGAGCAATAATCAGATATCAAGACATTACCCTACATACTAGAAAAATGCTGAAGTTTGTCTTTTTTATTTTATTTTATTTTTTAAATCAATTCGTTTTTATTTTTATTTATTTATTTGAGAGTGAGAGACAGAGAAAGAGGCAGAGAGAGAGAGAGAGATAGAAAGAGAATGGGTGCAGCAGGGACTCCAGCCATTGCAAATGAACTTCAGATGCATTTGCCAACTTGTGCATCTGGCTTACATGGGTCCTGGGAAATTGAAGCTCGAACTGGGGTCCTTAGGCTATGAAGGCAAATGCTTAACTGCTAAGTCATCTCTCCAGTCCGTTTTTTTTTTTTTTTAATCAGTGTCTTCCTTCTTGTTACTTGTGATAATCATGCAGATGCACAGAATGTTCATTGAGAAGATTTTCAGAATTTTTCCTGCATACAATACATAGGAGCCTCCAAGTTCATTCAAATTTCCTCTTAGAAGACAGAAAAAGCTTACCAATCTTCCAAGCAGTTATGAAAGCTCAACCCTGCATATGTTTTATAGCTCACTTGCTTCTTCTTTTCTTTTCTTTTCTTTTCTTTTCTTTTCTTTTCTTTTCTTTTTTTCTTTCTTTTCTTTTCTTTTCTTTTCTATTCTTTTATTTTCTTTTCATCTCATTTTGTTTTTTCTCCTCTCTTCTTTTCTTTCTTTCTTTCTTCCTTTCTTCCTTCCTTCCTTCCTCCCTTTCTTTCTTTCTTTCTTTCTTTCTTTCTTTCTTTCTTTCTTTCTTTCTTTCTTTCTTTCTTTCTATTTATTTTGTAGGAGCTTTCTAGAAGGCTCGCCTAGTTTATTAATCCTTTTGGTGAATCACACCAAACTCTGCCATAACTTTAGCTCCCCTTAATTTTTAGGTTTGTATGTTTACAGATGGGAATGTCCCCATAATGTTTATGAACAAAGAAATATCTCCATTTAGTTAGTAGAATTATTTTAAACAAGAATCAGCCTTTAAATTTCGCCTGTATTGTTATATACAAGATGTCACTTCATTTGTTTTGAATATTTTTTTTCCAGCAACACTAGATCCAGTGCCTATATATGCTGGGCACTGTACCAGATGGAGATAACACAGAGGTGGAGAACTTTCCCAATTTTGATCTCTCAGTGAGTCTTTTTTTTTTTTTGTCTCTGACAATAAATAAATAAGTAAATAAATAAATAGGAAGAGTGTAAGTGTTGATTGCTGACTGGCAAGCCCTGCCTATTTATACTCAAGCAATCAGAGATCTTAGAAAAAATGAGACTTAATGACACGTTTGGTGGGTGGGGAGTTGAGTGAGAGGTAAGTACACCTGACAGGTAAGCACGAGGATGTGGATTTGCTCCAGAGCACTCCGTGTGAAAAGCCAGGCATGGCCTCGTGTGGCTGTAACCCATAGCAGCATCGCTGATGGTCACTGGTCATCAAGTCTGGTGCACGAGGGACCCACAGGCTCAGGGAGAGACTCCGTCTTGAGGAAACAGCGTGTAAGAGAGAGTTAGGAGGACTCCAGACCTTTCCTCTGGACTCCAGATGTTCATGCATACATAGGACACATGGCGTCTTCACACATGTGTACATTCACCACACACACACACACACACACACACAGAAGAGACAACTGTGTATACGTGCGTGTGCGTGTGCGTGTGCGTGCTTGATATGCTGGTAAACATAGGACTGGTGTTTGGGAATACATCATTCTTTCCGGAAAGAAGCCGTTAAGTGGTGCTTTGCACTGATGAGGGACCAGTGCCGGGAGGATTATGTCTTCAGCCTTGAATGAAAGTTCTGCTGTGTTCTGTCTTCCCCAAAGCTCCCTCTTCTCCGTGCTCCTCTGATGGTCATCTCCAAATGTCCTCTTTACCCTTAGACACAGGATCTACCACCAACTGGCACTTCTCTTCTTGTCTTTTAGGTTAGATGTCTGAGCTGGGAATTTTAATATTTTACTTTTATTTATTTACTTGACAGAGAATGAGGGGAGAGAGAGAAAGAATGGGTGCACCAGGGCCTCCAGCCGCTTCAAACTAACTCCAGGCACATGCGCCACCCCCCCCTTGTGCATCTGGCTAAAGTGTGTCCTGGGCAATTGAACCTGGGTCCTTTGGCTTTTCAGGCAAACACCTTAACTGCTAAGCCCCTAAGCAGGGATTTTTTTATACACATGGGGCTGGGTCATCCTTCCTTGTACACTTATTCCAGTCCACATGTTTTTCTTGTCAAGGGTTCTAGAATGGCAGTCCTGTGAGCATGGGGTACAATGGGGCAGTGGAGGCATTCTTTACTATGCTTCAAAGCCTGAAGGTGATGGCTTTTAAGCTGCCACCTGACATACAAGGGGGACCTCACCAACAGTCAGTGACATGATCAGAGGACTGAGCATCCACAAGGCTCAGCTCAGTGTGCTTGGTGCATGAAGTGTGGAGGGTCACTTCCTCCTCTCCTTCTAGAAACCATCCAGAGAAGCAGTTGCAGATTCGATTAGCTGGAACATGACATGACATCTTGAGGAGCTTGGCCTTCTCCAGATGGCAGCCAGGAAAACGTTAAGTTGATTTGAGGGGAATTAATCAAGGAGTGGCACATTTGGCTCCGAGACAGCATGGAGAGTTTGTTATACTGACAGATGAGAAATGTGAACTTGTTGTGTTGGTGTTTCTGACTTCAAGAGGAAGAGAGCATAGTGATGGGCCCTTGGGGGGCACTGGTAGAGCCTGTGCCCGGCATACAAGAATCCCAGCTCTGATCCGCGGCACCCCTCTCTCCAAACAGTGATGCAAACCAGTTGGTAAGAGTTAGATTTTCAGTGAAAAGATACGGGGAGCGGGGATGAAAAACAACCCTGGTTTAATAAATTCCATATGAGTGAGTGTTCCATTTACTGAGAGAAGAGAAATAAGGAGAGATAAGAATCCTGGTGAGGCAAGATGGTGGTACAAACCAAACATGTGCCCAATTAATAGAACCCTAACTCACATTTAACACACAGATCTGACAGGTGATAATTTAACATGCTAGTTACACAGTTTCCGTCTCATTCGTCATGTATGTAGAATTAGCCTTCATCGTGAACAGTATGTTGTCCGAGGCATGGGCATTATATTAGGATATCTGTTAGGATCGCTTTCCATGCTCCCTTTACTCCCATCATACCCAGCAAGGTTAGAGGGAGATTAGATACGAATATTGAGCTTTTCTGTCTTCTCAGGGCTGGATGTACTTAGTACGTCCTGTTTGGCCCCTTGTGCAGTATTTCAAGTTCAAATCTGGAGAGCGCTTTGCTCATGTTTGCTCTCATTAACATGCTAGCTGAGGACTCACTTCAATAGAATATAACCAAATGTAATCTCCACATGCCTTCGGAGAGTTCCTTGAAACGAACCTTGATTAATCTCTTGCCTAATTAAAACTGATTATTAAAATAGCATATCCCTTGGTGACGCTGGAAAATGGTGCTTTATCTTGAGGAAACGGTCAATGTTCTTGTTGGTTAAGAGCCTTAACGATAAAAGCCGTCTTAGTGGGAGCAGTGATTTCCAAAGTGCGCATTCAAGGGCATGATCTCCAAGCTCACAGAAGCTGACGTGTGATGCTCAGATAAGGATGCTACTGGAGTAAGGGTGACAAAGGGATCATTTTCTGGGTTGCACATAACTCCAGGATTTTTGAATGAAGCCAATTCTTTTGCACACTATGACATCACTACCTTGATAGGGTAAGTCGTTGATTCTTGCAGAACGCTTTAGAGCTTACAAAAGCCAGATGTTGACTTTACTGTCGAGTTGATGAGACAAAACATGTGATCAAAGGCAGCATCTAGGAAGACAGGGTTGATTTCAGCTTTGCGGTTCTGCGGGCACGTTTCCTCACCGTAGAGAAAGCATGGCATGGCTGGTTCACATAATCACACATCAGCCCTAGGACAGAAGCTGCATGACTGAGGGAGCTACTGAACACGAAGTAAGGCTGGACAAATAGACCGCAAAACCCCTCCTCCAGAGACACACCTCCTGCAGCAAGGCTCCACCTCCCACAGGCTCCCCTAGGTGGGCATTGAGTGTGAGGCTTCATCACAAATCCAGAAGGCTACGGGGACATTTCCCATTCAAACCACCACAGCCAATGCGTACATCTGTGATAAAAGATGAATAGTTGGCACTTACCTAAGATGGCATCTGCACAAGCTTCTGCTTAAGCCACATGCATCCCTGGTCTTGGTGGGGTGGAACAAGGGTCCTGTTGATGCAGAAGCCTCTACACTGAAGTATTGAGGGCGGATCATCAGTATCTAAGCACAGAGAAGGAAGACTCATTCCACCACCCACCCTGCCTCCATACCTTGACAGACATGAAGACATGACTTTTTTTTTTTTTTTTTTTTTTTTTTTGCTTGGAATGTCCTTCACAACCTTGGTAGAAAATGTGATGCAGGATTGCACTGACAGTCCACTGTTCTTACTGCTATTCTTTCTTCTCGGGTTAGAGGGTTTTTCTAGACAGTCATCTACGTAGCCCAGACTTTCCTCACACTTTCTACTTAACTCAAGCAAACCTGGCTTAAGCAACATGGTGTTTGTGGCAATTGCTACTGAACAGAGGGCCTCACCCATGTTAGCCCAGTGCTGCACCACGGACGTTTATCTCCCATTCTGAGCTCTACTCTGGACAAAATAATTCCTGTTTCTCTTTTGCTTTTAAATTATGGTTGTCTGGAAGGTGTGTGTGTGTGTGTGTGTGTTTATCTGTGGGCTCAACAAGTTATTTTCATTTCCTGTGGCTTTTTGAGTAGCTATAACTCATCATCATTAGAAAACTCGGAGACTTTGTATTTTTATTAGTGTTATTTATACTATCAGTGATAAAGTTGCCTTCTGGCATGGTCTTATATTTTTATCCCCCATACTTCTAAATTTTTGGAAAGGTTGGCTCCATTTTTTTTTTTTTCTTCTTTTATTACCATATGACATGTGTTGGTGAAATCTCGGAGGTAGTGATTAGGTAAGGAGATGAAAGAAAAAGTAACATGAGAACAGAGATTAATGTTACCATAGCAACAGAAAACCTTCTGATCTATAAGCTCACCCTTTTGGATATAACTCCTACTGTAGGAGAATAATATAACGTGAGGTTAAAACTGCGGGGTTAGCGTCCTTTTATACATCACAATAATATTATTTCAGACAATAGCCCCATTCACATTTATTTGTGCCTTTCAAAGAAGTTTGCCAGTTTAGAGGAGACGTTCTGCTGTAATTTCTATGCAAAATGCGTGCTTTGCTCCTCTCCTTCAGGCTTCTTAGGTGTGTCTCTAGACATGTTTGTGTGTGACAAGAAGATGGAAAGGTTTCCAGAGAAGTAGAAGGGGTTTTATGATTTAAGCACGCCTTGTGGCCCAAAGATAATTTTGAGGAATTTTTCAGTCCTTGTTTTTATTCTAAATGTTATAAATACCTGAATGATGTATCCCTTTGAAAATGGTGGGGGGGGGAGTAAGTTTGAACTTCAAGTATTTCTGGAAAAATGGAATAAATATTGCTTTTTGTATTAAATATGCTTTCTTTTTCCACTTTATGAAAGTAACTTTTCAAAATGCTTACAAAAGTTCTCTTTGCAGATTAAATACTTTTCCTTAAAAAAAAAAAAAAAAAAAAAAAAAACTCAGTAGTGGAAATTGGTACTAAACTTTGATGTTTCTAGTCCCAAAATATCTTGTTTCTGAAATTTGATTAGGATTATATTTTACATAATTTAGTTAATTCATTGAATATCTTATTTGTTAACCATATATGTGGTCAACAATACAAATTTTATACTGAACAATGACACATTTTTAAAAGATTCAGTTAATAAATTCCTTTGACATCCCTTCCTATTTCTCTAATTCTCCTTAATTTGAGCAATGCCTCAGGGAACAAGACATCAGAAGTACACCCCAGATACAGACTGGAAACTTCCATTGTACTTACAGACTTTTACACCCACATTTAAAAAGATAAGGCCAGGCAGGGGAGGTGCCCTGAACAAGGCATAGTGTTTTCATAGTTTGTTAGACCCACATGGTTTGAGATAATTTTCTTATTGTTTATATTCCCAGTGAGTTTTCTGACAATTCTAATTCATTCCTTTTTAATAGATTCAGGTGGTTTAACTGATGATTCCCTTACATATTTTATGGATTTGGTTTTTTTCATTTGTGAGGTGAACCTCGCCCTCACACAAAGTAAACAACTCTTTAGCTAAGCTACATACCCAGCCCAACACTTAGCTTTGAAGAAGTCATTCATTTTCTTTCATTACTACATTCCGCTTTATCATTCATTTTCTTTCATTACTACATTTCGCTTTAATTCTTTTTCTCTATTCTGGCTTTGCTGTTACAAGGCCAGCCATATAAAAGTGCAAGGAAGTTATGGACTTGGTAAGGAGAGGTTTGTGACCAGTCTTCCTGTTCCTGTCTACTAACTGTCTTAACAAAAGCCAAAGGCTTGAGCTGGACGTGGTGGCACACACCTTTATTCCCAGCACTGGGAGGCAGAGGTAGGAGGATCTCAGTGAGTTCAAGGCCACCCTGAGACTACAGAGTGAATTCCAGGTCAGCCTGAGCCAGAGTGAGACCCTACCTTGAAAAACCAAAAAAAAAAAAAAAAAAAAAAAAAGGCTTACACCTTCAAATCTGTTATTACATCTGCATGGTGTTTAATAAAAGAACACACTGGGCAGGGCATGGCAGCGCACGCCTTTAATCCCAGCACTTGGGAGGCAGAGGTAGGAGGATCGCTGAGAGTTTGAGGCCACCCTGAGACTCCATCTTAATTCTAGGTCAGCCTGGACTAGAGCGAGACCCTGCCTCAAAAATCCAAAAAATTAAAAATAATAAAGAACACACTATTGTTATGGCTAGGAACAGTATATAAATTTACTAATTGATCATGCCTATTCATTATCAACCTTATTCTTTATGTTTTATAATATTTATAACAGGTTTATAATGGAAGCCTCATGAGAAATTTTCATTTAACTCATTTTTAATAAATGATATTTTTTCTCTAGATTTATAAGTAAAGAAAATAACTTTCCACGATAATTGCTTCTCATTGAGGGAAGCTTTGTTGGATCATAATTTGAGTACCTGGGCCCTAAATATACTGTTATTCAATTTAATTTATTTGTTGACTGTGCTTTTGACATAAAAAGTGTCATCTATAAAGTGTTTTTGTTGTTGTTGTTAATTTTATACAGTTGATGTTTAGAGAGAGAACTAGGTACATATTTGATCCCATAACTTGGTGGACTATGATATGAGTGAATACAGTTAGGGCCATATTTTAAAGAAGAAAAAAAGTAGTACTCCTGCCATATAACAAATCTGTAGCTATCTTCCCTGCTCCAATATCCCTGGGAAAATTTGCATGCTTAGCTGGAAAGTGTTAGTGGAGAACACTGCAGAAAACTGAGTGATGTGCATATGGTTACAGCTGGAGAAAATCACACCAATTTCATGAAGCTGAAAAGGGTGTGGTTTAACTGACAACACACACATGAGGAAAGGAATAGTGAGAGGGGAAGTTTGAAAAGTAGGGTGAGGTCATCATATAGGAGGGTCTTATGTGGCAGGGTGAGACTTTGTCTATGATTTTTTTATTATTATTATTATTTGAGAGAAACAGAGAGCGAGAGAGACAGGTAGAGAATGGGTGCACCAGGGCCTCTCAGCTGCTGTGAATGAACTCCAGATGCATGCCCCCTTGTGTGCATGTGCGACATTGCGTGCTTGCATCACTTTTGTGTCTGGCTAAATGGGGGACCTCTAGATTTGAATGGGCGTTCTTGGACTTTGCAGGCAGGCGCCTTAAACACTAAGCCATCTCTCCAGTTTTTGTGTATGATTTTTGTTAGCAGCGGGGATTCTCTGGAAGCTCATAATTGGAGTTGCAGTTTAGATCCTGCCAACATTATGTGGAGACCATTCAGGCAAAGAAATTGAAAGTACAGAGGTGTTAGGTTGCTGCCATAGGGGGAAGGTAATGACGTCTGAACAGTGGTGATAGAAATGGTGGTGGAAAGAGTGATGGGGAGAGATGCAAAGTTTGAATCTGTGGTCATTGGCTACTAATTGGATGTAAGAGATAAGGTTGAGGAGGAATAAATGTGCCTAAGTGACTAGGTGGTACCATTCACAAAATTAGGACAGCAAGATGAAGCTTTGGCTGTTCAGAAGTAAGTGGTGCATTTGGTCTCAGAAACAAATGAGTTAGAGGTGCAACTGTGAAGGAGATATTGAGTATGTTATATATATATATATATATATATATATATATATATATATATATATATGTATATATGTAAACAAGTTGCCCAGAAGCCATTACATCATTGAAGCTGAGGCTGCAAGAGTGGATAGGAGAGATCCTGTGCACACACTCTTAGGACAGGAAAGCATGGTGAATACAAACTGGCTAATTGAAGTGACATCCCACATTTCCTAATGGTTTACCCCTCTGGCAGCCTCTGATGTATGGATGCCATTCTGGAGAAATCTCATGCATATGAAAGAGGATGATGAGGGAGCTTGAGCTAAATGCATGGGAAAATGAAAGTGGTTTTGATTCTCACTGATAAATTACTGACTCAGTGACCTTTCTGAAATGCCCTATACGTTAGAAGAACAAATAACAGATGATTAGGCTTTTGAGTAGATGTGGAAGAAGTGAGGATATTTGATTATGGTGAGTGAGTTTCTTGCATGTCCAGATGACAGTATCACACTTCCTTTTGGTTTTGATCATTGATTAATTGTTACTCATCATTGTAAAGGCGGATATACAACAGTGACTGTATATGAAAAGAGTGACAAGATAATGAAAATTCTCATTCAGTAAATGTAATACTTTAAAAAACAAGAGGAACTTTGGTGTAATCAGATATGAAAATAGCAACCATTATATATACTATACAATGTGATAAACTATAATCAGAGAACGTAAAATATTTTATGTAGTCTATCACACAAAATGAAGTGAGGAATTATTAAACAGTAGAATTTAAAATTTTTAAAATGTATTCTATACAAAAAAATTGACATTAATATTTTTTGATCACAAGTAGCCTAGAGAACCTAGGGTGCACCTGAAAAGCAGAGTGCTTACTTACCATGACAGACCACTGGCTCAAGCCTAAGAACGACAAACACAAATATCAGCTTAGACATATGAAAAACCATGATTATTTATAGTACAGTTTATACCTCAAATGTGCAGTGACTATTATTTCACACACTTTTATACTCAAAAAAAAAAAAAAATCTCTGTAATTAAAACAAAGGAAAAGGTTGATTCCTCATTATATTTAAAACATTCCTTTTTTTTTTTTTTTTTTTTTTTTTTTCAGAAAGAGTTCACCAGCTCAGGCAGGGCTTTATTGTTTAATACTCCAGCGTGTCCCTATATAGGACTGTGCCTATAGCTGTGCACTATCATCTTAACTCAATAATTGATCTTAGGAATGCACTTTCTTCCTCTAGTTTCACATTGATATCATTATTTTTTCATATTATATGTATTACATGTATTATATAATAAATAAGTGTATATTCTGCCATACTCATTGGAATGGCCTACAAAGAATATATAATATATATATATATTATATTAATATTATATATAACATATATTATTTCTTATTATATTTTCTCAAGTTATTAAAAACTGCTTATCATCTTAATAAAAACATTAATATTATCATGGTGGAGTCATGGTGGAGCTACAGGGCTATTTGTATAAAATCTACGATTTTATTTCTCCACTCTTTAATTAACCTACCCATGCTCATAAGTATATATTCATGGGTTTAACCTGTAATTTTATGTGAATGTAATTTAACGCTCACACAAGTGGTTCAGCTACCAATGGATAGAACTCTCCACTAAACAGAAACAACATGTGACTCTCCCTGGTTGCTCATGGAACTATCCAAGTGGATTTCACATCGTTTTGATGAATTCTTAAATAGTATTTTGTTTATTAAATCTTCAGGGTTTACTTCTGGTCTCTATTTCCATGCTGCAAAGTTTGTTACTCTCACAAAGCTATCATTCAGGTGTAGTTAAGGGTTTCAGGACAAGAAACAGAACTAAAGTTTGACTAGAGCTTTGTGAACTAATCCAAACTGAAAATCATCTCCTTGCTGGGCCTTACTTTTAACTGTTGGGCCTGATCTCCAGCCTTAAGTCTGTAATTTCTTGTATGACATCCCCTGGGAAACTTTTGTTGATCCATGGAGGACAGGATAGAAAAAAAAAAATCCCTCATCTGATTATTCATCGTCTTTCCTCTTTGGACACTCACAAAAGAGGCTTTCCTTTTTTTTTTTTTTTTTTTTTTTTTAATATTTGAAGCACCTGCTTTGTAGAGGGACTTACCTTTCTTGGATGTCTATTAAATGGATATGATTTTGCTCCTATGTATCACCACAGGAGGATTTACAACAATATGATCACAGTCTGCAGTACTGGAAAAGTGTTAGCACAGGTTGAGAGATTAAAAAGCCCACCTTGGGCTGGAGAGATGGCTTAGTGGTTAAGGCGCCTGCCTGCTAAGCCTAAGAACGCTGGTTCCAATCTCCAGCGGTTCCAATCTCCAGGTCCCACGTTTAGCCAGATGCAAAGTGAGGCAAGGGCGCAATGCTGCACTTGACCACAAGGGGGCGCACACATCTGGAGTTCATTCACAGCAGTTGAGAGATTGCTGGCGCACCCATCTCTATTTGTCTCCCTCTCCCTCTCCCTCTCTCTCTGTGTCTCTCTCCAAAAATAAATAAAATAATGAAAAGCCTACCTCCCAGGGGCTGGAGAAATGGCTTAGTGGTTAAGTGCTTGCCTGTGAAGCCTAAGGACCTTGGTTCGAGGCTCGACTCCCTAGGACCCTTGGGGACCAAAGTGGCACATGCATCTGGAGTTTGTTTGCAGGGGCTGGAGGCTCTTGGCTCACTCATTCTCTCTCTCTCTCTCTCTCTCTCTCTCTCTCTGTCTGTCTCAAATAAATAATAAATAAATAAAAACAAAATTTTTAAAAAACCCACCTCCCAAGATGCCATGCATAATGGGTTGCACGTTTTACTTACCCTTTCATGAGAAGCAAGGGTCAAGGTTCAGGTTGACATTCACAGTAAGAACAGGATTCCATGGAGGAAGGACCACACTTCCATAGTTAAGTTTTCTGTCCCATCGCCACAGATGTTTCTCCTTCCAGCCATGTCTGCTGCTGACGTTGGTTACCAGGTCAGAGAAGTGGGGAGGCCCAGGGGAGGCAAGTTGCCTGGTGGTGACAGGTAATACTCTGGTGGACAGAGGGGAATCCAAAATGCCTGGTCTCTAGTATACATCTCAGTGAAATGCTTGAGTTTGACAGAGGGGAGACCAAAATGCCTGGCCTCTAGTATACATCTCAGTGAAATGCATGAGTTTCTAAGGTTGTCATTTTCAAAGAGAAAATATGTGATAACCAGATAGAAAGGACTATATATATGTGACAATGGGATACAGATTTAGGTTTGGTGAATTACCACCAGGAGAGAGGTGACCCAAACATGGTTTAAATTGGGCGCCAACTTCATAGGACTTCATAGAATCAAATAGGAGAGGTTAGCGAGCCTAGATTAGCTTCTGGACAGGCTTGTCAAGGATTATCTTAATGGAAGTGGGAAGATCCACCTGAACTATGGATGGAACCATTCCATGGGCCAGTGTCCTGGACCGTGGGGAAAGGCATGGGCTGGCTGAGCACCAGCATTCAGTGTTCTGCTGATCCCTGCAGTGAATGTGACCAGCTCTGCTTCACACTCTGGCAGGACTGTCTTCCCTGCCATGACAAAATCTAATCTGGAACTATCAGCCCAAATCAACCTTTTCTTTCTCAAACTGACTTTTGTTCCAGCAGTAATAAGATAATTAATGTACACATGATCTGGTCTTTATGACTATTCTTATGATGGTTCCATCCTGTTCTAATTAACACTCTCAGTTTTACATTCTTGTTTAATGTTCAATACACTCATATTTACTCCATACTATATCTACAGAATACCAATTTGCTTTTTCTCTTTCTTTTTCTCTTTTTATTTTATTTTGTTTTTCACTGTGTTAGAGTCTAAAGCCAGGGTTCGTTCATTTTAGACAAGTTCCCTACCATGGAGTATACACCTCCAGCCATTACTCTCCAGTGTTAATCTGTCGTGTGAATACTACCTCTCACCCCAAGCTACTTGCCTTACCAGTATGCAGTTCAACAAGAAGAGTTCATCTATGCCTGCTTTTTCTTGTGTTTTGTATCAGACTTACTCTTTGGTGCACTTATGTTCTCATTGCTGGGATTAAAGCATCTGACCCAAAACAGCTGCTGGAGGAAACTTTTTACTTTGGCTGAAGGTCTCAGGAGAAGCTTCGTGATGATGGGGGACAGCATGGCTTGAGCAGAGGCTGGACATTATTTCTGTCACAGCAGCTGGAAACAGCAACAGAAGAGCCAGCTTCACTTTTAACATGGTGGAATCAGGCTAAAAACAAAACAAACAAACAAAAAAACCCCTAAGCCTGCCCCTAGAAACACACCTTCTCCAGCAAGATTCCACATTGCAAAGTGCCACTAAATGGGGACCAGGTATTCAGGAAACATGAGTTTATGGGGAGGAGGCATATGGTTCAAACCACGACAGTATTCTCAATTAAAACAACAGAAACACACAACGTACTTTGCCCCAAGAATCCCAAGTAACTCTTTTCATTTGTCACCCTTGGTAATGTCCTGTTCAACTCTCAAAAAGCCTTGAAATGGGTAATGATCATGTCATAGCCTGAGTGAGGGGAATCCACTGTTGGCTACGTCCACAGCTATGCCAAGTGTGATGTCCCAGAAGACCTCACTTATGACATTAGGTTTCACTGTCCTTAGTGCTCTAACCCCATCTAAGAAAACCTGGTATTCATGTCAAACAAAATACAAAACTTCTTTCTTAGCTTTTGTTTGTGAGATTCTTATTCTGAAAAGATGTGACCATCATTATTGGAAACTAGATCTAAATGAACATTTTGTACAAATGTATGTCTAACTGCAAGTATGACATGCAATTTTAGTCTATAGTTGGGAAAAATATTTGACATGTTATGAGCCTAGAATTTAAAGTTTAAAAAAAGCATGTTTTTTTAAATGTGCTATCTAACATATTAAAAAAAGAGTTTGAAGTCATCATATATAATTATTAAAAAATGTAGCTTTGGATTGAATGTCTGCTTATATTCCTTATCTGCCCATGGAGTTAAACAGTTGGCAAAGAACACTTGTTTCTGAGGAAATTAATGATTTTAGTTCTCAATGATATATTTCTAGGAGTTCATGAGCCAGTTCTTTAGAGGTTTGGAAAATAATATGAATTAAATTAAATCCGATTTTCAGACACTGATTTAGCTATCACCTGCAATAGAAAAATTGCCTACATGCATGAATTGTCCCAAAAGGATTAGTGTAGGTGCAGAAAAGTAGTAAGGAAGATGTTTCTGCTGGCCAGTTGTTCCCTGGGGCTATTTCCTGTTTCTTCACTAAAGAATTCACTGTAACTCAGTGATAGCAAACTAGTTAGCATGTGTACAGACCTGAAGTTTATTGTTTATTCTCAGCCAAACACACACACACACAAGATCCTGCCATCTAGTAATGGGGGAGGGTTATTCTCTTCAAAAGAAATTTATCCTTCCATATATGGACTCTATCTTTTCAATGTAAACCTTCTTATTTTCAGGCTGAAAAGTTCACTGTCTCAGTTGAGTTTGGTGGTCGTAGACTATGAAGAGATAAAACTCGTGCCTTTTGGAATTTTGTGCTTTTGCAGAATAATGCCCTATTCATTCTTCCTTTGACCCCTGCTTAGACGAGCTCTTCTGAACATATGACATTGCAGGTTTCCTATAGTCCCACACTATTAATGAATATATCAAGAGTTTTAATAGGTCGATCAAACGGTTCGGTGGACACATTCTCCTTTTTACAGATATAGAGAGCAGCGAGTGATGGAAACTTGTTCATCTCCCTCTCAATGGGCACCTACGGGAGTTCATTTAATTATAGAAGACATTGCCTGACACTTAAATGCCCTGGTGGACTTCTAGTGTTTTTTTGTTTTTTGTTTTTTGGACTCCTTTAGATGCACACATAAACCCTTCTTCCTCATGTTATTGTAAAGTGTTTGACGCACGGACTATGCTTATCAGAGTTCTGAATGTCAATCTTCATTCATCCCTGTGTTGCTTCGAATGAAAATGTCACCAATGACTTCCAGTGTTTGTGATTAAGCCTTATACGTAATCCCCAACTGGCCAAATCTTTGGGAGGTGTGGCCTTGCTGAGGAAGTGTGACACTCAGGTGGTGAACCTTAAGTTTATTAGCCCAGCTGCACTGGTTTTCATAGTTTTGTTTTGTTTTGTTTTGTTTTGTTTTGTTTTGTTTTGTTTTACTTACTTTTTCCTTCCTCCAAGCTGATGTGTCAAGATATGACAGTCAGTTGTCTGGTCTAGCATGCTTTCCCGCCAGGCTCGAACAATCCCTTAACACTGTAAACTGAAATTAAACCTCTTCTTGCATAAGCTGCATTTGGTCAGGTGTTTCGTCCTAGCAACAAGATGATCACTGCAACAATTTATGATAGTAAGCCCATAAATAGTGTGGTAAAATAAATATTATTTATTTGAAAACAGAGAGAGATAGAAAAAGAGAGAATGAGAATGAGAATGGACCGCCACTACCTCCTCCAGCCACTGCAATCAAATTTAGGATGCATGTTCCACTTTGGGTATCTGGCTTTATGTGGATATTGTGGAATCCCAACTAGGTTTCTAGGCTTTACAGGCAAGTGCCTCAACCACTGAGCCATCTCTCCAGCCCCTCATCTTCTTAATTACAATGCAACCACTAAAATATTTGTATTTCAGGGGCCAGCACCTGTGCAAGTATGAAGTTGTCAAAATACTGGCATGACTATTTCAGCTTGTCACCCATGAGCAAAACACATCAGAGAATAGAAGTGTGCATTTGTACACTTGTTTTTTGTGTTGTTTCCCCACCCCCAGAATTGAACATTAGTGAAAGAATTAGGTGCTCTTCTCTCTTCTAGTCTGAGCATTGAAGTAACAGGCCGTGGTTCTGATGTCACTTGTTTGTTCTGGGCTTTGTGGGAGCTGCTCACTAACCCCTTGGGGTCATAGAGGGGGAGGGTAGGTGAGGGCTTGGCATCATTCCATGGTGGCCTCGGGGCTCACTGGGAGACCTTGGCTTGCTGTGGTGAACACCGTGAAAACCCTTCCTGTTGAAATGTCATTGTAATTAACGCATTTCATTCTCTACATCCCAGCAGTCATTTATTATGAACCTGTAACCTGTGTAAACGAGTGGCCATAGTTAGAAACACGGTTAAGAACCTGAAGTTTGAACCACTTACTTGAACAGAAATCGTAAACAAGGAGATGAAGTCTCGGAAGACATGGAGGAGCCGTGCTGCTTCCGCGTTCTCATGGAGGGCGTGAAAGAGATAAGGAACTGATCTGGGACAGAATTTCCACTTCCTTCATTCTCTCATAATGTGCATTGTATTTCCTCATGTGTGGATGACATTCCTCCAGGCTGGGAGATGTGTCATTGGTTAAGGCACCTGTTTGTATGCATTTGTTCTTGGTATGTCTTGAAAACAAGCAGGGACTTTTTTTTTTTTTTCTTTTATTTCCCTCTCTCATCCGTTATATTTTTTAGCCTGTAGCAATACTATTTTCACCAACCATCACCCAATTATATGTAATAGAGTTTCTGTGCGTTAAAAGATAGGCATATAAAATGTCATGAGGAACTTTTGGCTCTGAACAAATTGCTTATTTGATTCCATTCAGTCCATTTTGTAATCAAAAGCTGTTAAGAAGCCAAAACAAAATATTTGGACGTGTTCATGCTCTCTTCCCCCAAAGGAGTGATCTTGGAATCAGAAGGCATGCTTCAGTCTAAATGAAGGTCATCCGTTCATACTGCACATGTGTGTGTGTGTGTGTGTGTGTGTGTGTGTGTGTGTGTGTGTGTGTAAGGGACAACCAGCTGTGCTGCTGTAAATCCAGACAGGGGAAAGTCTTGCATTTACAGCCAGAGCAACATTGCTTTATCTTCAAAGTTAGACTAGAAGCTTGTATGACTAGGAGTGCGAGGAAAAAAGGAAAAGAAAAGAAAAGAAAAGAAAAGAAAAGAAAAGAAAAGAAAAGAAAAGACAACTTTATCAGTACGATCATTAATAACTCAGGACTCAGCCTTTCAAGTTACAATTAGCTGTTCAGCAGCTGTGACCTTCAGAAGCTTCTTGTTATTGTGGATACTGATTGTTCACAGTCACTGCAGAGATCTCTTCAGAAATACTTCCTCTGACATCACTGACCCTTGGGTTGAAGTGAGAGATGAGTCTGCAAGCACTCATTTGTAAGCCTTGTTTTTACAGGATATGTGTGTGTGTGTGCGTGTGTGTGCGAGTGTGTTTTAGCTGATGCTTTGTTAATGCCTCATTGTGAATCCAGCTCTTTTGTCACACTCTAATTAGGATGATTTCAGCCAGAAGAAGAAGGGGCACACATGGGGGAAGCTAAGTGATTTAGTGGCCTCACGTACACATTAAATTGGATGATAATACAGGCTGTGTTTTGTTTCAACCTGCTTTGGTTTTTTTTTTCCCCCCTTCAGTAAAGGTCTCAAAACGCATGCTTGCCAAACTCAGCCATGCACTCTGCCACCTCTCAATGGATCAGCAGGGATTGTAAACCTGCTGTGAGTTTGGCATACACCTCAACCAAAGAAAAGTGGGGATTAGAGTAGCCGTAGTGAAGTATGAAATGAAAACACAGTTCGAAAAGGAGGACTGGATTATTTTCAACTTCTTGGCCTCAGTTCTTTTGGAGATGAGAAACACTGGACTCTTAGGAAAAAAGAGATTTTCTTTCTCAGGACAAGATTTCCTGCATAATCAGTCCTTTCTGGAAGGAGACTTAATTAGGGAAAAGCTTAACTATCACAACATCAAAGAATGAACACACAGGCAGGAAGGTGGAGGCCACTGGTTTCTAATACAGAAGTTTGGCCAATCCCAGTCTAGAATTACATCTTGTATCTTGGCGCATCGTACCTAGAAAATATGCATGGAATGACGTTGTTTCTCATGTAACCCTTGGCCGTTTAAACTTGACATCTCACGTATCTGGAGTCACTGTAATGTGGCAACTGGGTTGTCTGGATCGGACCTGATAGACTGGCATCTTGGTCTGCCTGACTCATGTCCGAACTGTGTGGGGCCAAGTCAGTGCAGCAGAATTTTAAGCAAGAAGATCTGAGAATGTAGCACAGTTTCAGGCTCAATTTATTGTGTCTGTAGACTAACCCGAACTTAGTGCCCAAGTTGGTGTCTTATACACATGGAGAGTTTACGGATTAATATAATTTGTTGGGAACAGAAGAGAACATCTCTCCCTCTCTCTCTCTCCCTCTCTCTCTCTCTGTCTCTCTCTCTCTCTGTCTCTCTCTCTCTCTGTCTCTCTCTCTCTCTCCATATATATATATATATATATATGTATATATATATATATATATATACTGATTAACGATGCTAATCTTACCAGAAATTTGATGCAGGAAATAGTCTCAAAAGAAATGAAAAATAAAATAGTCATTTGACGACATCAGTCTCAACGCAGTAGTGACCCACTAGACTTAACTGGGTAAACAGAAACGGCCAGGGCACTGTTACACTGTACGATGTACCTGAGGCCTTCCAAGTCCACCCGCTAGCAGTTGGGAGTGTGGTAGGAGGTGAGACCCGCAGGGCGAGTTGATAGCCGCAGTAGTAAAGACACAAAGAAGTGCTGAAGCAGCTCCCTGCTCAGCCTGGGCTGTGTCTGTTTGTTAACCCCGCCTCCCCGCAGCAAGTGCTCATCCTGAGGGAATCCCGGCCAGCAGGTGAGAAGAACTGGTAACAGCTGGCTGCTGCTACCGAGGGCAGGGATGGAACAGATGCTGTTTTCCGGCCCTGATTATTTATTTATTTATATTTATTTATTTATTTTGCTATGACAGCTGCACAAGTCACATGCCGTTGACTTTCTAGCCAGACTCTCCAATGGTCCTTCTTATAATCCCAGACCCAGAAGGATGTCACTTTCATGTCCTTGACAGTGGAAGCATCAATGGAGAAAGAAACAGAGAAAGGATTGGAAATGAAACACTGACATTCCTCAGACAGGACGGGGTACTCCCACCTCCTAGCTGAACTCCAGAACTGTTCCCAAGGAGGCCAGGAGAAATAATGCCCGTGAGCTTCCGTGTTCCAGGTCACCACCTCCCAGGGAGCACTGCTGCTCATAACTCATTAATTGTCCAGAGTCCCCTGGTGGCTCTCAAGGGGCCTTTCTTTCTACCTTGTCAAAGCAAACAAACTCCAAAGAACAGCAGCCATCAGGCAGGTGAACACTTTGAGCCTTAGCTATATTGAGAAACGTGTGTTTATTATTTCAAGAGCAGAGCTTGTCGGGTTTGTTGTAACTATCTTAAATTATTTTCTATTATCCATCCTGATGACCGTATTTAGCCAAATGGTGGTGTGGGGTTGTGGAAATTTCATTCAAACAATTACAAAATCTCCTTCAAGTGATTCCTTTTATTTCTTTCTATTTTTGTTTTTTCTAATTAGTGTTTGTTTTGTTTTGTTTTGTTTTCAAGGTAGGGTCTCACTCTGGTCCAGCCTGACCTGGAATTGACTATGTAGTCTCAGGGTGGCCTCCATCCTCCTACCCCTTCCTCCGGATAGCTTGGATTAAAGGTGTGCGCCACCACACCCTGCTCTAATTAGTTTTTAACTAAATTAATTACATAGATTTTTATAAAAGCAGCAATCATTAAATGAAACCGAGGCTGTAACTTACATAAATGTAAGTATTCACATGAAATGGGTTAAAGAACATTATCTGTGATTACATCTTCTCTGTGAGGCCAGCAAAAACTATGATCCAAACTTTTAAGCCACGTCTGTAGAATTCATGCACCTGGTCTATACTGAATGGATCCAGTTCCATTTCCATTCAGGTTTTATACTATATTATAAGCACATGTATGTTTTTAGTGGAAGACTTACATTTGGGGTTGAGTTGTTAAAACAAACAAAACAAAATTAGGAATCTCCCTATATCTAAATATTCATTTGAATTCATTTAAAAATCCTATTTTTTTACCTCAAATTAAAAATTAGAATGACAGAACGATTCATAGAAAACAAAAACACATGTCCACCCACTAAAGATAACCACTATGCCGATTTTCATGAACATTCTCTCTCTGAGTCTATTTCTGCATTTATTTTAGTGCATTTATGATGATACATATAAGTAATTTTTATCTGTTCCTGTTTTTCAACTATGATGTTCAAAATGTCTGACTCTGCAAGTATTCGCCCCTGTTGAATTTTCATGATAAGACATGAAGGGGATGGGCAGATTCGCTTCCATGTGCTCGCATGTACAAGCAGATTTCTGCACAAGACAAGCATACATGATAAAGGTGACACTCTATGTTCTCATTATTTTCCCACCTTGTATCCTTTCCTCATCCAGGTTAATCACAACATTAAGGTTGCTTTTTTTTTTTTTTTTTTTTTTTTTTTTTTTTTTTGGTTTTGCGAGGTAGGGTCTCACTCTGATCCAGGCTGACCTGGAATTAACTATGTAGTCTCAGGGTGACCTCGAACTCTCGGCGATCCTCCTACCTCTGCCTCCCGAGTGCTGGGATTAAAGGCGTGCGCCACCACACCCAACTCAAGGTTGCTTTTTTTTTTAAGGCCACCAGGTATTTTTGTTTTATGAAATGCAGTATTTGTTTTCTCTGTCCTAATCCTAATTCACATCACAGTATCCTTTAACACCATTGAGAACTGTCCAATGCCCACCATGGTATTTTCCCCTATTTCTGCGTTTCGCTTGAGACACACCGAGTCGAGTGATTTTTTTTTTTTTCAGTGGATGAGACTCTAATTTCATTCTTCCCACATCCTTTATTATATTTTTCTTTCTTTGATATATTTTCTGCCATTCACTTGTGCATTTGTATTTTATATAGTTTTAACTTCCACTATTTTAATCAAAACCATATATTTTCTCCCACAAGACATTCATATTTGAATCTTTGAAAATAGAGTATCTGAAATTGCAGTAAGGACACTGCATCAAATTAAGTTAAGGACCTTGAAGCATAAAAAATAGTCTTGGGTTATCTGAAAGTGTCCAGTGTGGTCCTAAGGACCCTTCAAAGTGGGAACACAAACAGGGGTGGGAAAATCTTTCATGTCTTTGAACATGAATGAGGCGATGTCAAGCAACTTAAGTTCTCCACTCATGAGACAGAAATGAACACAAACCCACTGACTTCTTTTTTTAAAATTTTTAATTTAATTTAATTTATTTATTTGCAAGTGGAGAGAGAGAGAGAGAGAGAGAGGAGGCAGTCAGACAATGGGCGCACCAGGGGCCTCTAGCCACTGCAAATGAACTCTAGATGCATGTGCCCCCTTGTGCATCTGGCTTACGTGGGTACTGGGGAATTGAACCTGGGTCCTTGGCTTCATAGGCAAGCACCTTAACTGCTAAGCCATTTCTCCAGCCCCCCACTGACTTCTTGTTAACAAGTATCAAGCCATAGTTTTGAGTTAAATGATTATAAGTTAAAATCATTGTAATATAAAATCACTGTGTTTGGAGTAAGTTGTTTCTTCATCTCCTTACATAGTATATTCTTTGAATTTTTTTTCATTAAGTAGAAAGTTTGTATGGAGATATCATGTATTGGTACCTCATTCAGTATTTTTTCATAATTGTCTAAAAATATGTATGTCCTTAAAATAATAGAAAACATTTATCTACTATAAATGAATACATAGAAGGAATTTCCGCACTTTTTTTTTTTTTTTTTTTAATGGTACTGGACTACAACACCTGACAGAGAGACAAAGACAGCTGCTTATGGAAAGAAAGACTGACTTAGGTGTAATATATCATAGTGGGGAAGGCGCGATGAAGTATCTCACATTATGGCAAAGAGTGAAGAGACCCAGAGAAGGAGCACCGATGTTCAGCTAGATTTCTTAATTTATTTCTTTGATTAATCCTAGGCCTCCAGTCCAGGGGATAGTACTCACATTCAGGGTTGGTCTTCTCCCTACAGATAATTCACCACCATGTATCAGCCTCTTGTCAGATTCTAAATGCAGTCAGGTTGACAATGAAAATTAACCACCCAGAGTCTACTTCGAGTCAACTTGACACCCACTTTAAACGTAACATCCCCTCCTAGACTCGGAAAGGCTCGGGTCCACCTCATCTTTCACAATGCAATCATTCCAACTTCAAGAGACTTCAACATTACAAAGTTATTTAGAAGACCACGTTTAAGATCTCCTCTGAGACGCAATACAAACGTGTAGCTATGAACCCTTGTAAAATGAAAAAGCAAAGTTGGTACTTTCAAGATACTATAGTGCAGAGTAAACGTTTCCAGTGTAAAGGAGAACGGAGACACAGGCACGACCAGACCCACGTAGCACACATTAAATCATGCAGACACGTGCCTGGCAATGGGTTACTTGGCATTGTAATGTGAGTTCCATTGAACTTGGGCAGCTTTGCCCTTATCTCTTGCTTTGCCTACCCTTGCTGTCTGTGCATCCTTGGCAGTTAGCCAGCATCTCTGGCAACTTGAATGCATGAAGAATACATGGCATCCGGGACTTCTCCTTCATAGCTCCATGCAATGCTCTCTCAGGACGGGCCTGCAGAGCCGTGGCTCTACTTGACAATTCCTGTAATCCAGGCCTTCCTTAAAAATATACTTCTCTTAAGCCGGGTGTGGTGGCGCACGCCTTTAATCCCAGCACTCGGGAGGCAGAGGTAGGAGGATCGCTGAGAGTTCGAGGCCACCCCGAGACTATATAGTGAATTCCAGGTCAGCCTGGACCAGTGTGAGACCCTACCTTGCCAAACCAAAAAAAAAAAAAAAAAAAAAAAAAAAAAAAAACTCCTCTTGCATCCTGCAAACATGACTAATCAATATAATGGATGAAATGTCCAAGTCTGACCCCATTTGCAGCAATAACTTATTCCCCAAGCACTGTATTTGCTGTGGCCTCTGAGTTCCTGGCTGTAGAACATTTCCTTAGCTGAGATAGCCCTATGTAAGAATAGTTTCTTGAAATCTCTATCTTCTCAAAGATAATTCTTTCAAATGAGTTTATACTTTTGCCTACTCTGACCACCAATGTCTTAACTGGACTCAGTAAGTCCTTCCTGTTGTGTGAGTGTAATGTTCTTGGATTCTGTTTAATGACTGTAATTTCTTTACGAATCACATTCTCATTATCCACAATGTTCAAGTTTCTACTTCTATTCTATCTTTTCCTCTCCCTCCCTTCCCCTCCTCTCCCCTCCTCTCCTCTGCCTTCCCCTCCTTCTGTCCCTTCTCCTCTTCTCTCTCTCTCTCTTTGCTGTGGCTCGTGTTTTTCAAATCTTCCATTCTGTTGCTGATCATCACTGTAAGGCTGGTTAAAAACCAGCCAGCAGTAATCATGCCATAGCTCAAACGTTATGATTTCATGAATTTACTTCGTCAAATCCATGGCTTCACCACCTGTAAATTCAGCCTCCCACAAAGATTCAGTATGTGGAGAAATATGCAACACCAATAATCTCTACTCCAATCCTAACTAGAGTCCTTGCATCCATGTGAAACCTCATATACACAGGCCTTGCTGTGTGCCTGTTTGTCAGCCTTCTCATCTTCTGAATCCCCTCAGGAATCTCCCATAAGCTGAGTGTACAGCACTGTGGGCTTTTGTGGCCTGCATTTCTAAACTCTTTCAAATCCCTCCCACAAACCAATTCCAAATTCCTAAGAAATCCATAGCCGGGTTTATTTATAGCAAGTCACAGACTCTCTATAACCAGTGTTCTGTATTAATGACTTCGGTGTTTCCATGACCACATGTCCTGATATAAATACCTACATTTATTTTGGTTGCCTGGTCCCACACACCTGGGAAGAGTATTGGGGCAACACAAGCTTGAGGTAAAGAATATCTGTAAAGGAAAGTGAGGAAAGGAAAGAGAAGGGAGACACAGGACATGTTTCGATAGGAGTCCCCAAACTCATACACCCTTGGTGACCTTCTCCCTCCCACTAGACCGCACCTCCAACCCTTACCACCTCACAATAATAATGTTGTCATAGTATGGCGTCATCAAGGGACTGGTCCATTCATAGGCATAATCCTCACATTCAACTTTTTTTTCTGGAAACACCATCAAAGACACACCCATATGTGTGTCTCAACAGTCCCCTAGGTGATTATTAATCCAGCCAAGTTTGCCATTAAGATTAACCATGGTGGGTGTTTTATGCTATCTTAATTATTGCTTTTTGTAGAAACTGCTTTTGTTTTGTGTTGTATTATAAAAATGGGGCTACAGGCTTTGTAAATGAGAATCACACTTTTTTCTTTCCCCAGCCCTTCTAAATGCATGTTTTAATTCTGTCCATATTGTTAAAATGTAATCTAGTTCAGTGCTCCTCACTCCATCACATTTCATTCTTTATTTCATTGCTGTATCATTTTATTATCTTGGATTTCTCTGTTTTCTTTATATCTTTCTTCCACATAGCCATTAACATTTGTGTGGCCTAGAACCAGAGTTGAAATGGAAGCCTGCACACTATAAGTGGCAACTGAAAGTTAAAAATTATAAGGAATCATTCGGAATTATTATCAAGACAAATTCTCTTCTGCTTGTTAAGAAAGGAAGATTTGATCCGACAGCATCTACTTCCTCACACACATGTCTTTCTCTATTCTGTTAGTAATTGAGCTGTCAGGAAACTTTCCTTATGAACTAAAAGAAGAAGAGGAAGAAGAAGAAAGAAGAAGAGGAAGAAGAAGAAAGAAGAAGAAGAGGAAGAAGAAGGAGGAAGAAGAGGAAGAAGAAGAAGAAGGAGGAGGAGGAGGAGGAGGAGGAGGAGGAGGAGGAGGAGGAGGAGGAGAAGAAGAAGAAGAAGAAGAAGAAGAAGAAGAAGAAGAAGAAGAAGAAGAAGAATTGGAGGAGGAAGGAGAAGAAGAAGAAGGGGAAGAAGAAAGAAGAAGGGGGAGAAGGGGAAGGAGAAGGAAGGAGAAGGAGAAGAGAGAATAAAGCATTTCTGTATTTCTATCCAGGAGGTATGGAGGACCACTTGGTTTAAGTAAGTGCTGTGCTGGGTCCTCCTGCAGGGATCTGTAAGCCCTGTTGTCGGTCTCCTGAAAGCCAGCATCCTCACCATGCATCCGTTCTAAGCTAAGCTGTCATTGTCCCTCACCTACACTATCTACAGTGGCTCTGATATGTTTCAGCTTCTAGCTGCTTTTGTTCTTAGTTTCAAATCAATTCTCCAGCGTGCCTAGAGGTAACATTGTGAAGCATAAATTAAGTTGTATCTTCCTGCAGATTCCAACACTCCAATGTTTTTGCTTCACTCAATGCAATGAATAATAAATAAACACATAAATATTACTGAAGACTCTCTTGCATTGGTTTTCAATGCCTGATCATATAGGTTCCTGTTTACGCCTGGCGTCTCATTTGTAACACTTCATGTCTGTATTAAGCCATTGTGATGGAGCCTGTGAGATCCAAATTTTGGATGCCAGTTGTTAAAACCCACTCTTAAAAATACTGTATAATCTTACAATGGAATAAATGCATTGATATTAACAATTTGATACATTAAATGTAGCAACTTCTCAAAGCTCATTTATTCCTGTTTATTTGACTGCATTTTTCCTATGATTCATGCTTTTTACACTTAAGATTTTATTAAAATTTCATGTGTGTGTATCATGGAAATATGCTTCTATATACCTCTTTCCAACCACATGTACAGTAAATTCATGTTGATGATTTCAAATTAATGAACTTTGGCAAAAATTATTAAAAAGATTTTGTACAATATTGTGTTTCATATCTAGACATAAGGAAATGGAAGAAAATTTTAATAATTGCAATGGAACTTATAGCTGTGTTATGTCTGTGGCTATGAAATAGTTAATGGCATGAAAAAGAAAAGAGTAAATTTTACAGTATTTTACTTGAATTTTCTCCATGCTATAGAGCAAAGATGTCCTTAATACTCATGATAAGGATGTTACATTTTTATGTACACCTTTGTTGTTTCAAGTTCAGCATGCCCATTCAACAAAAATACTTATCAATCACTATTTATTTTTTCAAAATTCTTTTCCTTTAATGTTTGGTGTGTGTTGTATGACATGTGTGTGTGTGTGCGCACGTGCATGTGTATATGTGGAGGTCAGAGGACAACTCGCATGTGTTGGTCCTTTCCTTCCATTCTGTGTGAGACAGGCTGTGTCATTCTCATTGTTAGTTGTTGTGCTCATCAAGCTCACTGGTCTGCAGTCTGAGCTTTCTCCTGTCTCTGCCTCCTAGCTCGCTTTAAGCAGGCTGAGATTACAGAAGCCTGCCAAAGCTTCTGGCTTTTACATGGGTGCTGAGAGCCTGCACACTGGTACTGAGTCTTGAATGACATGTACTTTATCCAATGAGCTATCTCTCCAGGCCCAGGGCTCTGTACTTTATCAATTACTGACATAGTTTGGGTTCAGATGCATGATTTCAACAGATGTCAAGGAAAACATATAGAGAGAATCAATTGGCTACATAGAATTTAGAATAGAGCATATTTTCTATTTAATTACTCTAAAAAGTTGTGGGATATATATATATATATTCTTTATCAGTAAACTTATCAAAAATGTATATATACTTCATTTTAATCATCTATCTAGCATCTATCTATCTATCTATCTATCTATCTGTCTATCTATCTATGGTACTCAGTTACCTTCTTGTCTTTTTGGGGGGTACAACTCACAAACAGAAACAGCTTATGGGAAGAAAGGTCTTTTTTTCTTCTTTTCCTTTCAAATTTATCGTTTCGAGGAAAGGTGCCATCATGGTGGAGAAAGCCTGCCAGAGTAGGCATCCGGCTCATATCTTCAAACGTTAGCTTCATGGCAGGAACAGCGAGAGCGAGCTAACCACTAAATACCCAAATGTGCTGGGCTCGTGAACCCAAAGTCAACTCCCCGAAAGGTGGCACACCTCCTTTAGCCAAGCTCCACCTGCCAAAGTCTCCACCACCTGGGGATTGAATATGAGGGTTAATCACAACCACAGGACACTGTGGGTGACACTTTACATTCAGACCATAGTATGTAACTCAGATAGTCTCTGCATGGGAAGTTTTCTTTTAAGATAATACGGTCAGTGTTTACCATTAAACTTCAGCCATCCTGGCCTTATTTCTGGTGGTAACACAGGTGTCATTGGGGACCATGATGTGTGTGCTTACAATTCTTCCTCACTAGTCTGTGTGCAGTCAGCTCATTGACACCCCTGTGACAAAAACAATCATTCTCTCATCAGTACATCTTACTATTCCAAGTCTCAATGGACAATCACATACTGCTTTCTATAATATTTATACAATTTATTATTAAGCATGACCTCGTGGCTCAGGACTATAATGTCAGAACTCACAAGACTGAAACAGGTGGATTATTGAGATTGTAGAGCCACACAGTACATAGCAAATTCCAGTCCATCTTAGGCTACAGAGTAAGACTACCAAAAATCCTAAAATATAAATCCTTGTACAATATATTTAAATAACATTTGCACACAAATTCTACTTATATCCCTTTAAGCTATTAGAAACTGTAATATCTAAGAAATTCAGTGCTGTGGCTTAATCTCCCAGATTCCCAAGACATAATCTATAATTCATTAATCCCAACTAACTGATGTAGTGCCAGTTTCTTAATTAAAACTAGATAGTTCATGAATTTGGCAATATATTCATAAGCTTAAATTCTGTAATAATGTCTTATATTCAAAAATATTTATATTTTTCCTTTTTAGTCTTTTATAATATACTTAAAGATTACAGTTTGAGGGATGGAGAGATGGCTTAGCCAGATGCAAAGTGACACAATGCAGTTTGAATTTTATATTGCATGTGAAACATTGAAAGACAGCATCAGATTTCAAAATTAATATTGTTGTAAGAGTAATCATAAAATCAAATTTGTTCATTTTATTTTGTTGTTTGATTTTTTGTTTTGAGAATGTGTCTCACTCTGTAGTCCATGTTATCCGTCAGCTCCTAATTGACCCAGTTGCTGAAATTATTGCCCTGAACCACTATGTCTGATAAGAATAAAATTATATACATTTTTAAATATATATTTTTCATTTTTAGAGAGAGACAGACAGAGAGAGAGGGTAGAGAGAGACAGATAGAGAATGGGAGTGCCAGCAGTCTCTCAGCTGCTGTGAACAAAATCTAGATGCATGCGCTCCCTTGTGGGCAAGTGCAGCATTGCACCCTTGCATCATTTTGCATCTGGCTAAACGTGGGACCTGAAGATTGGAACTGCAGGAGATTGGAACCAGCGTTCTTAGGCTTAGGAGGCAGGCACCTTAACCACTAAGCCATCTCTCCAGCCCTAAAATTATATTTTAACCATAGAATAATGGTACAGAAAGAATTAATTTACTTACCAAAAAACAGAAACACTATGATATATAGACATATGAAAATTTATTCTGTTTAATTTTAGATAATACACTATTAAAAGGAAACTTATTAACACTTATTAAAAAGAAATCTTTTGGATATATCAAATTTATTTTCTATTTATGCAGAATATGAATATTAATCTGAATATTTTTACTTTGCAATTAAGTTGAGGTTGAAAAGACAAGTAGATTACAGGTACTAGATTTTGTTCCTTTATTGAATGGTAAGATTACCTGGAGGATTTTTATTTTATTTGTTTTCATTTTATTTTTTTATTATTTTTATTTATTTATATTTATTTATTTATTTTATTTTATTTTTTTGAGATATGGTCTCACTGTAGCTCAGGCTGACCTGGGATTCACTACGTAGTCTCAGGGTGGCCTCAGACTCATGGTGATCCTCCTACCCCTGCCTCCCGAGTGTGGGGATTAAAGGTGTGCTCCATCATGCCCAGCCCAACTTGGAGCATGTTTTTTTTTTTTTGTTTGTTTTGTTTTGTTTTGTTTTGTTTTGTTTTGTTTTGTTTTGTTATTAATAGCAATACTGCTAATGTTGAAATAGACTAAAATTATTTACTTTAAAAAATATATTTTATATATTTATTTGTTTGATAGAGAAAGAGGTAGAGAGAGAGAGAGAGAGAGAGAGAAAGAGAATGGGCATACCATGGCCTCTAGCCACTGCAAACGAATTCCAGATGTATGTGCCTCCTCATATCTGGCTTACGTAGGTCCTGGGTAATTGACACAGGGGTCCTTTGTTTTTGCAGTCAAATGCCTTAACCGCTATGCTGTCTTCTCCAGCCCATTATTTACTTTTTTAAAGAAAAGGAATTACAAACTTTTAAACTTAATGCAAAACTAGTATGTCTTTCTTGTATTCCATTTCAAGTGCGGACATGGACATATATATGATGTCATTGAACATGATGATATGATCCTATCAGCATTCATATTACTTCATTGTCTTCAAGTTTTGTTGATTTATTTTGAGGGGCAATACAGAAAATTTTTAGATGTTTTCATGTGGGAAGTGGTGACTTTGGGACATTTTTAGTTAAGGGATAACAAAGGAAAGGATGCAAATGAGTCCAGAACTTTTCTTCCTTGTGAGGCTAATTGATTTTAAGAGGTTAGCTAACACTTAGTTTTAAAGCTGTGATATATTTATTAATTTATGGGTCATTAATTTAGGGAGCTGGCCAACTAAGTTGTTACTCTGTTAAATAATTGCTCCATAAATCTAGGTAATTCCTAAGGATCTCACCATTTATATTATAAAGCTATTCACAGGGACTTCCTGGTCTATACTGGCAATGTCTACTCGCACTGTTGGAGTAGATGGGTGGGTTTGAATGTAATGTGTATTTGTTTAAAAATCACTCTTGTAAAAAGACACTTGATACTTTTCCTCATTGAACTATGACACTGGTGCCACATTTTGATATATCATAGCCAGTCAGCTTTTACTATAATGTAGGGAATATCTGACATGAGCCTTTGGTATATATTGTGAGGCTGTTTCTCCAGAAGCAGACTATGAAGCAAGAGAGCATTTATAATTGTTCCTTAGACTCCTAAAACTCAGTTTATAAACTTGCAAACAGGGACTATCAAATTTTATAGTTTTTTTTTTATTTTAAATCACCTATGTATATGATCAGTGAAAGGTGAGTGGCATGCTCAAAGTTAAGAACTCATCAAAGCTCACCATCTTAACTAGAGTTGAAAGTATGTATCCATACAAATCACTGATAACTGAGTAGTGTAACATTTTCTTCACAGAAGGCACTGTTGGTGTTTATATAACTTGTGATAGCATTTCTGCCATGACCTTTTCTTTTCCCTGGCATTGTTTAATGCCTAATTGTAAGGTAATATGCACAAATCGCATGTTGCATGCATTAATGTCAGGCATATTCCTACCTGGCCTTTTACCTTTTACATGGAATCACAAGGAGGAGCAAGGTTGAGTAATAAATAAAATACAAAGATATATTTGAAACCTAAGGTAGCAGTTACAGAATGAAATAGCTGGTTATGTTTGGAAAAAACTGTACTCTTCAGAGAATGTAATATGTATCCCATACTGTTATTGGCTTTGAGAATAATAGCACCTATTTAAACTGTGGATGGGTGTCACTTAGGGGTAATGGTGTCACACACTCAATAGTTACCATAGCTCTCCAATTCAGGGGCCCTGTTCTTTGTCCTGTGACTTATAAAGAATTAACAAGTGAGGGCTGAAGAGATGGCTTAGAGGTATAAGAACTCATACTCAAATCTCTAGGTCCAATGTAGCCAGACACACATGTACCACAAGGGAGCTCACACATCTGGAGTTCATTTGCAGCAGGATGAAGGTCCTGATGTGCCCATTTTTTCTCTCACTTTCTCCTTGTCTCTCTTTCTGTCTGTCTCAAAAGATAAAATAATAAAAATTAAATTAACAGAAAGCATGAACAAGTGACCATAGCAGAGGGGAAAGTTAAACAAGATTTAATTTAAGAAGAAAAGCAAAGCAGACCATATTCAGAAGTTCACCCAACTGCATGCTGAGAACCTGTTACAAAACCCACTCCTTGGAAAAGGTTGTATAAATGACCTTTTTATGTGAAGGCCAAGGCTAGCGTTATCGTCAACGTATGCCTGAAGTCTCAAAGCTTACTTCTTTTCGTAGCTGCTCTCTGTTTCCTTGTTTGCTCTTCTAAATCAGGTCCTCCCATTTTAACCCAACAGTGTTTCACATCATGGCAAATTCTTTACCTGGTCCAGTGAAGCAATACATATTATCAGGCAAACTCAGTGCCTGGCCGAGAGCTCTGATGTGTTGCTGCTAAGCCACATGGATATAAGCTTCCTCTGTCCACGTTCTCTAGTGGTCATAGGTCACCGGTGTGTGTACTTTAAGGTGTGTTAGATAACTGGCTGGCCAGAATGTTTAATCAAATTTTATGTAAATGGGATGTGACCTAGGTAAAATGGTGTTATTCTCTCTATATACATCCTTTATCTTCAAATTACTTAGAAAGAAGAAAAGAAGGAAGGAAGGAGGGAAGGAAGGAAGGAAGGAAGGAAGGAAGGAAGGAAGGAAGGAAGGAAGGAAGGAAGGAAGGAAGGACCTAAAATACTTCTGATACATACATACATATATGTACATATATATATATGTTCAATAGTCTATATAAATGTTTTTAAAGTAGATTTTTAGTTATAAGAGAAATAAAAAGTTTTTGTTGAACTGTTTTAAAAACATGACTATGAATTATTCTCCCACAAATTTATTTTCCAGAACACTAAATAAAGCTAAGCATGTTAAGTGATCTAGCATTAAAATGTAGTTTTCTTCCTGTTAGATTTCAGGAAAACTTCCTTTCCTATCTACCTTCTCCTAACAGGTGTGTCTAAGATCTGACAGCCCTATCTGCTGTTAAACGAGTTTGCAGCAGGTTGCCCTCTGCCTGCTTCCACCCAACTCCCGGAGTCTGTGTCATGACTCTGAGCCTCTCACCCCCTACTTGGAAGAGACCCTGCTGTCCCTCCTGGGCTGGCCCTAGGGGGTTCCCAACAGAACATGAACTAACTTTACTGCTCCAGGGTCTAGACAAGGCATGCTACCTTCTTTGTCCAGCTACCCCCTGTGGGCCTGGGAGGTGGCAATCCAAATCTCACTTTGCTCACGGAGTGTATGTGTTCCAGAGAACCATAATAGGTGCTGATAAAGTCCAGACCTAAAAAAGAAATGTCCAGGCCAGGTGTGGTGGCACACACCTTTTAGTCCCAGCACTCTGGACGCAGAGGTAGGAGGATGGCCATGAGTTCGAGGGCACCCTGAGACTACAGAGTGCATTCCAGGTAGCCTGGGCTAGAGCGAAAACCTACCCCCAGAATAAAAATTAATTAAAAAAAAAGAAAGAAAGAAAGAAAGAAAGGACTTCCCACCGTCATCACTTAGGCTTGAGTCCCACACAGGTGCTCAGCCGCAGGGTCATTGTGTGTTCTCATTCTCCTTCCTGAAGTCCCGGGAATCCTCTCCTCCCTAACCCATGCTTCCGAGGTTTCCCCTCTTTTGCTTTGGATCCTTCCATTCTTTCCTGTCATCTGATGCCACCTTTCCCAGTCTGTCCTCGTGTTTAGTGACACCTTGTGCCCAAGACTTTGTCTGTCTGCATCCTTTATTGCAAACCCCTGATTTGACAATTCCACACTGATTATGTCTGATGTCTGTACAGGGATTATTTGACTTGAATTTGGCCATGTAGAAATAGTGATTGTTGGGTAACCATAAAACATAGAGGTGGGAATGATAGTGACTTATTAATTAATTAATTTATTTTCCTGACGTAGGCTCTCACTCTAGCCCAGGCTGACCTGGAATTCACTATGTAGACTCAGGGTGGCCTTGAACTCACGGCCATCCTCCTACCTCTGTCTCCCAAGTGCTGGGATTATGAGTTATGTTTTAACAACAAATGTAGGGATAAAACTAGTTTTCAGTGTTTTTTTTTAAATTCATTTTCCATGTTTCTTTCAAGTGTTGATGCTGTTTTTCTAAATGTTTTGCCCACTGGAAGTATCTGGTTCATCAGTGGCTAAGCAACTGGATGTTGGTAGAATTGGCCCAAGTTCTCTAAACTTCTCAATTAACTCCTTCAATTGACATTTTTGGTGGTTTTCACATTCTCAGGCACAGAACAGAGTTAACAGCCCATTTTTAAATTAGCTTATGCAAATGAAGGTAGTTGAGCTGAAGCAATCAAAATTTACATGTGGAATTCTCTTCAAATTAGTTCTTTCCAGGTATAGCTACCAGATGAGGGGGAAAGGGAATTTTTTTCAGTAAAACTGTTAAAAGTAAATAACTAAATAAATTAGTAAGTAAGTAAATAAATAAATAAAAATAAATTTTAAAAAATGCTCATTCTGTCATCATCATTTTCAAAGTGCAAAGCAATCCACCTATTGGTAAGATTATTAAAATCTGTTATTGGCATTTCCTAATTTGGAATGATAGCTCTCTGATTATAATTTCTGTTAAGCTAGCTAGATTTTTAATATAAAATACACTTGGACATTTTAAATAATTTTATTATTGTACTTTAAATATATAAATATGCTTGTTTATAAAATATCTCCTAATTTTTATGTTTGTTCTTGCTTTTATTTATACGTTCTCCCACTTATTTTCTTAGCATGGACCCTGTGTGTTTATGTGAGTGTGTGTGAGAAATAGACAGTAGACTCATAGATAGATGTTACAGTTCGATAGATAGGAAACTAAGTAGAAAATGTCATAAATAACCAAGGATTGCTTAGTGTGATTTGCTTCTCCAGTGATAAATAAAAGAAATCTGTTCTGTAGCGAGAGGAGGACATCTTTACACATGAGAATTTTCTTTAATAAAGGAAAATGTATTCCCTACATTTACATCAACATGAGGGGAGGGCTTTTGTCTGCTCATGTTATCTGGGCTTCAGCTCAGTATAATTCTCTCCAAAGTGGCATCTTTCAGGTCCTGTCTTCTGATTGCCTTCATCTACATAAGAATGATATTAAATGCCGGTCAAGAGATACGTGTCTTTGTTTTAGACTGTCTATTTGCCCCTGAAAATTAGCAGAACTCTGTCCTGGGTGTACAAATGAGCATGTGCCTGTTCATAAAGTAAGGCCAAGATTGTATGCATTCTGTCTTTTTATCAGTATTGATTCTCTACTGTGGTTTAGATGTTAAGACCTTTTACTGGAATGGAGTGTACAATAGAAAAAATTATAAACTTTAGAGAAGTATGTTAGTGGTAGGAGAGCAAAAAGCATCAAAGTTGCAGAAATAATCTGTCATGTTTACATGTACAATAAGAGAAGAAGTAAAGTAGGGAAAGGAGCATGGGTTTGCTAGGGTACTGGTGATTTTGTACATCCAACAAATACAGTAAGAGAGGGTCTTGGTGACAGAGTGACCTTTGAGTATTGGAGTATGTGGGAAGCTGAGCCAGGCAGAATGGTTAAGAATCAAAGGCTGTGAGGCATGAATCGGAGGGACTACAAGGGGATTGAGGCTGACTGGGCAGATTAGGCAAGAGGGTGAGTGTGGGGAATGAGCCATGAGCAGGTGGAAATTATGAGATCACGGTAACTGAGCAGAGTAAGGATTTACAACTACGTTCCAGATTTGGCTTGGCTGTTTCAAAGGCTCGTTCTTCCCAAAAAGTTTTTAGTTGATTATTTGCAGGAGGGAATTTCTCCCTTATATTATATAAAGGAAGCATTGTGAAACACCCAAACCTGGATCTAACCATCACAAATGTTTACTGAGGGAACAGAAGGCCGAGAAAGCCTGAATGGTTAAAGCTAGTGGTTGAAGGATGGGATGGCCGCACCGGTAAGGATTCCTGGAAGGAATGGCTGAGTGCCTGCTTTGCTGGGGCTGCATTCTTCACCTATCATTTTATAATGTGTGGAAATGAGCCCAAGTGTTTGTGGTTCTTCAGATGCTTTAAGAGCAGCCAGAAATGTAAAATTCCGTGTTGTGTCCAGAGTTAATAGGAATGCAGGCCCTGATTCTTATTCCAAACAGACTTCATTCCACAAATATCTACCCATGAAAGTAGTCTAAGGATGGATTGAACAGAATACTGTATTCTCTGGTCCACTGCAAGGTAAAACAATGTGAAACACATAGCTCTCTTCTCAAAGTAGATAAGAGATAGTTTTTTCTGTAGCCAAATATTAGTGACACCATGGCCCGTGACATAGATTTCAGTTCCCCAAATTCCTATGTGGTAACAATTGCATGAATTTTTTGTAGTTGCATAACAAATGAAAGTTATAAACCAAGGTGCTTTTCAAAGACATTGATGTAAACATCAGTTGGGCAGGTTAGAGCAAAGCGTGGGAATCTTGGCTATCGGTCTCAGACACTATCTGATGACATCCTTAGCCTTTGGGTTGGTGGAGGCTGCCAGTCTGCTAGTACATTCCAAAAAGGTTTCACTGGACCACCTCATAGTCACAAGGCTTTTGGGTCAGACACAGAGGTGGGAAATAAAAGCTTAATAAGGGACTAGAGTAACAGGTGAGGTTAATACCCTAAGACATTAGGTTATTTAAGGTGAACAATGTCAACATCATCTTGTGAAAAACAGTCATATTCTCTATTGATTGTGGCCTAAATTAAAGCATTGTTTATCTTAATGATTTTTAATGTGAACTTAGTTAAAATGATTCTTAACACATACACACATTAAAATGCTTCATCCTTAAATAGCAGGAACACCCATGCACATATATAATCTAAAGCAACTTTCCATTACGGGTTCTTAATGGATGCATGGTTCAGTCACTTTTATTACAAATATGTCATTGATTCACAGTCCTCAGGCACCAGGAATTGCTGGAGTCCATAGATTCACAATGTACTTTGAGTAAAAATAAAGCAGTAAAAGTCGATAACCCATTTATTATCAATGTATTCCCCTACAGTATTGGGCATTTTAATGATGGTACTGCCTGTTCCTGTGGATAGAGCTGACTTGCAGTGGCATTTATAAGTCATTACTAATGTAAAATTATCCAGCAGGCCGGCTGCCTGTCTTTCACTCTTTAATGCTAAAGTGCTTTAGGTCCCCAGAGTTGCAATTAAGAAGAGCACTCAAAAATAACCTTAGGCATCTCTTGCAGGGTGTGGCTTCGTTAGAATGAACGTTTGCACTTGAGCTATTTTACTTTGAATCATGGATCATGTTTTAGTGCTGGGATTAAAGGTGTGCACCACCATGCCAGGCTCATTTATTTTTAAATTACTAGACACACATCATGCTTATTACTCAGTTGCTTTATCAAAATATATTAATATTTCACAATGGCCCTCTTTTTAAAAGATGGTTCAATTAAGCTTCTTCCAGAAATTGTTGCCATTTTCTAGGCCACCAAGAATATATCTGATTTATCCAATTCTCTATAATTTCAAATTTCTGTTGAACACTGGTCATAGGATTTGAACTAAGTCTTTTGTTTTTCTTTATTGGTAAATGGGCGATTATACTTGTGTTAGTCTAAGAATGAAAAGAGAACATTGTACGTTAAGTAATTTTAATGAGGAGTAATCCTTAGAGGAGGTACTGGTGTACACTGAGGTTAGTCACACTGCAGGATTATGGTTTTCATCACGTATTGTTCTATGTCAGGAATAAATGAAAGTTTACACAATACACATAGCACACTATTGGCTTGAAATAAGCTCTGCTAGCTACTTAATTGTTGCTGTCATCACCACCACCATCCTCAACCATTTCCACCTCCGCACTACATAGCATTCCAACCCGTATTCTCTGCATGATAAGTCACTGGATTAACTTGCAGAGGAATGACTCAGAGGTTATGAATGGGATTTCCATTCCTGCTCATGTTTAGCAGGGTGAGTTGGAGATCTTCTTTCAGCTGTCCTTGCCCTGCTAGTATGAACTGCTTTTGCTTATGGCTTTATTGGGTACTTAAATACAAATTAGAAAATGGAAAACTTTAAAAATAAAAGCTTGGATTCACCCACCACAGCATTCCACATGATTAGGCAGAATTTGGCTCTTCCTTGCAGACTAATAGTCAGTGTGTCTGAAGAATTGGCAGTCAATGCTTCCAGCACAAATGTTCGTGCTTTGTAATATTTTGTACTTCGTGTGTGGACACATTTGTTATGTGTTACTTTTTTTTCCCCCTGCCAGGGCCATAATGGCAGAAAGTGTGACTCAGAAATGTAGTTAACAAGTAAAGCATGAGTAAAATATTTGTGTCTTTCTGCCCATATTACAGTATAGTAGCTTGCCAAAAAAGGAGAAAATGTGGTATTCATACATAATCACATTAATTCCCACTCTACTACCATGTATGCTTTACAGCGCAAAACATTCACTTTGAAATAAAAACATCTGATACTCTATACTTTTATTTCTTGACTTTATTTTTGCTTTTCAAGGTAGGGTCTCGCTCTAGCGCAGGCTGACCTGGTATTCACTGTGTAGTCTCTCAGGTTGGCCTTGAACTCATGGTGGTCCTTCTAAGTCAGTCTCCGGAGTCTTGGGATTAAAAGGTTGTGTCAACATGACCATTGTGCCTGTTTTTAAGATAGCTTTTGGTTTTTTGTTTGCTTTGCTTGTGTGTGCTGTGCCATGAGTGGTGTGGGTGTATGCATGGGTATGTGTCCATGTGATGTTTCATGCACTTGCCTGCAGTTGTGTGCCGTGTCATGAGTGCTGTGTGGTGTGTGCATGTGTCCACGTGTCGCTCCATGAACTTGCCTGCGTCTGGGCATGCTCAGCTGTTGGCTGGACTAGAAAACCTGGTGTCAGGTTTCCTTGTTCTTCGTCCGTTCTTGTTTAAGTTGGAGTTGTTTTGCCTCAAGTTTGGATGGATTTTATTTCTCTTCCCCTCCCTGGCCGCAGGACTTTGGTTTTAGATAGATATTGCCATGTCTACCTTTTTTCAAGAAGTTTCTGGAGATTAGAAGTTGGGAGATGCCAGGTCCTTTCAAGACCTCATTATTTGCACAGGACGTTTTCTGGTCCACTAAGCCATCACCCCAGCCGAGCAAGACATACATACTCTTTAATTTTTCCCCTATATTTTATTTATTTATTTGCAAGCAGAGAAAGAAAGAGAGAATGGACACAACAGGGTCTTCAACCTCTGCAAATGAACTCCAGATGCATGTGCCACCTGGTGCATCTGGCTTTATATGGGTACTGGGGAAGCAAACTCAGATTGTTAGGTTTTGCAGCCACGTACCTTAACCACTGAAGAATCGCTCCAGCCCTCTCTTAGATTCTTTGAGATCATTTCCTGATTCACAGGATAAACGCCTTGTAATGTATCTTTTAGATCTGTCACCTTACTGGGCAGCCTTCCCTATGCTGTGATATTATGTCATTCCTCGCCAGGTAATGGCACTAGAGAGACCCCTTTTGTTTCTTTCACCCTCCATGGTGCTATTGTGCTTACTGGCCTAATGAGAGAATCATTGATTATTTGATTGGAAACATAGTAGAAGCCGAAGCTGAGTAGCTCTGCAGGCTGTCGTTGGTTGTTGTTTTAAATCCGTGGTGGCTGGCTTTGTGATTCAATAAATTGACATTTTATTTCATAAGATAATTTATGTTGGTTAAAATAGCTAATGAGGTATCTTTTATGCAGGCACAAATCACCTAGAAGACATATGAAATTCCTGTGCATTTTAATTTAGAAATAAAAAAACATGTAATGTGACTATATTTGAATCTTAAATTTTCTCTCTCTCTCTTTTTTTTTTTTTTTTGGTTTTGCGAGGTAGGGTTTCACTCTGGCCTAGGCTGACCTGGAATTAACTATGTAGTCTCAGGGTGGCCTCGAACTCTCGGCAATCCTCCTACCTCTGCCTCCCGAGTGCTGGGATTAAAGGCGTGCGCCACCACGCCCGGCCTGAATCTTAAATTTTCAAAGACAGATTAATATCTACTGAAATTCATACAGCAATTGGGTTTTTCTTATTGGAAAATGGAATGATCTGAGCACTTTAGTAACTATGGGAGAATTTATTTGTGCATGTCAATAAAGAATAAGAATAGCCCATCCAAGTCACATTGAATTTTTTTGTTTTTGTTTTAAATGCTTACCTTTCAGAATGAGGGATAAGCTACCCCTTTAAAACTACTTAAGAAACTCTCTTCATGTGGTTTTCTCCATGTGGCTCAATACACTGCGTAGAAGTTATGACACATGGGTCTTCTTTTCAGTCTCAGCAAGCCAATTGGAAAGAGACCAGCCACTTGATTCCCCACTCAAATTTGCTTTCACTCAGTAAAAATTCAGATTGTGTGATTTATTGAAAGTTGTAGCTATTTCTTCTTTTGAAAAGATCATGGCAACTGGGGTTATGGCTAACTCAATAAAAGCTCTTTGAATAAAGTGAAAGAATCATGTAGACAAATAAACACAAAGCTTTCAAGTTTATTTTTAGGTATTGAAGTTGTACGGGTGTAAGTAATGAACGATGTACGTCAGGAATTGTACTTCCAGTTCTTCTATCACATTTGTTTGGCAATCATAGAAAGATAATTCAGGTCTTCATAATTTGTTTTCATTAGGATGCCTTGCTGCCATGTGAATACCTTCTTTGATAGGAGAGGACATAGTTCTTTGTGTCCCTCATCCTCTGGTGTAAGAATTTTTTTTTTTTTTTTTTTTTTTTTTTTTGTGGTGAGAGACAGAGAGAAACAGAGAGAGAGGGAGAGGAAGACAGACAGAGATGGGCCACCAGCAGTCTCTCAGCTGCTGTGAACAAAATCCAGATGTGTGCGCCCCCTTGTGGTCAAGTGCGGCATTGCGCCCTTGCATCACTTTGCATCTGGCTAAACGTGGGACCTGGAGATTGGAACCAGTGCTCTTAGGCTTAGGAGGCAGGCACCTTAACCACTAAGCCATCTCTCCAGCCCAAGAAAATTCTTGAGAAAATAATGCAGGATATACAGAATGACTTTGTATTTATTAAGATGTATTTATTAAGATGTATTTATTAAGATTTATTAAGACTTTGTATTTATTAAGATGCATATATTTCACCTAGATCTCATATTCTCCTTTGCTCTAGGTAAATCTGAAGTAACAGATTTTCCAATTTAGCTTTTGCCTGCACACCCAAAAAGAAAAGGAAACATGAAATGTGCAGTATTTAAAAACAGATTATTTACAGCATTAAGGAGGAAGAAGACACAAAAAGTTTGTTTAGGATATTTGACTTGGCCACTTCGGGTGTAATTTTAAAATACCTGAAATTTTTGAAGCCCGGTGCCAAATAGATATTGGACAAGGTAAAATAGAGAAATACAAATATTGTTCACTTGTATTTTATTATAAAACATGGTTGTTGCATATCCATGTCATAGATACATGTAATTTATAATCAATAAATTTAAATAAAATTAATGGTATACATTGTTATTACAATTCCCAGTGAACTTGATCTTGGCAGTCACCATTATCTGGAAGGTTGACTTTAGTCAACCAAACACATAAACATGCTAACAAAGTTTGTCCTTATTCTCTCCAAATACTTATTCTACTGTTTAATAGTTTTATACAAACCAGACTTGTCACCGTTTAAACAATATTTTATTTATTTATTTATTTGAGAGCTGATGAGGGAGTGAGAGAGACAGAAAGAGACAGAGAGATACAGAGAGAGAGGGAGTATATGGGCATGCCAGGACCTGTTCCACTTTGTGTATATGGCTTTATATGGTTTCTGGGGAATTGAACTTGGGCAATCAGACTTTTCAAGGAGACACCATTTACCACACTTGTCATCTCCAACCCCACACTTGTCATCTTTATATACAACTCTGTATAAAGCATTTTAAAGTAAACCAATGTGATATTTAATGGCATAAAGGATAGTTACTCTTATTGCTCTGACAAAAAAGAAGAAGAAGAAGAGGAGGAGGAGGAGGGGGAGGGGGAGGGAGAGGGGAAGGGGAAGAAGAAGGGGAAGAAGAAGAAGAAGAAGAAGAAGAAGGAGGAGGAGGAGGAGGAGGAGGAGGAGGAGGAGGAGGAGGAGGAGGAGGAGGAGGAGGAGGAGAAGAAGAAGAGAAGAAAAACATAAATAGCCAAGTCAAGCTGTGTGTGGTAACGCACACCTTGAATCGCTGCACTAAGGAGGCAGAGGTAAGAGGATCGCTATGAGTTTGAGGCCAGCCTGAAACTACATAGTGAATTCCAGGTCAGCCTAGGGCTACAGCGAAACCCTACTCCAAAAAATAAATAAACAAACAGCCAAAATATATGTGTTATGGAACTTGCATAAAACAATGTATGCACATTGACTCAATTATATTTTGACTGGGGAATCTCTAAATGTGCATGAAGTATACTGCTCACTAAAATAGTTAATCTTTATAATTTCTTGGAATTTGAATGCTTTTCTAAGCTGTGATTTGGGGGGATTGTGTGATGTAACATTAACAATTGTCAAAAGTGTTAAAATATTTTGATCATAAGACAGAGGTTTGCTCTACAACCTTGAACAAGAGAGTATTCGTTTGCCAGGGTTATGGTGGCTAAAACCAGCGAATAAGACAATCAAACCCACAATTTTTATTCTGAACTCGGGAAGCCTGAAGTGAAGCTTCCTGCTATGCTATTTTCTGCTCAGGGCATCAAGGCTTTCAGATTTACTTCTTGATTGTTCATGGCCATATTCCCTTCATGTGTCCCTGTGTCCAATTTTCCTCTTGTTATATGAACACTATTTATTTTGGATTATGAAACACTCTAATTACTTCATTTTAAACCAATGACATTGAGCTGGAGTGATGGCTCAGTGGTTAAGGCACTTGCTTACAAAGCCTAAGGACTTGGGTTCAATTCCCCAGTACTCACGTATAGCTAGGTGCACAAAGTGGCACATACATCTGGAGTTCATTTGCAGTGGCTGGAGGCTGTGATGTTCCCATATTCATTCTTTCCCTTTCTTTTCAAATAAAAAAAAATGAAATATTTTTTAAAAGACTTTTTTAAAAGTTATGTAAGCTAATAACTTCGTTAAAGACCCTATTTCCCAAGAAGATCTCATTGTGAGGTAATACGGGTTATTATTCAACTTAGTAATTAAGGGGATAAGAACAATTCAACATGTAACAGGAAGGAAAAGTTGGATTTTAATAAATATCTGGGCCATTATTTTTCCTATCACAAGTGAACCTATTTGTTTTAAATTATCATTTATTTTATTTTATTTTATTTTAAATTTCTTTTTACTGCTTGGACACAAATTTGGTACTTGTGTACATGCAGCATTGCTTTTTGACTCAGCTCCAGCTCAGACTTTAAGTTATTATTAATATCTACATAATAATAATAATAATAAATTACAAACATACTGGATCTTGAACCTAGAGCCTTGTGTGCTTTACTTCTGAGATAATTCTCAAACCCTAAAGTACTCTGAGTATGAATGCTTTATTGGTGTTTGTGATATTTTAGAAAAGTATAAAAAATAAATTATGTTATAGAATCCTTTTATTATGTCTGCTTTAGGTTAAATACACAAGATTAAAAATTAATATTGTGAGTTAAATACTATAAATAAATAAATAAATATATATATATATATATATATAAAAATTATATTTATAAATATATAGAATATTATATATAAATATATAAATACTGTTTTGACAACTTATGGAATATTCGATTACTAGAAAGTTTCTGCTGTGTTCACTAGAATTAATACCATATGGGCCCATTTTATAACTCCCCTTTGAATTTTATTCAAGGGAAGGAAAGAGTCCTTTTTTCCCCCTTGAGGAAATCTTATCTATTTCTTTCTTATAATATAACATCCCAGCTTATATAACATGGACTGTCCCTTATTATATCATCAATCACATACCTAATTTGGAATTTGAGCTTTAAGAAAATTGTTAATCATTTATATAATATCTTACAAGTTATGATAAGGATTTTTTTTTTTTTTTTGAGAGAGAGAGGGACAGAGAGAAATAGAGAGAGAGAGGAAGAGGCAGAGAAAGAGAGAATGGACATGCCAGGGCCATTTCAGCTGCTGTGAACAAACTCCAGATGCATGCGCCCCCTTGTGGGCAAGCACAGCATTGCACCCTTGCTTCACTTTTGCCTCTGGCTAAACATGGGACCTGGAGAATCGAACAGACTTTCTTAGGCTTCGCAGGCAGGCGCCCTAACCACTAATCCACCTCTCCAGCCAATGATAAGGAAATTCTTATCTCAAATAGGGAAGTATTTTTAAAATGTTGCATAATTAGGAGAAAATGCAGTGCAAGAACCCAGCAGTTAATAGAATAAAAATTGAATGACATTTATGACTTGTGAAGTTCCTTGAGTGAACCAGCTCTGTAATTGTCCTGAAATGAGAACAAAGTTTAGAGAAATTATCACTTCTTGAAGCCATAGAGTTAAACCAGTGGCAGAGAGAGGCTAAACTGCTTCAGTATCACCCCTCATCAATTTAGTCAAGGCCAATGTTTTGGGGACTCCCATGCTCTCTCTGTGTGTGTTCTATTGATTTCTTATGTACACACAATATTATGTCATGATGCCAGATGGTATAATTGCCTTGGTGACCAGATCATGAGGGTTGAATCCTTTTCAGCAGCATTAATATTCTTCTAAATGAGTCCCACAAACCTGTCTTGCCAGTTCTTGTGTGGTAAAAGCAAGAAGGTGCTATGAGAAAAAAATCTATGACCAGATAGCAAATCTGTCAGTGTCCTGGGCCTATAGCCCTCCATCTACAGAAGGGCAAAAACTTAATTACATGGTGTCACGTAAGAGACACCCAGTTTATGAGAGCTACAACGAGTAGCCCCCATGACCCGGAGAAGTGCCCACTGTAACTACACTGACCTCCATCACCTCCTCCTCAAAATAACCCTGCATAAACTAGTAACGGTGTTGGGTGACTATGTACTTAAGGATGCACGGCAGAGTATGTGTTCTGTATTGTACTGGTAAGAAAACATACTTCACTTCAGTTTAATCCTTACCACAATACCTGGCCAGTCAATGGGAAGTAACAAAAGCATAACAACATATAAACCAGATCTTTTTTCTTTTCCCACCATCTAAGTAAGTATCTGAGAGGGTTGCTGGTCTGTAGGCTTCTGGATCATCTACTGAATTATTCTTATTCCATCCCTATCAAAGCAGGAAATGGATTGTCATTATATATCAGTTGTGTAATGGTCTTTTTACTTATTATGTGATAGCTCATATTTTCCTCCTTTGATTTTCATTATCCTTTTAATCTATCAACTTTGTGATTATGGTATTATCCGACTTCATTTAAAGTCTCTGCATTTCTCAGTAATTAAGTATTTAATCTTATCTCCTTTTATTTTTAATCATTTTTACATTGGGCCATAGAGATTATTTAAAAACATTTGAAAGGCCACTCCACAAAGACACACTCAAAAATGGGGGAGCAAAACCAAACCAAAAAAAATGAATATAAAACCCCCTAAAATTCTACATATGATGCTAATTCCTGTGTCCCTCTTCTATCTTATCTGAAATGGTATGAATATTTAAGCTAAGCTTAAATTTATCATTAGTAAATTCAAAGTCATTTCTTTTTTTTTTTTTTTTTTTTTTTTTTTTCTTGGTAATTTGTAGTTTTTCTAAATCGACTTTTTTTTTTTTTTTTTTTTTTTTTTTTTTTATTGAGGTATGTTCTCTCTGAATTCAGTATGTAGTCTCAGGGTGGCCTCAAGGTTATAGCTGTCCTCCTACCTCGGCCTCCAGCATGCAAGGATAGAAGTTGGCAGCATTACAAAAAGGTTCTGTATCTATTATTCTATACAATCAGCCAGTAATAACTGGGAGAAGTAGAAAAAAGGTTTTGTGAGACAATTGCTTACATTATTAGATTAGCCTCTAGCAAATCATAAAGTTTGGATGCTATACAGTTGCTAAAGGTCCAGATTGCATAACAAAGAGCATCTTCCTGGTATGTCTTATACCAATTCTAGTATATTCAAAACGGTGTTAACCAAGTGGATGGCTTTTCCAAGTCTTTCTTCTAAGGAAAATCCTGTTTTATCTGAGCTAGGAGCTATTCCTTTCTTCCATTTCCTTCTATAATGCATGTTTGCTTTCTTTTCATAGATGTTTTTAAATTTATGATTCTTTTTCTTCTATTTCCACTCTTTAGGCAAAATTTGGTGTCATCTTTGGTGGGATCCTCACTGATCTTTCCTTTCCTAGAGCTGTGGCTGTTTTCAACATGCTGATCATGATTAAAGATTGAATAATGAGATCAGTTTAATGGACTGAGAATTGAACTACTTTAGTAAATCACAATAGAACAGATTAAGCCTCATGTAGCAAATCCAGAATTGTTTGTGGTGGGTTGTGTGTGTGTGTGTGTGTGTGTGTGTGTGTGTGTGTGTTGTTTTTTTATGTTGAAATACAAATGTTCTTTTTACCTCACAATACAAGCAGCCCCCTCTGTGGACTTTGCTCTGGTGCTAACTATTGGTAAACATTTTCCCTAATAGCTCCATTTAGAGGTGATCCCTAGACTATAGCATTTACCCCCTTTAAATCGTAAGATTTAGTAGAATTTTACTGTATTTACATAATTCTACAACCATCTCCACACTGTAAGATTCAGAATATTTTATTTAATTGCCTGGAAAGAAAAGGCTATTAACAGAAATTCTTCGTTTCTTTCCAACTCCCAAAGCCGTCTAAGCAACCAGGAATCTACTTTTACAGATGTTGCCATTTTGCACATTGCAAGTGAATAGAGTAATGCAGTATGTTCTATTATGTGACTGACTTTTAAAAATTCTTCGTTCAATATTTTCATTGTTCATGTTGCAGTCAGCATACTCTGATCATTTTTGTAAACCATACACATGTATGTATGTATATATACACTCATTTGTGTGTGTGTGTGTGTGTGTGTGTGTGTGTGTTGTATCGCTGGGTTTGAAAACATAGCCTTCTGAATGCTAAGTTTGTGCTACACCATCTCCTTAGCCCTATTGAGTTTTGTTTTGACTGCTGAATGACGACTCAGACTGTCTTTTTCTGGTACTATATGAGCTATTTTTTGTTAGCTTCAGTACCATCTGCAACACTCTTTGCACATTTTGGTAGTTTTAAAAGCTCATTCTCTTTTCATCCATTGACATCATATGACCTTAAACTCTTACTCTTTTCATGGGGGTAATTATAATTATTATGATCCTGTCACTTGTTCTCCTAATATCTAAATGCTTTGAAGTTTTCCTTGCTTGCCTTAACCATCTAATTTTTCCAATGCAAGCAATGACCAATTCAAGACTGAACTCTAAGGTAATCATATGTCATTTCCATAGCTCTTATTTACCATTTACTATTAATTATTGGGCATAAAATCAACTGAAAACTTACTTTAAATATCTCCCTATAAGTACCAAAAGGATATTGTGTTTGTGTGTGTGTGTGTGTGTGTGTGTGTGTGTGTGTGCACGCGCACGCGTGCGCTGTACCCTAGCTCTCTGGACTGTGTCTAGGCGTTCAATAGTCACTGGTCAAATGAAGTTTCACACAAACCTACTCCTCTAAGCATAAATAAATACATATTGTCACTGATCATATATATTCTTTAATGCCTTGTCATTGGTATTTTTCAAAATAAACACATCTTTTCCTATTTCTGTTTTGTTTTGAATCGATGTCTAGAAGTTAATTATGGATATCCTTGATGCTAGTGACATGTGGCCTTTGACAAACGAGAGGAGTGGGAAAAATGGTCTTAGATATATGTCAGGACCTGAAATCAAGGTTTTCTCAGAAGATGTGAGGAAGAGTAGTAGAGCATTATACAGAAGACATGATCTGAGTGGAATACAGGAATAAAATTAAGAAATGTTGTCTATTCTAGTGTTGATCGCAACAGAAGAAAAATTTGGAGACACGAGTCTTATCAGAGGCTCAGACTAGAGGGATCTGGAAAGCTTGGGCAGCATGGGGAAGGATCGTTACTTTATTGGATACCATCGTGACTTATCTCCCTCTGTGCCTTTGCTCATACCATTCGTTCCCTAAGGAATGGTTTTGCATGAAAGTTTTATATTCACTTAAAGCCCCAGCAGTGTTTAAACATATTGTATGATTGACAGTGATCGACCCCTTATTATACGCCTACACTTATGCTTTTATTTGATTTATTTCCTTACTGGAAGACTCAAATTAATATCCTAACTTAATAACAAACAAAATTACTACTTAAAAACTTTTCAGAAAGTTTTTCATGAATTAATAGCTTTTGGCCAAGAATCATCATTCATATTCAGTAAATTCATATTCATCTTCCAGAGAATAAAGCTCATTTCTTGGCATGTAGAAAAACTCAACAGCTGTTTGTGGAGTGAATGGCTGAATAGATAGATAAATAAATTGTATTAGCTTACAAATAATAAGAGGTTCACATCAGATGATTTTCCCAAAGGAACTGTTTATGTGTCATTGAAAATTTAATAATATCTGTTAGACGGTTTTTGAGAATTCTGCTGGCATCTTTTAAATCCTTCTTCTTGGCAAAACTTGCTTTAATAGATTTAGTGTGATGGCAAACAAGCCTATAAACCATACAAAACACTATAATCATGCAATTTCTCATTTCTTTAAACATGAAAATGTTATTCCAGCGTGCCTATGGCTCCGCACAGAAACGTGTCGCTGATCTTCCAGTACCAAGGAGACTGAGTGTTAGGAAGTGTGCTCTGGGAAGTGATTTTTCCTCGTGGCATCTGGTGCTTCCATGAGAGGCACAATTCGCTCAGCTTCCCATGGACTTGTGGTTGGTTCTGTGAACAAATGTATAGTATAGTCTTAGGTTTCAAAGGTAAAAGTCAGGGTACCCACATATCTTAATGTGAGGGGATAAAAGCTAACTATGAAATGCAGGTACATTTTTAAAAAGAGTAATCTGAGACAGTGTGTGATGAGTTATCTAGTTGAACCTATCATTTGATATATACATCTATGTTGAAAAAGTACATTGCCCAGTCCAGGGTAAATTTAAGCCATATCTCTGTGATTAATGAAACTTATGGCAAGTGGAATCTTAACATACTACAAATTAACTAGCAAGATGTCATTTATTTATTTATTTATTTATTTATTTATTTATTTATTTTTAAATATTTTTTTAAAATATTTATTTCTTTGTGTGTGTGTGTGTGAGAGAGAGAGAGAGAGAGAGAGAGAGAGAGAGAGAGAGAGAGAGAGAGAAGCAGGTATATATATGGGTATACCAGGGCCTCCAGCCACTGAAAATGAACTCCAGATGTATACCAGGGCCACTCCCCAGGCTGACTGAAAACTGTCTCAACTCCAGATGCATGTGCCACTTTGTGAATCTGGCAAGTGCGCATTACGCCCTTGCGTACTGCATCTGGCTAAATGTGAGACCTGGAGATTGGAACCGCTGGAGATTGGAACCAGCATTCTTGAACCTGGGTCCTCCAGCCCGCTGCATGTGCCACTTTGTGAATCTGGCTTTATTTAGGCAAGCGATTAACCACTAGGCCATCTCTCTAGTCCTGCAACTTGTCATTTATATAAACAATACTTATCTACAGCACAGTTCATTTGCTCCATGAATAATAATGCATTGATTTGTATCCAGAAGAGATATATAACCATTCAAGATGTAAACCTTCTACGTGTTTTCAAGGGGTCTTTTGCGATCTGTCCTCATCTTTGGGATCACCCAAATAAAATACATAGTTTTGTAATTTCAATCTCCAAGGATCATCTTTTAGCAGAAATCAAGACTTTATTTTTATGACAAATCCTTAGAGTACTTCTGCAATAAGATATATTCATTAGTTTAGTCATATATTATGGCCAACATAAATTATTAGTAAAGAAAAATTGCAACACATGTAGCAGACAGTTTTAGGTGGCTGAGATGCACTTCCAGGCCAGATACAGTTATAGAGGAAGGGATTTATTGACGCTTCTAGATCCAGTTGATGTTCCATAATGACATAAGAAGCTGGCCCACTTTCACAGGTCCAAGCAGAGAAAAAGAGAGAGAGAGAGAACCACACCACATAGCACATTCCAGGAACTCCAGGGAGCACTTAGCATATCTTTAGATTGGGAGTTCAAATCCACCACCACACCTTAGGGCTGGACCCTAACATCTGTCCTCCACTCATTTGGTGCAGGTCTAAATTACAAAGTGAATTATAAATATATTGGGGGCAATCTATTCTAACAACCACAATATGAAAGCATTTTTTTTTTTTTTTTTTTAGTGAAAGTTCATCTCCAACATTATGCTAGCATAGCAGGGAGCATAAAGATATAACAGGCTCTCTCTGGCCATATGCGAAAGAATACCCCCCAAAATATGGCATGGGGATGTATACCTATGACTCCTCCTCCTTCTGGAGGGAAAGCTGGGTCAATCTCAAGTTCCAGGAGATCCAGGTGAGTTCAAGGTCAGCATGAACTACTTAGTAAGGCCTTCTCACAAATACAAACAAACAGAAAACAAACAACAAAAGAAAGAAATGATCAAATAAATAAATTGAAGGAAAAAGAAATTTAAAAAATGCACATATTTTATTTTTTATTTTGAGAGTCTCTGAGCTCTCTTCTTTCTTGATAGCTCAAAACAATGAAAATTTATGCCTGAAGTGTATGCAAATAATAATAATAATAATAATAATAATAATAATAATAATAATATTGAAAACTGTTTTAATGATTTAAAAATCTGTGTGAACTTATATATTTTTACTCTCAAAGTTAGGGGCCTCTGTCACTCAGCCTAACTAGCTTATTTTATTACTTACCCAATCTCTTGAAAACATGTTTGAAGTTAAACCAAGAGAAACAGTGTATTACCATCAGATCTAAAGTAAACCATGAGCAGTGGTAGAACATTACTTGAAAATCCATTTTTCATAAAACAATTATGTGTGTGTGTGTGTGTGTGTGTGTACATATATGTGTGTAGTTATATAAATATATTACTTTTTACATGCAGTATGGATTTAAAATATAGCATAAGAGAATGCATTTACAGACAGCATTTTAAACTTACCTAGTCATCTTTTAAAAACTCAGTAAGTAAATTAAATCTTAATTTTAAAGTAATCTTTGTAAATGTCATTTGATCTTACTCTTTACATGTTATGAGCACGGACACTGAAGAAAATTCTTTTGTTTCAAATCTTAATAATCAAAAGTTACCATTAGGGAGTAGAGTTTAGAGTATAGAGACCTAAAGAAAATGCTCGTATTACTTTTCATAGTAGGAAAACCATGCAGTTCTGAAAGTTGTGTTAGTATTCTGTTACATATTTATTTTTTTTAGTTCTTTGCTTATTACTATTGTTATTATTATTTTTAATTTCCATTTCTAAGGATTGAACCCAGATTCTCAGGACTGTTAGGCAAGCAGTATATTTTACAGTCATACCCCTTACATCATGTTTTGTGTTGGAAAAAAAAAAAAAAAAAAAAAAAAAAAAAAACTCCTTCCCAGATTAAATAAACATTGGAATTTAATTTCATATTCAGGAATTAATCAAATTTCCACTAAACAATAAGAAATCATACTCAGCATCAGTGCTTATTATTGTTTTGTTCTGTTATTGCTTCATCCATTTGCTGGAAGAATTCCCATTCTAAGCATTCTGTGTATGAAACGGAAGGAGAATACAGTGTGTGTCCTCTGTGTCTCCCCTCCATCACTTCCTGTTTGTTCTAACCATAGCTTCCTATTCTAAATATCTTTGTTTACCATGGTTTCTTGGCGTGATAATTGGTGATGATAGTATTGCAATTTTTTCATAGTTTTAAATGAATTGATATTTTAAAAAAATCTAACATTTGAAAACCAATTAGTCAAACAGTTATCATTGATATGCTATGACCCTAAATAACTTACTGCAATTTCTTCTTCATCAATTGTGGCATATTTCTCATATTGTTTAAGAAAACTAGTATATAGTGATTTTTGCTATTTAATTGTATTTATTTATTTGAGAATGACAGACAGAGAGAGAAAGAGGGGAGAGAGAGAGAGAGAGAGAAAGAATGGGTACACCAGGGCCTCCAGCCACTGCAAATGAACTCCAGATGTATGCATCACCTTGTGCATCCATCTTAGATGGTTACTGGGGAATCAAACCTTGAACCGGGGTCCTTAGGCTTCAAAGGCAAGTGCTTAACCACTAAGCAATCTCTCCAGCCCCTAGATAGTGATTTTTAAGAGTAATTGTGTTAGTATTTTTATTTACATGCTGTAGTACACTGTGAGTATAGACTCCCTTTTTTTTTTTTTTTTTTTTTTTTTTTTTTGGTATGTTCTGCATCTGATTTTAATGGCACTCTAAGTCCACTATATTCTTTATTCAGTGTTTCAGCATTCCACTTGCAAAACTGTTATATCTCTTTTCCTACATCCATGCATATTGTTTTGGCTTTATGGGACAACTAAAGTCAGCTTCATTCAGGAAATCCTTCTAAGAGCCCTAACATATGATTACCTTACTTCCTCATATGGTGGCTTCCTTCTTTATAGCTTGCACTGATTTTTAATCACCATCTCTGGTATCTTAGGCAGACAGAGAGATGCTCTGCACCTTGGTTCTTGGTCACCTGCCCATTTTGTTTTGTGTGGACCACCCTGAAACTTGAGATAATGCCTAATGTGGAGGGGAAATTTAGAAAATACAGTCTGTTAGTTTAGATAACCTTGAGCACTCACATTATGTGTGACCATCATGCATGTAGAAATGAATTGTCACATATTTTTAATAATCTGTGTGACCTGTGTAATTGTTTTCACTGGGTTCCTGTTTATCATGGAATCATAACTTATCTCCTTAAGGGTTTGCTGCACAGCTAGTTTGGAGTTTTTTACATTTAGAAAATTGGGGGGCTGGAGAGATGGCTTAGCGGTTAAGGCACCTGCCTGCTAAGCCTAAGAACCCAGTTCCAATCTCCAGGTCCCACATTTAGCCAGATGCAAAGTGACGCAAAGGTGCAATGCCACATTTGCCCACAAGGGGGCACAGGCATCTGGATTTCGTTCTCAGCAGCTGAGAGGCTGCTGGCACTCCCATCTTTATCTGTCTCCCTCTCCCTCTCTCTCTGTCTCTCTCTGTGTCTCTCTCCAAAATTAAACAAAATAATAAAAAAAAGAAAAGAAAATTGGGGAAAATATGTGAAATTTGACACAATTTTAGAAAAAAAATCTCACAAATTTAATTGGAAAAAAAGTAGAATATAATTTACTAAATGTTGAATAGTTACAGCAACTAGCAACTATGCGTGAATTCATTTATTCAAATTATTGCTACATTTTTAGGCTGTCTCCATGTGAACCACTTCTTATGAAATTGACAGTTTTGTGTATATATTCCTAAGAAGGGAGTCAAAAGAATAAGCGAGGGCTGATTGTGCTAATTTTTTTCTTTAAATTCAGATTTTGATATCATATCACCTAAATTTCACATTTTTCCTTTTGATAACATTGAAGACAATTGCCTTCAGTTACTTTGTTATGGTGTCCATTTTAATTGCCCCATGTTACATGTGATTCAATATTGACATGTCATTTCATATTTGTGAATAGATGTGCTGAAATTTCTTGAGTGAGACATCTACAGGTAGCAGATGTAGTTTTTAAAGAAAGAGGATAATGGATTGATATTTCACAGGGCTTCCAATATTATTTTTACTGCCAAGTATTTTGGACTAGATTTTTAGACACATTTTATAGCTTAAATCAATGTTTTGGCATATAAAATGGTACAGAGAAATATATATTTAAGAAAATTGTGTCAAAGGCGTGGCTATAATTTAGAATTGGTGATATTTGCTTTATTGCAGGACTTTTAGTAAAAGTAAAATTTTGTTAGGAATTTCCAATAGCATAGAAATTTGGCCACTTTAACACTGCTTTCCTATATATAATTATGAAACACTTTTTAAAATCATGAACCATGATTTACAAACATTGTAATTAAATTTCTTCACAGAAAAATCAGGATCTGAACCATTTTCCATTTGTTTTTAGTTTAAAAAAAAAAAAAGAATGGAATAAAAGTCATTTTATCACCTATTGGTAAATCAGTAAGCTTTGCTTATATATTACTACATATAAATGTATATATATAATAAATGTATATATATATATATATATTAATACATAATATACAATTACATATAACATTTAATATATGTAATATATAATGTCATATATATATATATTTAATATTTAGTGACCAATATTATTTCTAAAATTGAGGTAGTACTATTACATTACCTCTGTGGATTTTTTTTGCTGATACTTTCACAGATTTGGTGATTTGTCAGTATCTACTAACCAGGTTCAGTGTTAATTCTAAACACTGCACAGGCTTGGCTCTGCTCTGGGTTGTATAGCCCAAGTTCAGTGGCTTATAATAATAACCTTGGTTATCCTACATGAAGTTGGTGAGTTAGACACCCAGAAGCTGAGCCATCATTTGTTTATGGCTCCAGGCCCCTGATGGCTTTGCAGTTACCCACAGGGAAGTTTTCTGCTGGCTGTGGAATCTGCTTCCTGGGTGCCTTCTTGATGCCTTGCAAGTTCCAGCTGGTTGTCAGCAGGGGGCCTCAGCTCCTCAGCCCCTTGTTTCAGTCCCTTGGACTGTTTGAGTTTCCTAGGCGATATGGTGACTCCCCTAGCACAGTGTGAAATCATCCAAGGGAGGCTGATGAAGGCAGGAGATTCTAATGAAGCACTCTGGGAAATCTTGCAGTCACTTCCTCCTCACGCTGTCCATCAGCAGTGAGTCACCATGTTCAGTCGTATTCAAGGGCAAAGACAGTGAGAGGAGAAGAGAATCAGACACTCAGACACATGCAAAAGCAAATACACGGAGCTTTAAAAAATCCACACGACCTAGGTCATCTTACCTGCTGCCTTGTAGCTCTGAAATCGTGAAGATCTCCATATTCAGCTTCCTACAAGATTTTGCTCAAGGCGATGCACTTAGCCTTTTGCACATGCAAAAACCTGCTAGGGAGGCTCCTCATTTTGTTTCTTCTCTCCAGTATTTCATCATAAAATTGTATGACTTTCTTTTTAAGGCAAGTCCAACAGACTGGCCTTTTTCTTCTTTTTTTTTATAATGCAAGAAAGTGAGTGGGAGAAAGAAAGAGAGAGACAAAGAAAGGAGAGAGAGAGTTGGTATGCCAGAGCCTCCAGCTACTGTAATCAAACTCTAGATGCATGCACCACCTTGTGCCCATGTATGACCTTGCACACTTGCATCGCTGTGCATCTGGCGTAGGTGGGACATAGAGAGTAGAACATAGTTCCGTAGGCTTTGCAGGCACTAAGTTATCTCTCCAGCCTTACGATTTTTTTTTAAATGAACATCAAATATGTTCCCTGCTATTATTCATTTAAACCCATTGTCTTCTCTTATATTTAACTACTATACAAATAGCCTTCTAAAATGCATTTCTTCTCATTCTCATGACATGTTCCCTGGTAGAATTGTTATTTTATAAGCACAGGAAACAAAATACAAGGATGTAGCGAAACAAAAAAGTAGAAAATGGATAGCAAACACAGCCATAGACCATTTTTCTCATTTTTTTTTTTTTTTTTTCTTCACAACAAATGGAGCAGGTAGCAATTCCTGTCATCTGTGTGGAAGTTAGTCCACAGCCATTACGTTTTGACTGGATCCTAGAATATGGACATGTTAGTGTTGTATTTTAATCTGTCATGTAACAATTTAAAGTCCCATCCCTCAATGCCATAAGGAGTGGTTTAAACTGGACTGGACCCACAGTGCCATTTTTGTTATGTTTCCTTAGTGATAAATGCGCGTGTCTCCTAGTTTGCAGTGACCACTGATATTCCAAGACCTGAGCTCATCTCTCCTTTATTGCTCTATATTTTAGTGCTTTCACTATTCCTGTGTTGCAATGGTTGGTTTACTACATCTCAGTTATAATCTTCAGTATCCAACTCACTTGCACATATGCAGGTGCTGTCCTCACACCTGAACTTCCGTGTGTATGAGACTGAATCAATTATGTTACATTGTAGTGCCCTCAAGTCACTAATTCACTGCTTATCTCCTTGGCTTTTATTTAATTGTTTTGGTAGTCTTTTTACCCATTTAATCCCAAATCTTTATAATGCTTCCATCTTTGAATGTCCTGTTCTACTACCTGAGGGTTAACATAGGAGTTTCTGACACTCTTTGTTGACCTCCAGGAATAATCATCAGATTCTTATTTGGTCTCCAGCTTGAAGCCTCCTGATTTCCCTTCTGTAGTTATCAAACACACTCATTCACCAAAGCATACTTAGGCACGAGAAGGAATCAGTGAAAGACGAGGTGGCTGACAGCTTTCAGAAGAATGAAATCATGAGAGTGATTCCTTGCTGGATCAAGATGAGGGAGCTAGTTTTTTGATTATTTAATACTCATTTTTACTTGCTGTCCTGACATTCCATGGTCAGGAGACAATGCAAGGTCAGAGGAATGGGATTTCAGGACTTTCTGAGGGTGTCCATCTTTGGCAGCGATGCTGAGTTGGTCCACGTTTGCTCAGTCAAGAAGTGCTACCTGGACACAACATCCTGCCAGAGGTTCTAGACCGCACATCCAACACTGCCTCCATGTATTTAGTAAGCGTTTGTTATTTATCACAGAGGTTGATGCCATGTTCCTTGTTAAAGCAGGCTTACTTCATGGCATAAAAGTGAGAATACAAGAAGACATGAGTAGGCCTTCTTTGTCTCTGTTTAATTTACCATTTCACAAAGATACAAGTACTAGTCGGTTTGACTGTCTGCCCTGCATTTTTTTAATGCTTTCCTTGCTTTTCCACTTTTCCTCTTGTAACCCAAGAATTTCTATTGATAACTCAATAAGAGATAAAGCACAAAAATACCTTTATTTTGAATTTAAATGTTTTTTTTAATTCCTTTTGGATTTTGATAGTTGCTGAAAAGACTTAGACAGTTAAAGTAATTTAAATCATTAGGCCAATAATGTAATAGAGTAATTTCCAGGAATACATTCCTTTCAACCAAGCATCCATCATATGTGGAGTGCAGTTTGTCACTGGGTTACTGAAATAAATATTCACAAGAGAGTCTTCACAAGTTCATTCTGGAGTTCTGAAGAAAATAGTCTTTGGATAACTTTTGAGTCATGTTTACAGCTCCAAAATAGAGATGCTAAGCAGAGTTGACTGCATCTATCTGTGTTTGGTTCTCAGCGATATTTGTGACAGGGAAGACCCACATTAAAGCTGTGTTAATGTTTTGACAAAGTTGACTGATGAGTTTAATCAGCCAAATTGTCCACTTACATACACAAATGCTTTGACAGTCTGGCTTGCTTCCAAGTGTTTTTTTTTTTTTTTTTTTTTTTTTTACTTAATTGACTGGTTAAGTCAACATAATATAGCAAGATGAATACAGTGGTTGAAATCTTTTCAAAGTGATTTTTCTTAAATGGCTATTTCAAGGTTAAAGAAACAATTTATCTTATAACAATTGTGCAAAAATTGCCATAAAGTATTGTGGGACTTCCAGGTAAGATGGCTGCATAGCAGTGACGCCAATCCAGCCTAGAGAGCGATTTAAGCAAAATCATAGCAAAAATGCACTCTTCATATAAAAAGTGAAGGTATAAAGATTTTTATCGGCCACAGTGGTGCTTGTGGACCCAGACCTGATCTGGGCAGATCCACGTGCCTGACCAGCTGCAGGAGCAGAGACCAAACAATGGGATTTTCCAATCTCATCAGCCTCCTGGCAAAATCAAAAAACCTGAAAGGGAGACTGCAGACATTAGCTGAGGAGCTGTTGAAGGGGACACAAGTGGGACCAGCTGAGCAATTCCAGTACAACACCAGGCGTCCTGCACTCTCCCATCCCCCAACCCACAGCACTGCGACTCTCCCAATAATGAATTCAGCCCCCCGCAGCAGGGCATCCAGCACAGTTGATCAAAACACCAGATTCACAGCATAACACAGAGGAATCGAGATGGGCCCTCAGCATTGGTGAGATTTGAAGCCACCCCAAAAAGTAACTGAGGCTGACTGACAAAAAAGCAGGTACACAGTCCTGCACTGGAAGTGCTGATCTCTCTTTCCACGTCAGGGCAGGTTATGCGTTACATGTTCTTGGTTGGCTTTACCATTCTCAATTAAGCTGTATTTGGGGGTTGACTACTGTTGTCTTTGATGCTTCCAGATTCATAGGGCCTTTGTCATTTTCCTCTGTTATTATTGGGGGCAGGGTCTGATTCAGACCCAGGCTGTCCTAGAACCCATTTCAGAACAGAAATCTCAACCTCCCAGCTGACAGGATTAAGGGTGTAGAGCAACACACACCTTTAGGATTTTACTTTATAAGGCTATTTTTTTTTTTTTCAGTTCCCTCCCTTGCATAGTCTCTGGTTTTTATTGAATGTGTATATCGCTTAGTTGAAAGTTAGACTTTTCCAGTAAATGGCTCCACCCAGCCCACTAGATTACTTGAATACCCAGTTCACCACCTAGGATTACTTCTGCAGTTGGGTTTGAGTACAAGAGCTACAACTGGCACCTTAAACTCCTACTCTGAAGGTACATAAAGTGGGATTTCCAAGTCTAAAAGCACTGCAGATAACTAGAAAACCCAAGCATCAAATATTTTCAGGATACAAAAATCGCTGCATTATAATACAAGAAACATGAAGAACGAAGACATACAATCCCACCAAAAATTATAAATCCATCAGAAATGGCCCCCAATGAGACTATTTTAGATGAAATGTCTGACAAAATTTAAAAACAAAAATGATGACACACATACTCAAAGAAGACATCAAAGGAATCAAAGAAGAAAACAAAGGAATTAAATAAGAAAACATATTCCTGAAGGAATTCCAAGAGAACACAGGAACACAGCTTTATGAAATAAGGAAGTCATTATAAGACCTAAGTAAGGAAATAGAAATACTGAAGAAAAACCAGGCAGAAATACTAGCACTGCAAAATACAGTCAGTCACATAAAAACCTCTGTGGAAAGTCTCACCAGTAGAATGGATGAAGGAGAGAACAGAATATTTAAGCTAGAAGACCAAGGGGAAGATCTAATACAGCAAAAACAAACAAACAAACAAACAAACAAAAAAAAAAACAGAAAGACACGCTAATAGGAATGTATGAATGGGAATTTCAAAGTATCTGGGACACTATGAAAAGATCAAATAAGAATTCAGGGTTGCCAGGCATGGTGGCACACACCTTTAATCCCAGCACTTGGGAGACAGAGGTTGGAGGATTGCCGTGAGTTTGAAGCCACTTTGAGACTACATAGGCAATTTCAATTTCAGGTCAGCCTGAGCTAGAATGAGATCCTACCTCAAAAAAAAAAAAAAAAAAAAAAAAAGATTCAGGATATAGTAGAAGGATCCAGAGGAATAGTAGGCATTTTCAACACAATCATAGAAGAAAATTTTCTTCAGATTGGGAAAGAAATGTTAATGCAGATATAGGAAGCTTTTACAACACCAAACAGACAAAACCTGGAAAGAACCTCTCCTTGCCATGTTATAATTAAACTACTAAACATGCAAACCAAAGAAAACATATTTAAATCAGTTACAGAGAAAAATCATTCTGATAACTGTAATTTTAAAGACCTTTTTTACAGCAACAAAACATCTTTTAATCCATTTAATGGTATCAAATCATGAAAGTAGATGTAGTTATAGAAGTATTTTTTTAATATTTATTTATTTATTTATTTATTTATTTATTTACTTGACAGACAGAGAGGGAAAGAGAGAGAGACGGAGAGGGAGGGAGAGAATAGGTGCACTAGATTCTCAATCCACTGCAAACAAACTCCGGACACGTGTATCCCCTTGTGCATCTTGCATCTGGCTAACGTGGGTCCTGGGGAATTGAACCTGAGTCCTTTGGCTTTGAGGCAAACACCTTAACCGCTAAACCAACCCTCCAGCCCTATAGAAACATTTTTATTATTTCAATGATGATTTTAAAATTTGAATAAGGACTATATCTTCATCCAGGAACGTCGAATCTCTGTATTAGAAAATACTTAATATTTAGACAGCTATCCAATTTTAGGGTGATAAAGAAACCTATTTCATTTTATTAGGTGGAGAAATTTGTTGCCTTGCTTTTGTGAGGATTCCCTGCCAAAATGTGGACCTAAACATAAACTTTAAAAATAGTATTACTGCTTACTTCTAATTTTGCTCTCATTTCAAAAACCAAATCAGTATTTTATCATTCAATAAATATTAAAATTGTCATAGCTTTAAAACTTCTCCAAACTTTATTTCACAACTTTGCTTCTTTTTTTCCATCTTTTCTTATTGATTTTTACGCTCATAAAAAGGAAAAGAACCTGTATAATAGGTCTTTTATATATGTGCACATTAGTGAGTTAACCACCCATGAGAACATGTTTTTTTTCAGCAATTATGCTTCTCCAGGACGGATCCTCTTATGTAGAAATCCACTTTCGACAGTTGGTAAACACTTCACTTAGAATTTCAGCAATATGCTTTTTAAGTAGACTTGTTGAATTTTTATGACAATTAAACATTTGACTTTCTTCCAATATGGAGCTAATTATGTGTATAGTACTAGAAAGGAAAAAAAATTTAACTTTACAAGAAGAAATAGTAATGCTTTGGAGAGAAACAAGTATATATGTTCAACAAATGTTTAAAATGAAAGACCTGGATATGGGCATAGTGGTGCACCTCTTTAATCTCAGCTCTCGGGGAGGAAGAACATTATGAGTTCAAGGCTAGCCTGGACTACAGAGTGAGACACTGCTTCAAAACACCAAAAATGAAATGAATAAAACAAAACAAGAAAAAAATTACTTTTTACAAATATAAATGAGAAATCTGTAGTTTTCTTGTACTAAGAATTTTACCAGAGTCCACCTGGCATAAATTTGAACAAAATAAATCACAAAAATATAAAAAGGAGAAAAATGAAAATGTGCTCAATGCTAGAAATAAAATACTAAAAAACAAAGGTATTATACCATTCTATGTCTGCCAAATTGCAGTTGATTACATTGAATTTTGAAAAGTGATATACTCACGAATAGTCCTGCACACTTTTAAAATATCAGTTAATAGAAAAATTTCTAATATGTTTCCCTTGATACCTCAATTTCATTTTTAAAAATATAGTGTAAAAGAAATGAGGATTCTTATATTTTAGTCAAAGTACAGAGATGTGTTTACATACTTCATAACAATACTATAACACAAAACACTGAGTGTTTTATATCCCCACAAACAGAATACAGAAATGTCGTTTGTGTGTGTGTGTGTGTGTGTGTGTGTGTGTGTGTGTATGTGGATTCTCACTGAAATGAAGGAACCGATATTAGGAAATGAGTTCACTAACATGTATTATATTAATATGTTAAATTAAAAGAGTGAAAGAATATGTGTATGAGATGCAGTCAAATTTAACTGAATACAATAAGAAGAAGGATGGGCAAGCACCTTTAATATGGTTTTCTTTGTGTGGGGGATTCTCAAGCAAGGGAACTGCCTGGGGATAAGGGGGGATTTGGGAAGGAAGGAAGGCAATGAAACAGAATCTTTCTCCACAAAAATCTCTATGGTAATTATTGCTTGAAACCAAAATACTGTTTTAAAATTGAAGTGGATTACTTTAAGAATGTTTAGAGTCAAGAATCGTTAAAAAGTATCAAAAGAAAGATCAAGGAAGAGCTGGGGAGATGGCACACGTGTTGGTTGTAGGACTTGCTTGCAAAGTCGGCCAGCCTGGGGTCCTTTTCACAGCCACACACGTAAAGCTAGATTCATCTGCAATAGCAGAAACATGGGCATCATGCAAATATGTGCACTGCATATATATGCAAATTAATATGTAAAAATTAAAAAGAAAGAAGAAACACAGCTGAAATTTATCTAAATAGAATAGTTTTGTATAGATGATATTTTTATTTAATTTTTTTCTTTTTATCTGAAATAGAGTCTATGTTTGTAGCCTAGGTGGTCCTGAACTTCTGATTCTCCCTTCTGAGTAGTTGATATAAGACACATGTTAACACCATTCCTGCCTTTTACTTTTGGTCTTGCTCTAGTCCAGGGTGACCTGGAATTCACTATGTAGTCTCAGGGTGGCCTTGAACTCACGGCAATCCTCCTACCTCTGCCTCCCAAGTACTGGGATTAAAGGCATGCGCCACCACACCCAGCTTACATATTGTTTTTAAATTCACAATATATACATATCGGTAGAAATTAGAGAATATTTTTTTTCATTTAAGAAATGGAAGATGATAGATTAGGTTTTAAAGAACTGTTACTGTTAGATTGGAAGAGAAGGGGGATAAATTAACTAAAGGGAGAATTATTCATTTTTAAAATATTTTATTTATGTATTGGCAAGCGAGAGAGAGAGAGAGAGAGAGAGAGAGAGAGAGGTAGAGTATGGGTTCATCAGGCCTCTAGCCACTTTAAATGAACTCCAGATGCATGCTGCCACCTTGTGCATCTGCCTTACCTGGGTACTGTGGAACTGAGTGGTGGTCTTCAGGCACCACAGGCAAGCTTCTTAACCACTTTAACTATCTATCCAGCCCTGAGAATTGTTCATTTTTATGTAAAATAATAAATCCTGTTTGTTTTATCTCTTGCACAATTTTACCCCAAATACTAGAAAAGCACATACATATTTGTGGGAAATAACATCAGTGTCTGTCTTTTCCTGTAGCTTTCAGCCGCGCCCCGATCCCCATGGCAGTGGTCCGCAGAGAGCTCTCCTGTGAAAGCTACCCCATCGAGCTGCGCTGTCCTGGGACCGACGTCATTATGATTGAAAGTGCCAACTACGGGAGGACAGACGACAAGATCTGTGATTCCGATCCAGCTCAGATGGAGAACATCCGATGTTATCTGCCAGATGCCTATAAGATTATGTCTCAGAGGTATGACACGTCCAGTTCTCTTTTTTACACTGTGACACCTTGCAGTCCGCACCTGGTGAAATGTTTAGCATGAGCAAGAGCAACAAGAGGCTACTTTTTGGAGAATTTGAAACAGTTTTTCAACATGGTTTCCACTCCAAAGGACCAAAATCTTAGCTTTCAAATTGCCAAGTAGACCTTGGGAAATACCAGTCTTTATTAAATTGTGCTTCACAGTATCATTACTGTGGGTTATTTTATAGTGTTCTGTAGAATAGGTTGATTATTAGAATGAAATTTTCTTGAAAATTCAAGTCAGAAATTTCTCCCAAAATTGAAGTCTTTATTTGGAATTATTTCCGAATTATGTAGGAGAAAAGAAATCAAAGAAAAATATGTAAATTTTAAAACTTTTAATAAAAATATAATTAAAGAGTATTGATAAAATATTAATTGGCTTTGGAAAGAGTACAGAAAATATTAATTTGTTACATATGATATTAAGTTGAGCACATTAGTTATTTAAATTTTTAGCATATTGTAAAATATAAATGAGGTAGCATGCAGGATCTTTACAAAATGGAAAATATGTTGGAACCTGAAGAGATTGGCCAATAGGATTCCATCCTATAGAAAGTTTAAGCCAGAGTAAAACTCTTTGATAAATTGTACATTTCTTAAATATTTGCTATTACAATGCTTTTTCAGAAATCAGTGATCATTTTTGTAAGTCATGTCACCTACCTGTACCAGAGTGATATTAAATAATTAGCCAATCAGGGGTTTATTTAGTGGATTCAGTTTATGATTGAGCAAACTCACTTTTTCTTAAGAATGATTACTCAGAGATTTCTTACTGTTCCGTTAAGTAATTCTTAAAATATTTGGAAAGCTATAACATATAGAAACCAAATGAACTAAAGACTAACCCAAGTACAATCACACTCAGGATGACCAGCGTTCAATCTGGAAAATCTAATCAATCAACAAAGAATGAAAAAACTCTAAAAAAAAAAAAATTCAAAGATCATCTTGAGGGGGCTTTAGAAAGGCTTCCTGGTTTTAACCTTTCATCTTCTAGCTAGGTGAAATTCTGGTAAGCAATTTTGCATATGATTAATAGACTAGTAGTGTTAATATCTTAGTTGTAAAGTCACTGTTACATAAATTATTAGTGTAAATTCAAAAATGGCAAGTGTCTGATATACAAAATATGTCCACTTGAAGGATAAAGAGTGTTGCCCAGTCATGTGATGGGTCTTGCTTTGTTTTTAAAAAGCCAGTTAATGCTAAAGCTAGTGTTAATGGGACATATGATTTGGAAATTATGGATTTGTCTAATATAAGTTTGGTTATACTTTATTGTAGTCCTGTGTTGCTGTCTTTGTAATGAATTTGCAACATTTCCAGTCATGTCTGAATACTATATTATGTCTGATAGAATTTCAATCACTTATGTCACTGTAGTGTTTTCTCAGGAGATATTTGTTTATGAGTAGAATAGTAACTTTTCAAACTTGATTTAGGCAACTGAATAGGACTCTGTAGAATCCTTTTTGGGTGAAGTTGAGGAGGGTCTCATTTTCTATAATTATGTGTTTATTTGAGCATAGCAGAAACACTATCTTCGTTAGTTTTTGCTTTTCTATAAAATTCTCATTGCTAATGTCATAATACCATCATTAATATTCTTAAGAGCATTCTAAATAATTTCTTAACCTTGTAATTATGTTAAACATAGTTGAAATGTACTATCTGAACTTCAATGGACATATACACATAAATCTACAGGGTAAAAGGGCCTCAAGACTGCTGCCCCAATCCTATAAGATTATGTCTCAGAGGTATGACACGTCCAGTTCTCTTTTTTACACTGTGACACCTTGCAGTCCGCACCTGGTGAAATGTTTAGCATGAACAAGAACAACAAGAGGCTACTTTTTGGAGAATTCGAAAGAATTTTTCAACATGGTTTCTTAACTAGGTTCTTAACTAGGTTAACTAGGACATGTTCGTTAGCTTAAACTACTGTCATTATTTACCTTTGGGTATGTAAGTGTATTTACACTTGTCCAAAATAAATGTTTTTGAATCTTGGAGAGAAAACAAAATCAGTTCCCTGCTGTCAGATGTTTGAGGTAACCCTTGCTGCGTGACAATGGGCAATGCAAGGTCGTGTCAGTGACAACATGTAAGCAAAGGCTCCCATCACCAACTATGGCATAAATACATTATGCTAATAATGTGGGCAGCTCAAGCAGATTAACGTATTCAGGCTGAAATCAAAATGGAAAGTAACTTGCCCAAAGAGTATTTTAGAAAAATGAGATTTTTTTTTAAGGTATGCTTTTAGCAAGAGACGCTCTCAGGTTGCATTATTTTTAAGTATGTCTTGTGGGAGGACTATTACAAAGTACAAAATAGTTGTTACCGTGTTTCTACATAAACTTGTTAAAAAGAACAAAACTTTCTTAACTTAAGCTTGCTTAATATTTTAGACAGTTGTCATAGACAATAAGTGTCATGAATCGTTATCATGTGAATGTTTGGGGCAATACATAAATTAAGTTGGCTATTAATCTTTAATTTAGGGATGAAATAACTGGACCACACATTATAAAGTGTATGGGACTTGCGTCCATCACTGTCTGCAGTAGAAGGATCAGTTCTGCTACCTGACTGCTTAGAGATGCCATCCCCCACCTCCCATTCTTTTGGTATTTCCCTGACTTGAACCTGGGGATGCCACTGATCTCTACAGCATGTGCACGAAATCTACAGCTAACACACATCCATGTGCTCATGCATGCGTGCACACTTGTACACACACACACACACACACACACACAAGATTGCACCTCCTTTCCCATGCTGGCATGCGTTAGTGCACCACTTCCCAGCCCAGCGATTTCTTCCTGCTTTATTCCTAACCTTTATCCTACTAAAGGATTAGTTCAACTGACAGAGCACATTTCTTCATCCTCCGTAAAACTTCTAATCTTACATACTGTTGTCACATTCCTCCTTATCACGTGTTAACCTTGCGTGAATCTGCATTTTCACACAGCTGTCTTTGTCTAAACTAAATTTTAGATTTCTAGAAGGCAGGCTTTCTGTTACTTTTAACTAAAGCCAACTTTCACGTGTAAATGAATAAACACATATGCTGTGTGATTTATTCATACTTACCTTAAAAAATAAAATCACCTTCACTCTGTTTTCTCCTTGGTTTCTGTTTCTTTGTGATTTATGTTTGCATATTTTAGAATTTAAATATATATCAGATGCACCTTTCAAATCTGTGTAAAAATGATTTTTCACAATTGTATCACTTGAAAAATGCCACGAGTAGGATTCAGTCCAGGTTTCCTGTTGTCTTTAACTATTAACAGGAATATTTCAATTTTTAACTCAGTCATCTGTTGAAAGTACATAACATAAAGCTGGTGAAGACAGTAAGAAGAAGTAAGACAGGCGTGGTTCCTGCCCACAAAAGAATCTTCAATTTAAAAAGCAGCCAGCCATGTCATTTGCTCAACATTTTATTTTCATCTCATTTACACTTAGCAAGGAGATTCAAGGAGGGATTTTTTTCAGGTAGATGACATAGGCGAGTGTATCACTGGAGAGGAAGTGCTGTAGATGTTTCCTTACAAAGGAGACCTCTAGGAGGAAGGTCACTGACAGGGACACGAGAACAACTTCCTTCCTGTAATCCTTCACTGCTCCTTTGCTGTGCCAGCATCACGAGTTATGGGTGTTCTGACAGGATTGTTCACCCATTTCCTCTGGCTGAATCCTCATCCAAATGAGGGCATGCTTTTGATATTACACATGGCATTAAGGTGCCACAGTATTACCAGGCAATCAACTAGGGTAATAAATAAATATATGTATTTACTTATTTAAGTTTTGTAAAAGATTTTATTATTTATTCATTTATTAGATACAGAGAGAGGGGGAGAGAGTGAGAATGGGCACCCCAGGGTCTCTAGCCACTGCAAATGAACTCCAGACACATGTGCCACCATGTGCATCTGGCTTACATGGGACCTGGAGAATTGGGCTTCAATTTCCTCTAAATGTGAAAAATTTGAATATCATTTATAGTGATATCTTTCTGCTTCCATTTTTTTAGCATTTACTATAGCACATATGGTATAGGAACCTTAGTTTACATACAATTTATATATATCACTTGTAAACAGGCAGATATTTGTATGTAAATATGTATATATAAACATACATATGTTCGTGTTTATATGAATGTGTAATTTCTATTTTTATTTATTTTCATATATACGTGTGTGTGTGTGTGTGTGTGTGTGTGTGTGTATGGGCACACCATGGCCTCTTGCCACTGCAAACTAACTCTAGTTTCATATGGGTATTAAGGAATCTAACCCAAGTCAACTGGCTTTGAAATCAAGTATGATTAATCCCTGTGCTATCTCCTCAGCCCTACATATATAATTTCAATGTTATATAACCTACATACAGAAATTTGCGCACAGCAGATGTAGACAAGCTGCCCATGTAATTAAAAAGGAGATGACGACACAGAAAATTCTAAGCCCCTGAAGACAGTCCCACTTTGTCCTGCATTAACCATATATTTCCCTAAGGGAGCATCTGTTCTCTCTTTAGACAAATCAATTTTGCTCATTTATAAATTCAGTGCATAGTTTAATCCTGTATATACTTGTGCCTGGGTTCTCTCACTCACTGCATTCATTGTCTGACAGTGTTATTCAAGGTTTTCAGTATACCCAAGGTCTCAGTCATTTCATGTGGATAATAATTTTTTAATACAGTGATCACCGGGAACAACCTTCCCAGTGAATCAGTTTCAGAATACTGATGTCACTGCAGTGACAATGTCCAGACCACTCACTGATCATCTCTACCTGTTCCCTCACCAGGTGACATCATTCACCTACTTTTTGTTTATATGTTTATCATCAGTGCCTAACTTTCAATTAAAATGAATTTTTGAAATCAAGATAAATTCACTGAGTGTCTTGGCAGTGACACTAGAATAGAACTTCTTTTTTTTTTTTATTTTTGGAGAGAGACACAGAGAGAGACAGACAAGAGAGAGGGAGAGGGAGACAGATAGAGATGGGCTTGCCAGCAGTCTCTCAGCTGCTGTGAACGAAATCCAGATGCATGCGCCCCCTTGTGGGCAAGTGCAGCATTGCTCCCTTGCATCACTTTGCATCTGGCTAAACGTGGGAGCTGGAGATTGGAACCGGGTTCTTAGCCTTAGCAGGCAGGTGCCTTAATCGCTAAGCCATCTCTCCAGCCCATAGAATAGAACTTTTGTCAGTGCTTTCTTGCAGGCAAGAACATGCCACTGTTGTTTGGAAGCTCTGAGAATCAAACATTAATCTTCACAATTTAAAAAAAAAATGTTTCTATACAGGTTTTAGCAAATATAAAACTTATTTGCACAAAGTAAGAATATTTTTTCTCACCATCATAAGAGAGATATGTGTTTTTCATTGGTTTTGGGATATTTAAAAGGAATATTACATTTTTGAAATATTCTAATTCCATAAGAACATGCAACAAAAAGACATTGCCCGAGAGATTTGCTTCTCACCTTTGGAGAGGTTATATTTCAGTTTCCATCAGAGCACAGCAGGGCATATTACAGCTTCCTAAAAGATTTTCTTTTCAGTTGTAAGTCGCTCCTGGTGAAGTTACAAGTCTTCAGTGACAGTAGAACAGGAGACGGTGGTGGGGTTTTGAGAACACACCTAGCAAGTGTCCCGCAGTGACCGCGCACACATGCATTTTCCAACCCGCATTTTCTTTCCCACTGTGACAGGCCCATTCAACTGAGCATGATATTTCTCTTACAGATGACAGGAACAGAGCAAGTCCTCATGTGAGGGATTTTTTTTTTTCTTTTGATTCCATATTTTTGATCTGTAGATAAACTTAGAACTTCTAATATATAATTCACTGTGTTAATATGTGCATTTGTGTTTATTTTAAAGAGATAATAAGGTAAGAAGAGAAGGCAACTCCTATTTTTAAAGCTCAATATACAGTATATGGGTATATTTGAGTGAGAAGGGTCAAGGCACGTAAAGAGAAGAGAGACAGACTGGGCACACGAGGGCATCCAGTCACTGCAAACGAACGCCCCATATATGTGCCACCTTGTGCATCTGATTTATGTGGATCCTGGGGAATCAACCTTGGTACTTTGGCTTTTCGGGGAAGTGCCTTAATTGTCGCTAAGCCATCGCTCCAGCCTTCAGCTTCCATTTTGAAAAGGATTCCATCATGTAGTCACAGAATGTAAAAATTGTTGAGTGGATGTTTCTTGACATTTCTTTTTAAAAATTATTTATTTATTTGCTAGGAGGAACGTAGGGAGAAAAAGAGAGAAAAAGAATATGGATGAACCATAACCTGTTGCTGCTGTATGCAAACTCCAGATGCGTGTGCCATTTTGTGCATCTGGCTTTGCATAGGTCCTTGAGAATCACACCCAGCTAGAAGGCTTTGCAAGCAAGTGCTTTAACCATTGAGTCATCTCCCCAGCCCTGTTTCATGATATTCTTAATTATGCAGGGATGGGTTTCATTTGGTAGTGTTCATGACAACTGTGGGTCATGTCGCCGTTAATTAATACAATGCCAGGGAAGTGAGGAGATGGTTCAGCAGGTAAAAGTATTATCTCGGCAAGCATGAGGTCCAGAGTTCAATTCCCAGCACCAGCATAAAGCCAGGCATGGTTGTTGTGCACGCTTCTTATAATACCTGCACTGCAGGGGATGATGCAAGAACCGTTCGCAGCACCACATTATCACAGTCTAAAAACAAAACAAAAAACAACAAAGGGCTAATCCACGGTTCAGTGAACAACTCTGTTTCAGGGAAACAAGGCCAAAGAAAAATGAAGGAGCCCAACTGATATCTTCCTCTAGTACATGTACATGGGATGTGCATATCTGCAGACTCGCATGTGTGCACCACACACATGCACACACAAGAAAAACAAAGATGGACTGCGCGCGTGCACACACACACACACCCACACACACACCCACACACACACCCACACACACACCCCAACATGACTGAACTGACTAATGTGCCACCAAACAAATTCAGCAAATAAAACTAAAATGAAATGATTACTGTAGAGACAATAGGCATGCTAGGTTCATTTTGAAACTGTTCATACTTCAAATTTATATATATATATATATATATATATATATATATATATATATATATATATAGGCAGTTTTACTTTAAACCTTCATTATTTTATTCAGTCTTTTAGTAGCCAAGCCAATTCTTATTGAGATACTAAAGTATTTGGAAGAAGTTTCCAAGAAAGAAAAAAGAAGGTAAAAGTTTCTGAATGTCAGAAGACCTAGGATAAACATAATTACCTTGTCAATCTGCTGTGTTTGGATAAAATGGTTCGCCATAGTCCTGTGAGTCTGCACTTTCGGCCCCATTGTTGGAGTAGAGGCTCTGATATCTGTTAAGAGACAGACCTGTGGGTTAGGCTTTATTTCATTTCATATGAATGTAATTTTCTATGAATCAGACCATATTCAAGAATTTTGCATGAATATAACTCATTTAGTTCCTGCTTCAGTCCCATGAGCTGTACCGTTCTTCATGTACCATGGCTGGTTTTACTTCAGTAATGGAAGATTTAAAGAGTGAAATGGTGAGGGATTCTCTTCCAGATTTACACAGAACACCTATGGAAGGCATGCAGGATACCGTTGGACATATAGCTTCAAACTCCACGATGATTCCTAGAATTTATTGCTTTGTGACTTTTGTTTAAATATGCATTTTTTAAAAAAAAAAAAAAAAAAAGAAAGAGTGAACCAGGAAATAGGTTTTGACCAGCCACTGTTCTGAAAATGAAGCACTCATGCTCACCCTGTTCGAAGACAGTCCTCATTTTGTGATGTGGAGTGTGTAGCATTTACCTTCTGCGTAAGGAGAACTTTCCAGGTGGAAACACTCAGAAACTTACAATAAAGCTTTCTTCATTAATATATATATAAATCCTCTGATAATATTTATAACATTTGAAAGTTTAAATGGGCAATTATCTATAGGAATTTTTCAGTAAAAGTAAATTGATTAGTGATAATGGGGGATAGTTTGAATCTTGGATGGCCTATGAAAATAAAGAAAATGTCACTTTGTGTGTAAACATTTGAACAGTGTGGTTCCATGAGTCTTTAAATCCTTCGGTACAAGTGCTTTAAAGTGTAAATGGGAAGATGTATCACACTGATTCAATGAAGTAGATATAAGAAATAATATCACATAATTACTAATACAATATATTAATAAGACTTTAGGCAATAAATTTTCATCAGCCCAAGTTTTCTAGTTATAGTGTTTATCTCACACTATAATACATAACTGTTTTATAATAAAATTGATTTTATTTCTAGTTAGTATACTGATTTTTCTTTTTTTTTTCTACAAGAGCTCATCTTATTTTGAAATGTGAAATCTAAGTCCAAAAATGACCTTTCTCACAACTTTGATGGGCTTATTGTTTTCTTTTTTTTTAAAAAAAATATTTTAGTGTGAATGTGTGCGTATGTATGTATTTGCATGTGAATCCCAGTGTGTGTGCATTTACAGGTGTATGACTGCCGCAGTCCACACCAGGTGTAGGTGAGGAGGGGACAACCTCAAGGCATCTGTCTTCCCTTCCATCTTGCTTGAGGAAGGATCTGTCTTGTTTGCCTCTGGGAATACCAGTCTAGCTGGCCCATGAGCTTCCGGATTCTCCTAACTCCATCTCCCATTGCCTTAGGCACGTTAGGGATTCTAGACATGTGTGCATCTGTCTGTCCTCTGGCCCTAAGTGGGTTCTGGGGATCCGTACTCCAGCGGTCAGGTTTCACAGCAAGAAGTTTTAACCACGGATTCATCTCCCCAGCCCCCCCCCCCATTTCTTTATTAAGAGTATTACTGGGGTTGGAGAAATGACTCAATAGTTAACAGCAGTTTCTGTGCAAGCATCAGGACTGTGGAGGTCTGAGCGGATGTTTGAGTCTACACCCAGGATCCACATAAACAGCTCTTCATGACCACACGCAGTACCCACAAAGGAAATCCCTGAGAACTGCCAGGGCTTGGGAACAAAGTAAAAAGGCAAACTCTGGGATCCGTAGAGACTCAGGGTCAAGTAAGAACAGGAGAAACCAGAATGTCTGATTTTTCCCACTAGTCACCACATGCTAGTGCTCTTCACTGCAGGAAAGCCCCCCGGGCCACCTCATGCATGTGCGTATACAACACACCACATACATGCAGAGACAAAAGTACAGTATTGAACAAATGATAAATAGAAACTTTTTATATAGTAGCGTAATCTGAATATTCCAGCCTCTCTCAATGTGAATAGTTTAGGGGGAATGTTATTTCCTAAGGTGGTCTCAAATTCCTTTTACCCTCATACCAGTTTGTAAGACAAAATTAGATTAATTGGTAAAGTTTCTGCTACATTAGATATTTACCTTATCACTTGTAGATCACTTACACATTACATGTATATGGACATCATGTTTACTGTCATTAAAAATATCCAAGGGTAAAAACAAAGTTTTTTTTTTTTTTTTTTTTTTTCCCATATGTGCTGGTATGAATATATAAATATATATGTGTTTGTGTTTTGGCTCAAAAAAACTTGAGGTCTTTCCAAAAATGTCTGTTTAATTACTAGTACTATCAATCTCTGAAAATAAACATTTGGAGCTATTTCTTGGACCCCTTAGTGTTATCTAGGAAGTAATGTTTGGCAGAGAATATAAGTCAACAGGAATATTGCAATACAGAAGAACAAAAATCTTAACACATAATAAAACACCAAGAAAAGATAGCTGTTATATATACAAAGTGAGATAACATGGCTGTTGGTTTGGAGGAAAATAGGTAGGAATTTAACTGAGGGGTTGTTTTCACCCAAGTAAAGATTTTGTTGAATTATGTAGGACCTTTTTTTTTTTTTTTTTTTTTTTTTTTTTTTGAGAAAGAGACAGACACAAAGAGAGACAGAGTGACAGGGAGAGGAAGACAGAGATGGGTGCACCAGCAGCCTCTCAGCTGCTGCGAACGAAATCCAGATGTTTTCGCCTCCTTGTGGTCAAGTGCAGCATTGTGTCACTTTGCATCTGGCTAAATGTGGGACCGGAAATTGGAACTGGCATTCTTAGGCTTAGAAGGCAGGCGCCTTAACTGCTAAGCCATCTCTCCAGCCCATGTAGGGCCTCTTGGATCGCAGTACCTAAACTGATCTCTTAGCTCAATGTTTTATTATTGCATATTAATCTACTACTATATGAAAGATTAATGATTTTGGCTTACCAATTTGAGTATATGTTAAAAATAATCTTAATTATTATCTCTTGATTTACTGACTCTGAGATTACTATTTGCTTTTTTTTGATAATAGTAGTTCAGTTTAGAATTATACTCATGAAATTGAGTAAAGCCTACTTGGGTGCCATATCCGTGGGAGTCACTGTTAGATATGATTCATGTGTTTATTAGAAATATTATATCTTCTTAATTGTAACTTTATGTAGGTACCAATTTTTATCTTCTTTCTCTTCTCAAAAGTCTTTGTATATGTAACATTATGCAGTGTAAAAATGCCAATGGCCAGTTTTATCCATTTTAACTTCCCAGACAGAAATACGTATTTCTCTGCACATAACCTCAAAGTATATCATCGCAAGCAACCTCTCTTTTTATAAATTTGTCTCTGAAACTCAATGTTTCCTAAGCTGATCTAAAATTCTTTTTACCCTCATACCAGTTTATAAGACAAAAATAGATTAATTGGTAAGTGAAACTCAAACTTATGAAACTCAAATAAGACCTTTCATCTTTTCCCAAAATTCAAGAAGATCTTTCCATCCTTAAGAGACAGCATTCTGAACTCCTTTTCCTGTTAGGTTGAGTAAAACAGTCGTTTAAATTACTTCATAGTTAGCTATTTCTTTGAATAGCATTTTCCTGTTGTAGAGTTAAAAATGCTATCATAAATAACACTGTGCAGTGTAGTTTGTTGATGAATGTTAAGGAAGTGGGGGAGCATGAATTAGTATAAGTAGCTTAAGCCTCATCGATATTGGAGTAGAATATGAGCATTTTCCAATGTAATAAAAATTTCGGTCCCAAAGTAATATGACAAGTTTATTTTATAGGCACACACACATATGTATTTGTATATGTATATGTTTGGCGATAGTGCATGGCATTATAGGATATGAAGCTGATATATATTTCAGCAACAGATGACAAATGGAAATTTCTACATGAATCTTACTTCCTGGTTTCTTTTTGTCATTATGCTTCTCTCTCTCTCTCTCTCTCTCTCTCTGTGTGTGTGTGTGTGTGTGTGTGTGTGTGATGTTGAAGGGGTATTTTGTTTTGCTCATTGAAGTAAAAATTATCCTTAGGGCACCAACTTTGTAAAGAGTATACTTTCAGTACTGTTGGCATGTGTGTGAATATACATAATCACATAGTTTAAAATGAGAGCATTATTTTTCAAAGTTCATAGAGCATTCTTTATATTGTATATTTCTAAGATGACAGTAATGAAATTTTATTTACCTAATTATTCTGGATTTTAGTGAATGCATTTAAGAGCATATGAACATATATTCATATTTATTAATATATTTTGTTATTGGCATTGAACTTGGGACCATATACATGGTTGGTAATCCCTCTACCATTGAGCTATAATCCTGTCTCTATTATTTTACTATTATGTTTTAGACCACACTGGTCTCTAACTTATGGAAAATTTATGCCTTTGCTTGGCAGAGAAAACTAGTCAATAGGTTTATTGTGAGGAAAGGAACAAAATACTTTTCGGAATACAAGATCATACCACCACACCTGGCATATATATATTTTCAGCATGGCAAAGTAGACATAATTATTTTGCTTTACTGATCACAGAAATTTTAGTTATAGAGGAAAGTAATTAATGATGGGGAATTATAATTCTATGCTATAATTCCAAATTTGATATCAATTTCCTTAAGTCTTTTCTTTGGAAAGAAAAATGTAAATAAAGTGTATTCTTCATTTATTTTCAAAATTTAAAAATATGTAGTTTTAACTTTATTTGCTGAGTATAAAGGGGATTAATTGGAAGTGTACTTTGAGTAGCTATATAAAGATTATTTCAAAAGATCTCTTAGAGCTCAAAAATTACCTTCAGGTATCCATGCCTCAGGCTCAGAGCATGCAGGTGTTCTGAAGTCCTCATAATAGAGTAGTCAGCAATCTAAGCACAATGCTGTGGTACACTTTTTCTCTCTGAGCAATGTAGAAATGAAACACTAGTCTTCAAGCCTCATGAAAAGGTAAGAAATACTTGTGTTTGCTTAAGTGACAATTGACGACTTAGATAATTAGCTTTTCATCACAATCTATTGTTGAATCGGAGCTGTGACTGTGGACTTTGATAATATTGCTTTGCCTGTGTAGTTCAGAACAGAAGAATGAAGGCAACTCTCTTGCAAGGGGCTGTCTCCCCATCGTGGCCTGTTGCAGTCAGGTTCACATTGCTGGCAGAAATCACCCGACTAAGAGCAGCTTGTGGGAAAAAAGAGGTTTATTTTGGCTCACAGGCTCGAGGGGGAAGCTCCATGATGGCAGGAAAAACGATGGCATGAGCAGAGGGTGGACATCACTCTCTGGTCAACATAAGGTGGACAACAGCAACAGGAGAGTGTGCCAAACACTGGCAAGGGGGAGCTGGCTATAATACCCATAAGCCCACTCCCAACAATACTCTGCCTCCAGGAGGTGTTAATTCCCAAGTTGCCATCAGCTGGGAACCTAGCATTCAGAACACTTGAAGTTTATGGTGGACACCTGAATCAAACCACCACATGGCCTCAGCGTTACATCATCTCCTCAACACTCTTAAAATATAGTATAATGAACTTACATTTATTTATAAGTTGGTATCTTGTTCTTTTGGGAAATGAGAAAATCCCTAAAGCACATGAAGTTTAACCTTCAATCTCAGGAAGGTTTTCCTTAAGGAACTTTCTCTGAAATTCTGGTCTCTCCAGACTGATTTTGGTACTATGCACGTTTCTGTCAGCTTCCTATTGCCCTCCTTTCTTTATATGCATAGGTTACAATGCAATCACTTACTTATTTGAGAACTCTCATCTTGCTGAATCTCTCTCTCTCTCTCTCTCTCTCTCTCTCACTCTTCTCTTGCATTGGGAGCTGCGAAGACCAAATATATGGCCTTGTGCCTGCTTTATCAGTACCATTTCACTGAGCTACAGCCCTAGAAATTAGTCTTTATGGATTCTGATTTGAATGCCTGTTTCATCAACGTAGTCAAACTGTAAGAGCACAACTTCGAAAAACGAGACTCAGTTTCCCCTCTAGTTGCACACAGAAACCCCTTGCTTTGCTTATTCATTATCCTGCCAAAATTGTACTTTGCAGTTTTATTCTACCAGTTTTTGAAAACTGTACAATGTAGCTTTATTTCTAATACCCTTGAAACATTACACAATATGTATTTATTTTTCACTTTATTAAACACTTAAAAATATGAATAAGCACTATTTCAGTAGAGTCAAGCTATTCGTTCCATCTGTAGAGTGCAATGGAACTATAATGTGGAGAACAATGTTCATATCTAATACTAAATTCATGTAACCCAAGCAACCAACATCAGAAGTACATTTTCATTCTTTCTACACTTGTGTCTGCCCAGATGATTTTACAAAATCATCTACTTATGTGCAAAGATGCATACATATTTGTAAGTTACTGTTCTTCCTCCTTCTTTTTGCCGGTGGCAGACAAGCCAGGTCTTTCAGTATTCCACTCTGATCAGTCCCTTACAGAATGCACAAGGATTATTTTTAAAACGTTTAAGAGGTGCATGGAGAAACAGAAATGAATTTGCTTTTTTCTTACATGAATGGAAATGTTGTTCATTCATTATAAATTCACATACTCATGATTTCTAAGATCCTCATGTCTTCAAATTTTATGAGTGCTTGTAATAACCAGCCATGTATAGTATTTTTCTTTCACTATGATTAAACATAAGTTATTACATTATATATCTGATAAGAAATTTTCAGCGTAAAGTGATGTAAACGTCTAATTAAAAAGACATCAATGTTGGCCTGGAGAGATGGCTTAGTGGTTAAGGTGCTTTCTACAAAGCCAGAGGATCCCCATTGGACTCTCCAGGATCCATATAAACCAGATGCACAAGGGGACATGTGTATGTGGAGTTCGTTTGCACTGGCTGGAGGCCCTGGCATGCCCATCCTCTCTCTCTCTCTCTCTCTCACACAATCACACACACACACACACACACACACACATACACAATGTGTTTATAGGATATATACCTGTATCTAATCTATATCTATCTATCTATCTATCTATCTATCTATCTATCTATCTATCTAATCATCTATCTAAATACATACATACACAAACAAATATATATATCCATATAGTTTAAAAATATCAAAATTTCCCCCCACCAATGACTGACTTCTGCTCTCATAATGCATAAGCCATAACCCAAGCAACCCCACTGAGGTGTGCCCTCAGTGGATCAGGGGCAAGGAAAAGGGAAATGACTGAGCCAATACATGATGTGTCTGTACAAAGCATAGTCTTAATAAAACAAAATAAAATGTTTAAAATGCAAAAAAAAAAAAAAAAAGTTAGGATGATAGATTTGAATTTTGGGTAGATTTCGTGAGGTGTAAAAATCTCAGAATAAGGGTCATTAGGGCGTGGTGGCCCACACCTTTAATCCCAGTACTCGGGAAGCAGAGGTAGAAGGATCACCATAAATTTACGCTGCTCTGAATCTACATACTGGATAGATACATAGATAGGTAGTGTTTTTTTTTTTTTTTTTTTTTTTTTTTTTTTTTTTTTACTTTTTGTATCATTTTTGCAAATTAATAAATAGAAAAAAATCCTCACTGTAAAAACAAGCAAAAATATAGGTTTCTAGTCCTTACTTCCAAACTTCAAATTACATAATTCAGACTTTTCTACAACCAAGTGATATGAAGAGCCATCTTTACTGATGTCACCTTTTTTAATGCTATAGATGTTTGGCTACAAAAGAACTATACACACATACATCCTTCCAATGACAAATAAATCTATCAGGGGGAAGGTTAAAAAAACTCAAAATATATACACTAACGGAAAGTCATCCCTGTGACATAACCAGTGTGATGCGGGTCCTGCTGCATTTGAAAACGCAGCAGGCTAAATTGTAGACTAGAAAGTTTGAAATCCCAAGGGAAGCATTTGAATATATGTAAAGTTCGCTTCTGGTGAAAAAACAATAACATTTACTTCTGTGAGGAAATGCTTCCAGGTCAAGCCAGCTCTAGAGTTCAGCAAACTTCAGGGTTCTTTTCCATATAGCATTGCTAATTTTCTACTCAGCTGCTTACTTCTTAGGTTTAAAGGCCACAAAATAAATGGGATTAAAATACTCATTTGCTCAATCCCCTGCTCAATCACGCAGAAACCCAAATTATTTCGATAATTTTGAGAAGAAAAATTTCTTGTTCTTATGATACATCATTATCTTTTAAGAGGACAAAGAAAAGGGCAAGAGAAAGTTATAGGAGGTGCAATGATCAAAATACATTACATATGTCTATGAAAATAGTGAATAAAATTTTTTAAAGAAATAGTTAAGGGCTTTTATAAACATATGTCAGTATTATGTAAAGTTGTTGACATTTGATTATAGGAAAAACAAACTGCACTGCACTAAATGGAAATAAGAAGGATACTCTAGTTTTCTGGAAACCTTTAAACTTGTCTTCTGACTTTTACTTCCATAGGAATTACAAAAGCAATTTTCATGGAATTTACACCTTCAAAAATAAATAATTTTCCCCTTTTGATGCATTGTCTCTGAATAGAGAAGATTTCCAAGTTAGTTTGCTAACAGATCATTTGCTATTTCATAAGAAATGAGAATTACTAGTATGTGTTGACAATGACATTAAAAAAACAAAATAAAGGGCTAGAGAAATGGCTTAGTAGTTAAAGTGCCTGCCTCCTAAGCCTAACAATGCTGATTCCAATCTCCAGCGGTTCCAATCTCCAGGTCCCACGTTTAGCCAGATGCAGTGATACAAGGGTGCAATGCCGCACTTGACCACAAGGGGGCACACACATCTGGATTTACTTCGCAGCAGCTGAGAGGCTGCTGGTGCGCCCATCTCTATCTGTCTTCCTCTCCTCTCTCTCTGTCTCTCTTTGTATCTCTCTCCCAAAAAAAGAAAGAAAGAAAGAACAAAACACAAATTACTGATGTATTTCTTAGAAGCATCTAATAGCTCTATGTATTTCAGGCTGAACAAATATAAGACTGAATAAACTTTTGTCTATATAAACATTGTGATGTGTGAATAGTTCCACTTAGAGTGGAGATGTGACTAAAATTATGACGAGACCAAGATCATTGCATTTGGAGTAAAGTACAAGGAGATTCAATGGGCTGTTTAATTTAGGGTGGCTGTAAATTTACCTTGATGCAAAAAAAGGGCAAGTGCTACTTTTGTAAAGATCCCAAGCACTTTTGGGTTGTGGTAGACTTTTACTAAAAGCTGTTGTATGTGAAGTCAGTTTTGAAAACTGATACTTAACATATCCAGTCCTGATTGGGAGGACTCAAAATAACTGTAGAAATAAGCTGTTATCAGACATTCCTCTACACAGACCCTGCTCTGCCGGTCACCACCACGAGACGGAAATGGTTGCTAACCACAGGAGGGCTCGTGAGGACCATTGCAAGTGCATTGTGAAGAGCAGGTCAGGTGTGCTAAGTGGTACAGGCAACTCAGGCTCTGTGTGCTGGTACTTTTCATGAAGCCTGAAATGGGCTTGAAAAATCCCAGCAAGCTTACTGTCCTAGCTGCGTACAGAAGCGTAAGCAGGAAAGGGACAGAAGGGCATTCTGGACTAAAGGTTGAGCATGGCTAAAGGGGATGGATAGGGTTACATGGAAGCAAAGAGAGCTAATGTGATTTGATGTCTGACTTTAAATTAGAGAAAAGTTAGACGAAGTGTATCCAAGTAAATCATAGCTCTTCTGTCACACTAAGAATCTTAGGCTTTATACTAACTGCGAACTTGCCAAGACTACCATAACAAAATGCCATAGATCGTGTGCTTTAAGAAATGCCAGTGTTCCTTCTGAGACCAACCTTGAGACTACATTGGGAATTCCAGGTCAGCCTGGGGTAGCGATATACTACCTTGAAAAACTGGAAACAAAAATTTAAAAAAAGAAGAAGAAAAAAAAAAGAAAGACAAAGAAAAAGAAATTATAGGACTAGCGAGATTGCTTAGTGTTTAAGGCACCTGCTTGCAAAGCCTAGGAACGCCCGTGATTCTCCAGGTCCCACATTTACCAGATGCAAAAAGTGACACAAGGGTGCAATGCCACACTTGTCCAAAAGGGGTGCACACATCTGGAGTTCGTTCACAGCAGCTGAGAGGCTGCTAGTGCACCCATCCTCTCTCTCTGTCTCTGACTCTCTCTCTCAAAAAAAAAAAAAAGAAGAAGAAGGAGGAGGAGGAGGAGGAGGAGGAGGAGGAGGAGGAGGAGGAGGAGGAGGAGGAGGAGGAGAAGGAGAAGAAGAAGAAGAAGAAGAAGAATTGACAGTGTTCCCTACCCTCTGACAGTATGGAAAGTTAGAATTTCAAATCTAAGGTGTCAGTAGCACAAGTTGCTTTGGAGTCCTCTCTCTTTGGTGTCCAGGTCCGTGCTGGGGCGTCCTATAACTGCTCCTTTGACTGCATGCCCTTTGTCTCTCTCTTATTTTTAACCACAATATTGTCAGCAGACATGTTAGATAAAAGCCCACCCTTTACGATCTTATTTAATTTTAATTTCCTCTTTCAAAGTCCACACATGTTTACTGTTTTGATGTAGTCTCTTTATGCCCTCAGTCGGCCTCGTGGTCCACCAGGATGGTACCTCAAACAGGATAAGCCCAAGCTGCCTAAATCAGTGATGGAATTTTCCAATGATTAAGATAGCTTCCATAACCAGTGGTCCCATCAACACTGTTCCTATTAGCTTACTGTAAATTTTCAAGATGATTCCAAATACCTATGCAAAGAGACAGAAATACTTCTAAGTAAATAAAGGTGGCCTATATAAAAATTAAGGGAAGGAAAATGAAATTCTAAAGCAAGCAAACAAACTGATGCAAACATTAGAGATACAAATGGAAATATGATCTTTCCAACATTAATTTTCTACTGCTTATCTATTGGTGAATAAAAACAAACCTCTACAATTTTAAGGTGATTGATAAGAACTGTGTCAAGTTGAAGGGGAAATGTCCTTATTTTCATGTTAAAATATTATCTTCCTTCTAAGAGTAGCATTCTGTTTAAGTGCAGGGCCATGCTTATTTGTTTGTGTTTGTGAGAATACACATTAATCCAATGTGAGGTTTTCACTGTACAGAGAAAATCACACCAGGAATAAGGCAGGGGAATTATGGCCAACAATACTCTTATTATTTAGCCTGTTTGCCAGTGTTACATGGAGAATATATATTTGAGTTCCAGGTTATTTAATGTTGATATTAATTAAAATTTACCTATCAGTATTCCCAGAAATATGTACTCTCCTGTTATTCTTGCCTTCTGCAATAATGAATTCTCTCTCTGCTGACATGTGCAAATACATAATTAATTAGCGAGGTACAATGTGCTATATTTACTATTTTGGACTACATCCTAGAAACTGTTTTAAAACATTTATTAGGTTTCATAAGTCATTTATGTGTAAGAATGTGCCTGATTAATGTTTATGGCTATTAATATTTAATACCTCAGTGCTCAAAATTAAAGAAATAAACATATGCCATGTAGAAAACACCCAGATATCTGAAATTCACTTTTAGATTATTTCAAACTTTCTATCATGTTATTTAGTTCATTTGATTTGAATACTTTAGAGTTTTCTCCTTCCTTGGTTTTCTTTCCTGTATTTCATCTGATTTTGTTGTTTTAATCCATCTCCCCATAGGGCACGCCTATGTTACATTCAGATGTTTAATCCTGTGGAAGCAAACATATTAAATTATGGCATCCCAGTTTTTTATATGAATTTTGAAAATATCCTGTGAACAGTTATTTTTCATATATATATATATATATATATATATATATATATATATATATGTATGTATGTATATATATTGATTTTTGGAGGTAGGATTTCTCTCTAGTTCAGGCTGACCTGGAATTCACTCTGCAGTCTCAGCGTGGCCTCGAACTTAGGTGATCCTCGTGCTTTTGCCTCCCACATGCTGGGATTAAAGGTGTGCGCCACCACACCTAGCTTAACAGTTACTTTTTAATATACTAATATATTGGGCATTAATGATCCATGGTTACTTTACCTTTAATAAGCTGCCCCTTTCCAAATAAACTGAAATGAAATAGATTAGTAATAATTAAGTATATGTAATATGAAGCATAGTATATATATATTTTTCTAACTATATCTTACTAGAGTTAATGTGAAAAGTTAAATTAGTTGTTGTTAACAATTATTTCAAGATGATAGGAGTCTATCCAGAGAACCATATGCAACCGGGGGGGGGGTATTGTTATGAACTATAAACTACAAGAATTGATTATATGCTTATGTGAACTTGATACTAAAAAAGAAGAAATAATACACCTTTTATAAAGTGACCTGTTTCATTTTTATTGCAATCATGCTTACCTATGATTTTAATATTTAACAAGTTTTGTGCTTTAATCTCTGAGTACCTTTCTTTGAGCACTGTCACACATTCCAATAACTCATTTACATAATGCATTGTTTTCTCATATCCAGTGTGAACTGCTTCCAAACACTGCCCGGGCTATGTCAGCAAATTACAGTTTAGAAGTGTGCAATTTCACACTGAGCCATAACATGTCACTTTCTCTTATTAGGAATATATATATATTTTAGTTTTGGTTTTTGAGATAGTGTCTCACTGTAGCCTAAGCTGGACTCAAACTCATGATGATCCTTTTACTTCAGCCTCATGAAAGTTGGGCATAAAGGAGTGTGCCCCTACTCCCAGCCTCAACAATGATCGTTAAGTACTATTATGTACAGTAGATACTCTTTCAAACCAAACCTATGAACATACAACTAGATGTTTGAGACACATAACCTGCAGTAAAAAAATATGCCTAGTTTAAGTATTGGTTGAAAACAATTCTTCAATAAGCAATTTCACAGAGATTCATTTGTGCTTGTCAAGTAGTTGGAGAATTTCATATTCCTTGATTTTTACGTAAGACTAAAGACTCATTATTCAAGCATTAAGTTGATTCTCCCGATAAATTATCTGCTTGTCAGTTGAGGGGGAAAGGAAAGTGGCTCTTCCTATAGGGAACAGAACATTACACTAGAATTCATTTCCTAGAAGTCCAAAAAATACTAAAATGGTAATGAGAAATAATTTTCATATTATTGATATTAGCTATTCAATGGAAAAGTGGAAATCTCTTATCAAAATCTTTTTAATACTCTTAAACCATCGAGAAAATATCCTTTTTTTTTGGTTGGTTGGTTGGTTTTTTTGAGGTAGAGTCTCACTTTAGCTCAGGCTGACCTGGAAATTACTATGTAATCTCAGGGTGGCCTTGAACTCACAGCAATCCTCCTACCTCTGCCTCCCCAGTTCTTGGATTAAAGGCGTGCACCATTACGCACTGGTGAAATTATCCTATTTTATTTCCCATAAAATGTTATATCAAAATCATGGGTTTCATTAGGACATTTTCCTATTTGTTTGTAAGTTTTTTGATAAGATTTACCCTCCTTATTACCTGTTCTTTCAATTGGATTCAGAGAAGTTTTGATACAAACTTGCATAAGAAAATAATTTTTATTTCTCTTCTCTATTTTTCATGGTGTGATTTTTATACTCTAAGTAATGATTACCTTCTAGACTTGACAAGATATATTTAAGACCTAGGTTTGAACTTCTGTGTTACAGAGAATTCCACTGGTATAGTCTAAGGATTGTACGCACTTAAGAATTTATAGAAATGAATCTTGCTCCATGTACTAGTGGTAGTTTCAATTATAATAGTAGGGGCATTACATTATGGTGGATAAAATATATTTTCTGAGATGTGAAGGAGGGAGTGTATCATCTTTAAAAATGAATGATGTCAGAGTAGTATGCAACTTGATACAGTTAGGTGCAGGAAGGAAAGTGTAGTACTTGATTATTACTTTATGCTGTTAATAAAAATCCTCAGAATAGATTTATCTAAAATATGCTTGAAAACATATTTGATGAATAATGAATTTATTTATGACTCTGTTTTATAATATTGGAATATATATATATATATATATATATATATAATTTACAATTGAAATCAGAAAGGGCTCCATTTTCTAGAGCTCATGAAAATATTCCCAAGTAAAAATATTCTGCTGATAATATTCAGAGTCACCAGCCAGCTCAGAAGTAAGAATTATCTCTGTACTGGAAGAATCAAAGCCCGGCTGGCTAACACTCAATACAGCACTCTCACTAATAGCATTATGCATGCTTGCACTGAGAATCATCTAAAAAATCTGAACTTATCCCAAGTGGCAAACTTCAGAGGTATCCTTTTTGCTAAACTTTGTAGATGCATTTCATAGAGCAATTGATCTTACGGAGTACTTGACATTGTCTGCCACGAGGCAGATAATGTATACAATCACTGCTACTCCTGTGTGCAGTTTATTCTTGCTACAAGGGCTTTTGCTGAAGAACTTAAGCAGTCAGTTGGGACCCTTATGATTGAAATGTTAAGAGCAAGCCTTTATAATTTAAAGCAACTTTTAGCATAGCAATCAGATAGATGTGTTAGATAGTTGTGTTAATTCTAATAGAGAAAGAAAATTCAGGGATTTAAAAGACACACCGTGTGGAAAGATGTTGACTTTAATTCCCTGTCTTCTTACAAGTCCTTTCCTGAGGACCATTGTCTAAAGTACACTTTGTGATCCCCATTCTTTGCCACACACATTTTTCTATTTTCCTTTGGATATGACCACATGCATTGTTGCTTGCTTAATAATTTTTTATTATTTATTTTAATTTTCCCCATCACCTAGAGCTCCAGACCTAAGAGATTAATGATTGACATTTATCTTCTTTTTCTCCACCATGTATGCTTGTGTCTAAAAGTGTTTCCTCAAACATAAAAGATAGTGAAATATAAATGGTATGTGCCGTAGAGAAATAAGGTATGTTAATCTTTACTCACTGGAACTAACATTGAGGGAATTTCTTCAGCAATCTCAGAATAAAAAGTTTTATAAACAAAATTTTATAATGAAGAAATATGTTAATAAGTAACAGCTTGATAAGAAAGAAATGGGAATAGCTTGAAAGCAAACGAAAGTTGCTATGAGCTTGAGGTATGCCTCAGGAACAAGACTTTAACATAACTATCATGATCACGTATGGCTCTTAGAAAGGTATTAAGCAGTAAGTGTTGTGACTGAAGTTTTGCATCAGACATAAAAATAAATAATAATAATAGAGCTGAGTGACATACATAGTGCATCACAGATTTCAGCCTCCTGGCAACGGAGGCCAAAGTGCAAACTTTCAAAAACAGCCTGGACCCCATAGCAGTCTCTCTGATCATAAAAAATGCAAATCCTCTCTTCTGTCCCTCAGGTGATCACAGTTCAGAAAGAGATGTGAATGAGAACAAAATATTGAAGTGTGAGCACCAACACCATGCTAATGTAGATTCTAGTAGAAAAAAAAAAGAAACTCCAAAGAGATTTTTTTTTTAAATTTTTGGGGGGAAATATCATGCAGTTTTGACAGATACCTTAGGAAAGAGGTACTGGTTAAACTGAGTTTTGAAATGTGATTAGAAATGTGTGGGTTGGATAAATAAAAGGACCAAAAGGAAGAAGTATGTATGTGGCAGTCTTGGCACAAACAATGGTAGAAAGAAGACACACAGTGTTCTTAATTCTATAGGGAAATGCTTTTTTATTTGACTCTGTAGGCAATAGGAAACTGCCAAAGAACTTCAAGCAAAGCAATATTAACAGAGTTATGGTTTTGAAAAGAAAAATATCACACTTTAGCTACCATGTTGATGGGACACTGTGTAAAAAAGACAAGAGATCATAGGACTCCAGCTTTCCTAAAGTTTGTTCTGTGCAATGCTTGTTTGAAGGGGTGTCAGTTGAAAGTCTATAAAAAGAGGTTGCATGGTGAGCTCCATTTTGAAAATATAAACTTAAGCAAAGATAAGTGACTTCGTAATTTGTTATAAGATTAGCACATTCATTTTGATTTGCAAATCACTATAGGGAGCCATCTTATATAATTATTTCCACATATGGTTGACTACGAACCCAGCTATGGAGCTGAAGAGATGGTTTGGTGGTTAAAGCATTTGCCTGCAAACCCAAAGAGCCCAAGGTATATTCACCAGGACCCAGGAAAACCTGATGCACAAAGTGGAGCATATGCCTGGAGTTCATTAGCAGTGGCTGGAGGCCTTCGCACACCCATTCTCTCTCTCTCTCTCTGTAATAAATTAATAAAATATTAAAAAGCAACAACTGTGTACCCTCCTCTTGACAACTGCCTTGTACTCAGTGTGAAACAAGTGACACTTTTGTGAATATTCACTGGAACTTTTCTGTAAGCAGTTTGTGAACTGAGTTTTGCGGGAGAATTGACTCATATTGAAAATGACTTTCACCAGCCGTTTTGTGCATGGTGCATGAAAAAAGAAGCCAGTGTTTCACAAGGAGGGAACACCCTTCATCAAATGGATGCTAAAAACTCATTTGTACGTGGTACTTCAGCTAAGAAGACCATCTTTTGGGAGATGCTCATTAAATTTTGAAGAATTAAACTGAAGCAATAGCTCTATTAATAAAACCAAATATACAAAATGCAAGTATGCAGCCCCAATTGTGTTTTTTGTGGAATACTTGAATTATATTATTGAAGCCATAGACTTTTACTTACTTGAAGTATATAAAATATGTTTAAAGGAATTATAAAAAAATCTACATAGATATCAATAAAACGATTTGTTGGTTCAAAGGAAAATTCTTTAAAATAAAAATTATAGTTAAATTTCTTAGGAAACAATACCAGAATATGGTCCAAAATATCTATTTTTAAAGGCTAATGACCAATCATATGAGAAGAAATAGTCAATTTGCATAAATAACGAGGAGTTTTAAAGTACCTATAATTTAGAAGTACATTTTATATTTAAATACCATTATAAGTAAACGTTTTCAAAAAAACAATGAGTCATTGAAAATATGCATGTGAATGCATATGACTCAAAATTAAACGTTTTAAGGCCAGTTATATTTTATTTGGAGAATGAAAGCTGTTAAATGGTTCAGTTAGCAAAATTTTTTCATCTCTATTGAAGATTTTCACTTCGGTAATTAGAGAAAGAAATTTAAATCTGGCTGTCCTAAATATTTTGAAGAATTTTAAGCAACACAAATAATACAAGAGGAGCCTTGTCTTTTTTAAACAACTTGACTGATGGGAGGCTTTTTTTGTTATTTGCTTATTTATTTATAAGCAGAGCACTTCCGCTTCCAACTGTTGACTACAGCCTCCCACATTGACCAAGATGTCCTTTGTGATCTTGATGGATTCTTGGAATATGAAGACTGAATTTTCAATTTATGACTTTCATTTCCCTAACCCCTTCTGTACAGTGTGATTAACATAAAAATAACAATATTCTAAACGTGTTACATAATCTCTTATTTTAGTATCCAAAATAGGAACTACTATTAATTTGAACGGTTGCTTAGTATTCTGACATCAGCCTATAACTTAGGGTTTCTATTTAAACAGATCCTTTGATTTAGTATTAAAATACAAACAATAAAAATATTGCTTATATTTATTATATTTCATGGAAATCTAAAATATGATTCTAAGAATACTTTATTGGCTTTTATTTTTATTACCATGTATTAATTGTATGACAGCATTTACTTCCTCAGTAGATTTCATACACACACACACACACACACACACACACACACACACACACGGATATGTTCATAGTCACCACTTTTACTCTCTTGTGTTTGTCCACACTCCTGTCAAAACACTGGTTTTCTTTCCAAAATATCCCCAGCCTCTTTTGTCTTTTGACTAATTTAAAAAGAAAGGTTGCAGCCAGCTGTGGAGGCATATTTCTGTAATCCCCATACTTGAAGGATGACCAGGAATCCCTTTAGGACCTCAAGGTCATCATCCTCTGCTTCATCGTGACTTTGATCTTTCTACTCTTAGTTTGCTGAGGCCTCCATAGGGGCTACACTGCTGTACATTCCCACAAGCAGCATATTAGCTCCAACTGCATACTTGTCAAAACTAGTTTGTCTTCTTGTTGAAAGCTATTCTGACTGAGGTGAACTGGAATGGTTGTATAGTACAGAGTTGAGTTTCTGTAAGAGTATTCTCATTAGTGTAGCATGGTTAATTTCAAATCTCAAGAAATTTATCACAACCATCTGGCCATCTAAAATTTACATAATAATTATATTTACTTCTTATTCTACTTATGTGGAGAAATAACATTCCAAATAAATAGCACATTATTATTATTATTTTATTTGGAAAATGAAATCTGTAGAAAAGTTATAATTATTTATTATTATCATTATTGTTATCATCATCTTTAATTTCAATGCATGTGCTACTGAAGACAGATACTGGCCTGCAGAATTTTGGGTGCTTGGGAGATCTCTGGATTATTCCAGTACTTTTGGTCATCGTTGTCTGTTTCTTCACTCAGTTTAGTTTTGTTGTTTTGTTTTCCCCCTAAGAGCTTCCTATCAGGCTAGACGTTCATTTCCAAGAACTTCAGAGTATGACTACAACGTATTTTTAGGCCTTTATAAGGCTAAAATAGACAATGACATGAACCACTATAAGTCATGAAGTCTATATAGCGTGCATATGTATAACCATGAACCTACTTGAATTTTATCATAGTTTAAATGCAGTTTTCCCATCAGGTGGCAACTTAAATTCACAAGGTGACTTATTTCTGCTCTCTTGTCACCAGGGTCTGTTCAGAGCAGGGACATTGGAGCTATTGAATCTCACAGCTGAAAGTTCTAGGGGATGAAACTTTATTATTCTATTATTATTAATTATTATTTTACTTTTATTTTCATCATTGAAACTCAGTCCATTCAAAATAATCGTATTGTATAAGAGGACTTTATGACTTGGAGGAAGCAAATATAATTTCTGGAGGTCCCTGCTGACTTAGGAAAAGTTTGAATCTAATCAACCTGGCAAGGGAAAAATTTCGCCAGCACCAAGTTCTACGGGGCTTTTTCATAGTGGAAACATGAAAACAGAATAAGATAATGAACATAAAGGATCCAGTGCCACAACTGTCTCTTTGTTTGTGGAATAAGATACACTTATAAGCAATCTTATACTTCCTTTCTTCTATTATTTTCTTTTGAATTAATTAATTAATTAAGTGTGGAAAGAGAAAATGGGCAAGCCAGGACTTCCTGCAACTGCAAGCTAATTCCAGACACATGAACTGCTTTGTGCATCTAGTTTTACTGTGTATTGGGGAAGGAAGTCTGGGTGGGGAGGGTTTGCAAGCCTTTAACCACTGAGCATCCGCCCAACCCTTATTCCTCTTTTATCTAAAAATCTACTAATGGAGGATAAGAGTCTTGACAATTCTACTAAAGTACAAATAATAATGCTTTCTCATAAATATGATGTTTTTTTAATTTAAAATGTTTTATTTTTGTGAGAGGCATATATATATATATATATATATATATATATATATAGAGAGAGAGAGAGAGAGAGAGAGAGAGAGAGAGAGACAGAGACAGAGACAGAGACAGAGACAGAGACAGAGACAGAGAGGGAGCACATATGCATGTGCTTTGTACATCTGGCTTACATGGGATTTGGGGAATCAATCCTGAGGCTTCACAGGCATGCACTTAACTGCTAAGCCAGCTCTCTATCCCTGTGTTTGACATATTTGACTCAGACTCATACACTTCTTTTGAGACTTTTGCTAAAATTACAGTAGAGAAAACTTGAAGGCATGCATCCTACATCAATGGGGCGAATAAGAAACGAGATACTCTCTTGGCAACTTTCCAATATGGAAATTCAATGGTTGAATGGTTTCCCATTGAGCACCGCTGAGATATTTCAATTTTAAACTGACAGAACAGCCCTCCTAGGATTGAACAGAATGAAGCACCAAGTCCTTCTGGACGAAGAAAATAACATAGAAGTTGATCTAGCCTTCTGAAGCGCTCCATTACTTGAGTCTACATCATGGCATTTGGAAGACTTTTCATTCTCTTTCCTCCATCTCTACTGAGTAACTAGACTGAGAGTTTAGCTTGTCTTTTCGTTTATAGTCAATGCATTTGATGGGAATTGCAATTTTCCTAGAGTTGTTTATTTCTGTGTTATGAGATGATTTTATTTTATTAATATTTTATTTATTTATTAGGAGAGAAAAAGAGAGAATGGGCATGCCAGGGCCTCCATCAACTGCAAACGAACTCCAGAGGCATGTGCCACCTTGTGCATCTGCCTTACATAGATCCTGGGGAATGGAGCCAGGGTCCTTATGCTTCACAGGCAAAGACCTTAAATCCTAAGCCATTTCCCCAGCCCAGGGAAGTACAATTTTTAAGAACCATTCACTTGTATAGGTGTGTGCCTGTGTGTATGCCTGTAGGTCAGGAGAGAAGAAGGTGGATCACAAGAGAGCAGGTTAAGATGTCATGGGTGGTGTGTACAGGAACGCCTATGCTATGAAAGCAGGGGGGAGGGAGGATGACCGGGGTTGGGGGAAGAAAGGGACCAGCAAGCAGAGAGCAGGACAGATGAGAGAGAGGACATTGTGGGGGAAGAAGACACGCTCTGGCAGTCAGAGGTCAGAGGATCACCATGAGTTCAAGGTCACCCTAAGACTACATAGTAAATTACAGGTCAGCCTGGGCTAGAGTGAGACTCTACCTCAAAAAAAAAATAATAATAATAATAAATAAATAAAAGAGGATGAAAGAAAAAGTCATATGACATATATTTATGAAAATGTCAAAATGAAACTCATCACCTTGTATGCTCACTTAAAAAAAATTAAAAATCTTCACAACTGCAATGCTTTCCATGAGGCACCATTGTAATACTCTCCATTCCTCTTTATTCAAATACACTCTCAGTATTAATCCAGATCTTTGTTAAGTATCTTATCTATTTTCAGTATTAAAACCTGAGCCTTTTCCCCCCTTTGGCTTTGTGCTCATTAGTTAATTCATCCAAACATCTAATTTTCCTTTTACTTACTGTCACTAGCATAGCAGTTAATTAGTTTGGGTAAAATTTAGTTTTAGTTTTTTCTTCTTTTGTAGTTTTAATTTTTGCTGAAATTCAAATTTAAAGAATAAAAATAGCCATATTTTCTTGTGTTAAAAAATCAGAGAAAAGAAGACAATTCATCTCTATTTGCAAACCGTATTCAAGTGGAGACTAAGAGCAGAAGAAATTGCTGTTTTCATCCATCCATGCCTGTGCTTATAAACAAAAGTTTTGTCAGACAATTGGACCCCAGTAATTACTTATCACGAGGCTGCCTGTGTGTCTGTGGCTCTTTGTGAGGTGTTTATATCAAGCCAGTCTGCTTGAAGGCTTTCCATGGATTTTATACCATCAAAGTTGAGGTGTTCATACATAATAAAGAAAACAAAGAATATCCGCTAAATCTCTCAAACACATTCCTTTATGTAAAATGAGGTAAAACTATTGACCTTACCTTAATCTCTTCTTTTCTTTTAAATGTTTCTTAAGCACTTCTTTATTCAGACCACAAGTGAACTACATTCAAATTTTCTGTTGAAGTCAGAAGAATGCTAATTCATATTGACGGTGTATATAATGGTGATTTAAGGAAATATGTCCCATATCATATTCTTGCTGCATCTTACCCAATATCAAACTAAAAGATAAAAACCACTGAAAATGCTATTCAGATCACTGCCTCCCATTCCCCCACAGCGTTTATTGGTCATTTGTTTGTATCACTTATGACATTTTTGATATATGAGGACCATAAAAATAACGCTGTTGCCAGGTATGCTGGTTCACACCTTTACTCCCAGCTCTTGGGAGGCACAGGTAGGAGGATTGCTGTGAATTCAAGGTCAGTCTGAGACTGACTACATAGTGTATTCCAGGTCAGCCTGGGTTAGAGCAAGACCTTACATCCAAAAAGAGGTGGGGGGATTGGAGGGATGGCTTAGTGGTTAAGGCATTTGCCTACAAAGCCAAAGGACCCCGGTTCAATTCCCCATGACCCACGTTAGCCAGATGCACAAGTTGGCATGTGTGTCTGGAGTTTGTTTGCAGTGGCTGAAGGCCTTGGCATCCCCATTCTCTCTCCCTCTTTCTCTCTGGCAAATAAATAAATAAAAATTTTTAAAAAGTGATAATGAAGTTAATGACACTGACTGTAAGAATACATTAATTATGAAAAGGAAATAGTTAACATTTTTCAAGTAGATGTTACAGAGCCATCATTCTTGTATATGCTTTGTGGTCTGTCTCAATTCTCATAACAAATTCATGAAAAACTTTGTCTATCTTAAAAGTGATAAATTCCCATCTAACATAATTTAGTTCTTTTAAGTTATTAAGCTAGTAAGAAGTGAGACTCATACTGCAGTCAAGACAGGTATATCCCAGAACATTCTCCTCCCTTCACTTTCTCTGTGGCAGGTTAATCCATACCATGTGTGATTATTATATTGCTTCCTTTCTGGTGAAGAGGTAAGCATAAAAGAAGAATTATGGTAATTTTCTATGTGATGATGAATAGGGTAGAATATACAAGGCCATTAGATATATTATGGATGGTTGCAGAGGTTTTGAGAGGCTTATATTACTAGATGGATAATTAGGAAGGAAAACCTGGATGCTGACCAAGTTTAAGTACAAGATTTGTTGACAAAATATTCATGAGAAGTTACTTAATCCCTTACTATTCTGGGTTACTTGAAAGAATCAAGCCCTAAGTGCTTATCACAGCCTCTGCTAGCTGCAATGACACACTTCTTCCCTATACATCAGTAATGATACCAGTCTTGTCATTCAGGAAACAATTCAGAAGATAATCATATCATTTCGTATAAGTTTCATCTTGTGGAACCCGAAAGATTAAGAAGAAGGGTAACTTCTTCTATGCCAGGTGTTGAAATGAAAGAAAAGGGCTATAAAATTTGGAGATGGACAATGTCATCTGTACAAGATTAACAATATTTTACTTAGTAGTTAAAGGACATAAAATCATCTCATATATCTTTATATGCAGTTAAGAAAACATTTTCAAATTGTTGAAATGTCTCTTTTCAAATTACACTATCATAGATGCATCACTAACGTACTATTTCTCAATTCATAGATATTGTAACTCTTATTAACAAATGCAAATAATGGCCTTGGGAGAGGACTCAGCAAATAAAAGCACTAGCTTGCAAAGCCTACCAGGCTGGCTTTATTTCCACAGCACCCACATAAAGCCAGATACACAAAGTGTTACATGCATTTGGAGTTCATTTTTAGCAAGAAATAGACATGAAATGTCCTCTTTCATTCTCTCTCTCTTTCTCCCTCCTCCCTTAAATCAATAAATATTTTTTTTTAAATATGCAGATATTGCCCATTTGAGGTTATTTATGAATTGTGCATGGACTTTAAAAACAACATAATTCATCTTCCAAAATTGCTTAGGGAGATATTGACCAAACAAACCTTTAAATGTAGAACAATGAAATGGGGCCATGTGGATTTTGAACCTTGCATGTGATTCCATGAAGATGAAGTATTGTGTTCCATGCCATTAAGTCATTGAGGTATCATTTATTTAATCCTGTTCATATGCCAAGTAGTGTTCTTGGCATGGAATGAAGCATGAGCACAGTGGATAATGTGCGTGTTTTGGTTTGGGTAAGGCAGGGTACGTTGCATGTGGACTGTTTGGTCATCAATGTGACTCGTACCCAAAACATATTAACTTACCAACATTCTTGTGCTGCTACTTACTCTTTGCACAGCAGTTATAAGTCAGCATAAAGCAGACACATGTAGATTAATTAGTGTTACATGACCACATTAATTAGTGATTGGACATTTGTGGGTATAAGAATCATATATCTATATAGTTTAATATGTAAAATATCTCTATACACTCATCTACCTTAGATTGTTCTGCTTGTTAATTGGAACATTTTAAAAAGTTGTATATAAAGCTTTTTTTCCCTTCATAGAGCTTATAGCCCCAACAAGGGCTCAAGCAAATCTACATACAATACTAAAAGAAAACTGTGAAACTGGGCACGGTTAATTGAAGGTGAGATGAGATGACAGTGGAAAAACACAGGATGCAGTAATGTGGGAGGCTTCCTAAGGAAGACCTCTAAACTTTTTGAAGGAAAAATAATACCAGGTGGAGGTGTGGGATGTGAAATTCCACATCAATGTTTATAATTGCTTGTGACAATGAACTCCAGGGAAAAGGTATTCATCAGCCATGTACATCTCTGTTTATTTATCTATCATGCGACGGAGATGAGGTCGTTCTCCTAGAGTGTAAACTGTATGTAGAACTATCAGATAACTTAACAATATCTGAAATTCCATAAAATTATGTTTTCTTAGTTCTTTTTACTTCATAATATTCATTGAAATGGCTTTTGCTTTGAAATAAACTATGGGCCAAATTATTATGGAATTTCTCAATTTAAATCTACCAGAATAAAAAAAAAAAGGAATTTAGAACATGATTGTGTGATTTTTTATTCTAGTCAGAAATTGAACTGTGATCCTAATTAAATGAATGATTTATGAAAAGTAATTTTAACAATGAGTTCAGCTTTTTCTCTTTCTATGGAACTCATTTATTAAGATTAGAATTCTTATGATTAAGAATTTTGTATGTGGTAATATATTGGTATACCAACATGTAAAATACTCTCAGCCCACTGTTCTTGTGTGTGTTGACTTTATTTCCTAATAATGTAAACTCATTTTTTAGACTAATGTTTCGTTTAAAATCTATGCATATGATTGGTTGGCTTTGGGGAAAGAAAATGAAGAAACAAGGCTATAAAATAAGCATTAAATTTACTGTGCAGCACACTTTTTGAAGTTAATTTAGTTACATGGTATGAACAAGTACACAAATTACTTATAATAAAAATGTAATAACAGCCTCTAATCTGTACATGACAAAGCTACGTGGATTTATACAATGTTTGCTTTTAGCTTACTTAACTCTATAATGATCCTTAACTATCATCACAATTAATTATCTCCTCATATAACATTCTGAAAATATTAGAACCAAGAGGTAAATAAATTGGATAGTAATCATAAAGCTAATAGTGACACAGCATCCTGACCTGAGTCACTCCAGTAATAACTGTCACCGTGTCCTACCAGTGTAATGTGCCCTGCATTCCCCTCTACTGCTGACTGCCATGGTGACTGTAGAGTAACTAAGGCAAAACAATCCATACTTTAGGTTTTTGACACAGCTATTGCTTGAAAACAAAGTATTTTGGGGAGTATAAAGAGCATTTATAACGTGGTTTACTCATGACTGCGGGCATTGGGCAGTTCACGCTCCCGTGTTCATCTTCTAGATAAGTGTAATTGAATGAAACGTGGAGAGCGTGAATCCAGATCTCAGCTTGACATCTTACCTCCCTACTGACAAAACCCTGGAATGGTTTCCTGGCACAAAAGATGGTTGTGTGTTGGTTTTATTTGTTGTTTGCACCACAGATAATCATTGTGTGTTTCATGTTTGTTCATGCTTGCAGGCTCTGTATATACTCATCCATTTCTCAAAGAGATTTACCTAAAAGTTTTGCAACTGTTTTGCCTAACCTCAACTTATTTACTTTAAAATTGAGCTGAAGAGCAATCATTCAAGAATCTCAGCCCTGCCGGGGTTCTGTTACATTACTGCACTGCCAGCCCTTTAGAGGAGGAGGCAGGAGCATGAGGAGATCAAGGCCATCCTTGGCTACATTGTCAGTTTGAGGCCAGCCTCGATGACTTAAGAACCTCTCTAAACAAAATATAAAATATTAAAAACAACGAGAATCTTATTATTAAAGAATAAAATTTAGTTTTTGCCAGGTATGGTGGCGTATGCCTTTAATCCCAGCAATTGGGAGGCAGAGGTAGGAGGATCAACATGAGTTCAAGGCTACCCTGAGATTACATAGCGAATTCCAGGTCAGCCTGAGCTAGAGTGAGATCCTACCTCGAAAAAAAAAAAAAAAAATAAACAAAACAAAACAAAAACAGTTTTGTTATTTCTGATGGTCTAGAAATCCCCTGGAGTATGAGTACTTCCGTGGCTGGGTAACAGTACTCTCTCATCACATTCACCTGCACAGAGCAAGTATTTCATTGCGTGCAGGAAGTTGATGAGTGTCCCGGGAATGAGAGAGCAAGTTACAGTGGTACTTGGCTAACAAGCCAACGCTCAGAGCACATGTGAGACTTCAGTGAGGAATATAAGCTTGGCAGATCAGCCAGGCGAGAATTTGTGTAATTTACTATCAACAAATGGAGACCCCAGAAACTTCTTTGACAGAACAACTACTATGGAGAGAGAAAAGATTTTTGCTCCCTGAAAACCAAACTGGTGACATTAGCAAACAAACACAGGATGCTGACAGTCTTCGTAATTAGTAATGGAAGTGTTCATTCTCACTGGAATGATGGGATCTTCATTATGTTCCCATTATTACTCCTTCATAAACTGTGATTTTCAGTTCAATACCATAAATATCCCATCACGTTTATTCAAATCATTCAGTTTTTAGCATCTGAAGTTGTATGTTTCTTTTTTTTTCCACTTTAAAAAGAAACTACATGTATATTATATCTACCCAAAAATGACAATATTGACTGCCAGAATCAGAGGCACTTGCACTGAATGTGTGTGCTAATTGTGTCCATGTGTTGGCGGCATGCTATCCTGTAGAGACTAATTTTAATCAATTCTGTCTTTCCATTCTGGACTTCCCATCTATTACTCTGCTAAGTCATTTAGAGAACCGGGCAAATGCTTCCTACTTCTGTCATTTTAACACCCCTGAGTAAGAGCAGTCTCATAGACTCTACCTTCATACATTTTGCATACCCACCTTGATTAAATGTGTCTATCTCTGAAACCAGAACTTCAAGGTTATTATATTTTACGTGGATTTCAATGTTCTACTAGATTGAAATATATGATCATAATACGCATTGTTTTTGAAATGATTATAAACTAGCACTGTGAATGTTCATATAGAGTGATTACATTGCTAAATCTTTCTAATGTTTATACACATGCAATATTTATAGTACACTTAACGTACCTAATATAATGTTTCTTCAGAGGTGAAGTTTTTTATGATATTGGCATTATATGAATTTTCTATATGTAATTTATTCATGATTTTTTTTTTTGTTTTAAACAAAGTCTTTTACTGCAAGTTATAGGAACTTGGTAAAGAAAATCTTAGTTGGAAAATCAGTATTCTCTCATCCTTTGTAGAGTACAAAGCAAACTCATATTATGAGAATGTGTAAGCTTGGAATGGATGTTGATGAACCTAGAATTGCTTTATAGCATGGCTGATGACCTCTTCCCAATCATGTGAGCAATCCCAGCATCTCATGTTTCTGATGTATACCAATCACTGTCAGGGAAACGCTGCCATGGAAAAGCAGAGGTTCTAATATGTTCTCTTTATCATTCTGAGTCTCCTCATAATATGCATTGTTTTTGAAATGATTATAAACTTGCACTGTGAATATTCATATAGAGTGAGTGTGGTGGTTTGATTCAGGTGTCCCCCATAAACTTCAAGTGTTCTGAATGCTAGGTTCCCAGCTGATGGCAACTTGGGAATTAACACCTCCTGGAGGCAGAGTATTGTTGGGGGCGGGCTTATGGGTATTATAGCCAGCTTCCCCTTGCCAGTGTTTGGCACACTCTCCTGTTGCTGTTGTCCACCTTATGTTGACCAGAGAGCGATGTCCACCCTCTGCTCATGCCATCATTTTTCCTGCCATCATGGAGCTTTCCCCTCGAGCCTGTAAGCCAAAATAAACCTCTTTTTTTCCCACAAGCTGCTCTTAGTCAGGTGATTTCTGCCAGCAATGCGAACCTGACTGCAACAGTGAATGAGTGTTCTATCTAGACTACCTGAATTAAGAAGAAATGAGTTTAATTAAAATTAATGATTGCTAAAATATAACATTTTTGGTTAATTTGAAATGACTAATTAAAAAAACAAACAAAACATAAAAACAGCGTAACTAGTAGTGTTACATTTGAAAGTCCACTCTTATTGATCTGCCTTTATCAGAGAGATGTCTGAGAAAAGTATGAAGCAGAACATTTAGACATGTCATAACATACAATGTTACACTTAATTCTAATACAACACTTGCTTGTAGGGGACAGATTGCTGTTCATTTTGAGGAGTGCCCCATTCAGTTTTGCATGTCTATATGTAAGTTACTGTTTGGTTTTAAATGATACATACTGGAAAATCACGGTCCTGTCTTGGCATTGTGAGTGCTGAGTTTACAGGTATGCACCAATACATACAGGCTAAGTCTTTTTCTTCATAAATTCTTACCTGAAAAAATATGCTATAAATCTTGTGGTTGTAAGAATCTTTTCCATAGTAAATAAAATACCTGTTAGAGTGTCATGAAAATCACAACCAGACTAAGAAAATCTTATTGAGATTTAAAGAAATCTCCCATATTAACTTGTTCTTTTTTAAGTTAGTGAAAACAAGCTTTAGTCGTCAGCAAAGCATTTGTCATTTAATAATCAGTGTGGGGACAGCGCTGGTGGCTGTCCACTCCCATGCTTTTCTTCTCCTGCCTGGGAGATTAAGGAGGGGATGACCTGCCTCATCCAGTCAGTCTGTGGTCTGCTGCTTCGCTGTGGAGTCCAGCATGAAACGGGGCTGGTGTCAGACTCTGCCCTAGGCAATTGCCCTCCAGGCTTTATGACAGGAAGCTGGCTCTCATCTCCCTTTGTAAAATCAGAATAATATAAATAAAATTATATATATTAAAAAAAAAAAAACTCTTTACACCCAAACAACTGTTATGTTCACTTTCTTTGGCAAATCTTTTAAAAAATATTTTATTTACTTACTTATTGGAGAGGAAGAGATATAGAAAGAGATGGGTAGAGAAAGAGAGAGAGACAGAAAAACAGAGAGTGAGAGAGAATGGTCATGCCAGGGCCTCTAGCCACTGCAAACTCCAGATGCGTGTGTCCCCTTGTTCATCTGGCTTATGTGGGTCCTGGAGAATTGAACTGAGATCCTTTGGCTTTGCAGGCAAATGCCTTAACCACTAAGCCATCTCTCCAGCTCCCATCTTATGTCTCTTTTATGAAGTAGCATTTTATCTTGTTTTCTCTGATTGTATTTTCTGTTGCATTCATGACACTTCCAAAGTCAGTCAGACTGTACTTTCGTGACTCTGAAAGAAATCTGCTTTCTTAAACGAGGGGACCAATGAAAATAGTGAGATCACACAGCCTAGTTAAAATAAAAAAAAAAAAAAAAAAAAAAAAAAAAAAAGCAAGCATGGTTGAGCTGGGCATGGTGGTGCACGCCTTTAATCCCAGCACTGGGGAGGCAGAGGTAGGAGGATCGCCGAGAGTTCAAGGCCACCCTGAGACTACATAGTTAATTCCAGGTCAGCCTGGGCCAGAGTGAGACCCTACCTTGAAAAAACAAAAAAACAAAAAACAAAACAAAACGAAATAAGCATGGTTAATTTGAGAAGTGGAAATGCACAGTATCTTTTTACTCTTAAGTGGAAAGGCTATCTTTAATCCATATATATATTTTTTCCATTCCACTTCCTTACTTCCCCAAAGATATTATATGTATTGGAAAGATTAGTGAGAGATCTTAGATTATAGAAGCCTTGGATATTTACAGCTTTCTTGAGTATATGATCTAGTTTTGCAAAGATGTTTAATATAATGTGATATCACTAAATAATAAGATATCTTAATAAATAAAAGCACAAACTTTGAAAAAAATTGTAAACATTAGCAACAAAATAAAGTTGAACATCCCCACAGAGTTCTGACATTTATTATCAAAACACCTAAATGTAGAAATCTCAAAAAGAGTATTTGGGGGGTTTTCTAGTATGTAGGTGTATGAAAGATTTTATTAAAAGTTGGACACTATATAAATTACCTCTGGAAAATTGAATTATCATCCAAAAGAGCACTGATTAACTAGATCAGTTTATTTAATTAAATTAATAAAATATATTATTCTATTGAGGACTACACCAAAGCCACTGTGAGCTGCAATAGCAGAGAGATAATAAAGCCTCCTTATAGATTTTTAAGATTTCAGGTGCACACGTCCTTATGACAGGAGAATGGTTTTGACTGAAGAAGTTACTTTGACCTTTATGGTGATGGCTGGATCTCAGGGAGTAGGTCAGAGAATAATTTCCTTGGCTTCCTAAGCAAGAGTTAGGCAGCAGAGTTAACACTCCTTCATACTTTCAGCAAGGGACTCTTTATATTCATTGAAACTGTTGTGACCAAATGATCATTTTGGAACACTCTGCTGCCAACACTCAAAGCTATCCACGGGAGAGTACAACAAGGGGAAATAATCCAGATTGCTTTCAGTTGGAAAAGAAAAAGCAAGCAAAATAAATTAAATACAATTTCCAGTTTTGTAAGTGATATGCTATCATCAAAATAAGCAATGGAAGCCCCCGCTTCAAGTGAAGACTATTTCTGCCCTCTGCTATTAACAAAAGTTCATGGTACTACACAGAAAAGCTCTCTGTGAATATATAGATGTAAATGCTTTTATTTATTTGTAAGGAGTCAGAAAGAGAATGAGAATGTGGGCATACCAGGACCTCCTGCCACAGCATATGAACATATGAGTGCCAGATACATGCAACACTTGGTTATCTGGTTTCACATGGGTACTGGGGAATTGAACAGCGGCCATCAAGCTTTGCAAGCAAGTGTACACTTTAACCACTGAACCATCTCTCCAACTCTTAGTTGATTTTTATGGGACCACAGTCTCATTTCAGAAGATATTATTAACATACCTTTCTTTATTTAATTGCCCCAGCATCTCATTTGTTGGACCTGAAACATTGTCAGTAACCTTTTAATTTTCTTTGTCCATACCACTCTATTCTCTGTAGAGTAAATAAATGATAGGAAAAACTATGTTTTATTAATTAATGTTTTCTTTTCTTTTTTGGGGGGGAGAGAGACACAGAGAGAGACAGAGAGAAAGGAAGAGGAAGACAGATAGAGATGGGCACGCCAGCAGCCTCTCAGCTGCTGTGAACGAAATCCAGATGTGTGTGCCCCCTTGTGGTCAAGTGAGGCATTGCACACTTGTGTCACTTTGCATCTGGCTAAACATGGGAGGTGGAGATTGGAACCGCTGGAGATTGGAACCGGCATTCTTAGGCTTAGGAGGCAGGTGCCTTAACCACTAAGCCATCTCTCCAGCCCATGCTTTCTTTTTTTATTAATATGCATATATTGATTGATGCAATTTGTTACACCTGATGTGAAATATTGACATTTAATGGTTCCTTAGAATTTTTATGTAAGACTTTTTTATTAAGAAAAATATATTGTGAGTATATCTCAGTAGTAGAGGACTGAATAAACAAGAATCTCCATAGTTCTGCAGTCAGTAAAGAAAAGAAAAAGGAAAGGGAAGGAAGGAAGGAAGGAAGGAAGGAAGGAAGGAAGGAAGGAAGGAAGGAAGGAAGGAAGGAAGGAAGGGAGGAAGGCAGTGAAGAGGGAGTGAGGGAGGAGGGAAGGAAGGAAGGAAGAGAGGGAGAAAGAGAGGAAGGTATGATGAGAGGGAGGGAGGAAGGAAGAAAGTAATGGTAAAGAGAGAGAAAAAGAGAAGAAGGGAGGGAAAATTACACTTTTTTTAAAGGAAATGCCTTCCCCCCACACCAGTGCTGAGGACCGAACCCAGGGCCCAGCGCTGCTCAGCAAGCGCTCATCCACTGAGCTAAATCCCCAACCCTGGAAATGCTTTTGAACACTGCACACTTGTTGGTCACAAAGTCTTATCTTAAATTCTTCTTGAACTGAATCTTAATTGTCTTTATATTCAAAATATATTTTCCTCAGGTCAATATAATGTTTGTTTGTGAATTACAAAGAGTATGGAAGGGTAGGGTTCTGTTTAAATATTTTCTTGTACTCAATTTCTTAAATATTACATTTTAAAAAGAAATTGTTTAAGCTGTTTATAAATAAAGTTTGGTTGCCACATTTTTTTTCCTTTCTAAGATCTTACTTTTTATAAGTCATATTGAGAAATTACTGCATTTATTACAGAATTTAAATTCAATTAACCTTGTCATTTAAATAAAGCACCGATCCTTCAATATTTTTTATAATGGCATTCAATTAATATAATATGAATAAGGAAAAATAAACTAAAGCCTATTAGTACAAAAAAGTACTATTCCAACATCATTTCACACATGGCATTATTTTGCAAATAAGTGAAAGAATAATAGCTAATATATACAGTCATCTTCATGATTAAATATTAAATATTACCTGATATAAGATCTGAAAAAATATTTCATATAATTCTTGTTTCATAGTAAGTTTAAAACAGCAAATGCTATTCTTATTATAGCTGAATCTAGGGTTTGTGGTAAAGGGTTATATTGCCAGAGGCTAAGGCAGTAAGACCTGAAGTTTAAGGCCAACCTGGGCACCTTAATTAAATCCTGTCTGAAAATAAAACCTGAAGAGAGTACTATATAATTCCAGATTCAATCTCCAATAAGGCAAAAGACAAAAGACAATTATGATAATATCTTCAAACCCTGACCTAAGAACTATTTGCTTAGTCATAAATGAAAATTTGGAATTTATTTAACAGGTACCTATTTTAACACAAACAAAGACTTAACTGAATTCTTTTTTTTTTTTTTTTTTTTTTACTATTAAATATGTAGTTTGTGGGTTTTTAAAAAACTTGTCCTTACATAGGTTTATTTAGTAAATTATTTGATAATGATACTTCAATTACTTAATTTAATTTTACTTTAATTCCTAATTATTTCTGCATGCATATATTTCCTTATGTTTTATAATACTTTATTTTTATAATAATTTCTGTAGCAATTGATTGTTTATTTTGTACATTTATTTTGCAAATAATTTATTTAAGTTTTAACATTTTGTAAAATGTTATTTTAAAAATTCATTTACACTTTATTTGTACAAGAAAAAATAATATTAGTAACCATTTGTTATCTGACATAACTGGTTGAAATATTATTTATATTGTATGTGAGTATGTTTCCCAGTATAAAATTATGACTTTATATTATTAGGACATATCATTGATAAACAATGATAAAACATGATGAAAAACCATTTTATTATTCCAGATTAAACTGCCTTTCAAATTAGAATAAAAATAAAATACTTCATGAAGAAGGGATTTTTTTTTTTTTTTTTTTTTTTTTTTTTCTCAGAGGCTGACCTAATTAATAAAACTACTCCTCCTATCTGATTAAAGGCGTGCGCCAGAAGAAGGGATATTTTATATTTAGTCCAGAATGCTGAGTATCTTTTAAGTCTCAGGGAATAAATTCTGCACATTTTTTTAAGTTCAATAAAAGCCTGGTAAGAACTTATCTGCCCATCTAAATTCAAGTGAGATGCATTCTTTTCTGGGTCCCGAAGTTAATGAAGCCACGGATTTATCTGTATTGTCATTCTTATCAGTCAGTGCTGAAAATGGCATTAAGAAATTTTGGGGTTTTGTTTTAAAACAATCTATTTCTATGCCATATAATCCTCATTCACATCTTTGAAGGCAAATGTCCAATAAGCTCGGTTTCTATTCTCTAGGTAGGGGAGAAAGAGAAAACGAGAATATGAAACATCATCGCCTTTCACTACTGAACAAGGGAAAGACATGAGGAAGTCCATTGCTGCTATTTGTCAGGCATAACTAAGCTCCTCGCATGTGTCATTTCATTTCTTACATAACCGTGTCATGCACATATTATGTCTATTTTATAGAAGAGGAAATTGAGGCTAGTTGTGTGTGTGTGCGTGTGCTTGTACGTGTGCGTGTGCATGTGTGTGTGCGTGTGTGTGTGTGTGTGTGTGTGTGTGTGTGTGTTGAGGTAGGGTCTCGCTCTAGCCCAGGCTGAACTGGAATTCACTACGTAGTCTCTGGCTGGCCTCATACGCACAGTGATTCTCCTAGTTCCACTTCAGGAGTTCTGACATTAAAGGCGTGCACCACACACATGACTGTTGTTATTATTTTTATTTATACTCTGAAACTACCAATGAAGTGATAAAACACATGTCCCATGAATTAGTTATTATTTATTTTATCTCACTGTTTATTTTTTCAGTTATGATGGAATTTATTCATGAGAAAACCTCCTAAAGAATCACTTTTGACAATCCTACTGTGTATTTTTTTCTACTTACATTAACTATATATAAAAAAAAATTCTTATTATATACACTGCACTGTACCTACTTATTTGAGGTTAAAATGCATTTTGCTGGCCAGATGGATGTCTTAGCAGTTAAGAGCTCACCCTGCCACTGAGAAATCAAGCAGAATCGATCTGCTCACTGGCTGTCATAGTGCTTAAAAGTGGTATGCGGTCTGCTGGGTGAGAAAAGTCATTAGCGGTCTTAACCAGCAGTGGATGTGGCGAACTCCAGACCTGGGCAGCCTGGCACAATGTGCTTATTGGTGCAGCAGTAGCTGGGTTTTCATGGGCATAACCAGCCACTCTGCGACTGGATTTGAGGCCCACCTCAGGGAAGGGAATTCAAGCTTGGTATTGAAATGTCATTAAAACAGCTGCTAGGGGAAGTCATAGGTCCTAGGGCTGAACTACCAAAAGATATTTATTTAGTGCCCATCAAAAAGCCCACTACATATCGATGTGCATGCCCATGAACTAGGGCTGGCCCACCTTTGGTCAGAGGAGCTCTTTGTGCTGACACTGGTGACACTTCGTCAAAGTGCTCACAGGAAGGATCAGGGAATGCCGCAAGCGATGTGGTGGAAATAAAGAGCCAACAAGAAAATAAAATAAAATAAATAAATAAATTAAATAAGAGAAAAAGGAATGCAGGAATCAAAGGATGGGGAGTAGTGCTGCGCAGTGCTGTCTTCTAAACACAAAGTGACCTTTGAGTTCGGACTTCAGAGTAGCTGTTTCCTGTGTGAGCCCTGCACAACGCCAGGCCTGATAGCATGTCATCAAAGATGTTGGGTATGGGTAAATAGTGATATTAGTACTATGATAAACATCAAGATACGAGAGGGACTAATTGGAAAGTAGAAAGGGTTTAGTGGCAGAAGGATGGGTGATAGGGGAGAAAAGAAAGTAACAGAAGAGGATTACGATCCAAATAAATTATGTGCACGTGTGAAAACTGGCAAGAAATCGGTGCTTTCTGTGCAAGTATGAGGGCCTGTGAGGGTCTGAGACCATCTGAGTTCCACTTTCTAGAACTCATACAAATAGCACGGAATGGCCCAACACTAGTCCAGTCCTGGGACGGAGTAAAGACCAGAGGGCACGCGACATTCTCTGCTGGACTTGCCATGTACACACATGGGCCACCCTTACATCTGTACACACCTGCATATACCACACACACATGCACACACACACGCACACAGTATTTTGTAAATGCATGTTAGCAAACATGCTGTTGCCTTATTCTTTCTAATATTTAGCATGTAGACTCCCCTAATAATAGCACTCAGCCCATAATTGTCAAGATGAAATAGCTACCATGTCCATGTTCTTCCAGAATAGGGAATTGCACTAATAATATGTGCATCCATAATTGATCCCACCTTCAGAGCAAGAGCAAATCCTCATGGTGTGCATTTTCTCTATCAAAGGTGTAAGGCTTTAATTGCTTCCCGCATCATTCTTAGGCTGTGTTTGCCTTTTTCTTGTATGCCTTCAGGCTCCGGTGAGTTTGCCTTTCCTCTGCATTCTATTCTGTGTTTCTGGAGGCTCTTTCTTTCTTTTTCTTTTGCGCTGTATTTATGAACTTCATGAAGTACAGTATCTTTTTGTCATTTGATATTTATGATTTATATTCTTGTGCTTCCTGCACTTAGCAACACATGAAACCTCCTCTGAGCTAATTGGAGTGATATTTTTATCCTATCGTTTTGTGTTTGTTATTGCTTAAGAGGAAAACTTTCATTCCATTTCCCTTTTATAGTTGAGAAAATAAATGGGTGAAGCCTAATAATGTTCACATAGAATGAAAATGAAGTATAGAAGCAAACTACCATGGTATGCCTCCTGTATCAGTTTTTGTGTTTATAAGATAGGGAACTTCAAATCAAAGTGTGCATACATACCTCTCCTCTCTCTCTCTCTCTCTCTCTCTCTCTCTCTCTGTCTCTCTCTCTGTGTGTGTGTGTGTGTAGTCATCCAGATTTTGATTCCACAGCTCAGTTCCCTTTTCTGTGGTAATGATTTTTCATTTTCTCAATAGAACTATTAAGTTACATTTTAAAACTGTAAATTATAATAGTAATATGTACTGAAAAATATTAGAGAAACAGATTGAATAAAAAAATTGAAGAGTTGTTATGAATTGCTGTTTTAGTTCTTTGTCAACAATTTGTGATATATATATTTTGTTTTTATAATGTTTCATTTATATTTATTTATTTGAAAGAGAGAGAAAGAGACAGAGAGAGGGAGAGAGAGAAAAAAATGGGAATGCCAGGGCATCCGGCCACTGCAAAAGAACTCCATACTCATGTGCCACCTAGTGCATCTGGTTTTTTGTGGTTACTGGGTAATTGAACCTGGGTCTTTTGGCTTTGTAGTCGCGTCTTAACTGCTAAGCCATCTCTCCAGCCCAATTTTATGTTTCTCATCATCTCTGCTCATTCTATTTCTTATATGTATAACTATTTTTATAATCTTTACTTTTAATAAAGTACCTACCTCCTCCGACCACCCTCTTTTGTCCTTCCCTTTCTGACCTTACTTAAGTCCCACTTTTTCCTACTATTCCTGATTCTATATTAAATGTATTTCTTTTTGGCCCACCTTCATCATCCACAACAGCTTTTTGGTGGACCCAGTATGATGCAGGTCTTGTGCAGACAATAGCAGCCACTGTGAGATCGTTTTGTCTACCTCTCCCTCAGCTGGGGGAGGCAGCGTCCAAAGCGCTTCTCCCCCTTCCTTGCCCTCTTCCACTAGAGTTTCTGAGTCACTGGAGGATATGGTAAAGGTATCTTATTAACAGCTGAACACTCAAATGCCACTTCTTTTATAATATATTTAAATGTATTTAAATATTAACATGATACATTTGTCCATTGCTTCTATATTAGAGTCAGGGTTTCATACGACAGTGTACTGAATTAAAAGAAATTTTTGATAGAGGAATTTTTTTAGCTGAAATATGTAATTCACATTGTATGAGCCCTTTTCATTGTGGCATGAATCTTAAAAATATTTTAAAGTTGAGGTCTAATAATTGTTGGGAACCTTTTACTTTTGCAATGTATGGTTTTAAAATCAGATATAAAAATGAATATAGACGTGAAATTTTTGGTTTCTATATATGCAAAGCAAAGTAAACAATACATTTAAAATTGTATTTTCGGCTGGAGAGATGGCTCAGATGTTAAAGCCCATAAATTCTAACGACCAGTTCCCACCTAAAGCCAGATGCACAAAGTGGCGCTTGTGTCTGGAATTCATGTACAGTAACTAGAGGACATAATGCAACCTTCTGTGTGTGTGTGTGTGTGTGTGTGTGTGTGTGCGCGTGCGTGTGTGTGTGTGTGTGTGTGTGTGCGTGCGTGTGTGTGTGTGTGTGTGCGTGTGTATGTCGGGTGTAGTGGTACAAGCCTTTAATCCCAGAACTCAGGAGGCCATTGTGGGGGGATCACTGTGAGTCTAGGCCAGCCTGAAACTACATAGTCAATTCCAGGCCAAACTAGGTTTGAAGTAAGACCCTGCCTTGAAAACAAAAATTGTTTTTTCCCATTCTATAAATGCTTGCAAGTGTAGCATGTGTAGTTGATTTGCACATTCTTATCCTGCATCTCCAGTGACAGGAAGGAGAGGCCCCGTGGGTTTTAGTGTGTCGCTGAAATGACAAATCTTATACCTGCTTCTACCTCCTCATCAGGCGTCCGCCATCACGACTGACTATCGAATAATTGTTTGTGTCTAATTACAGATTTCAGACGTCTGTTTTCCCATTCCTGTACTGAATTCTCAACCTTTCCTATCATTTCACTTTGTTCAACTTCTGCAAAGTTGTCAGGTGATTCCTGTCAATCTCCCAGGGATCTACCCCCACCCCCGTCAAAACAGTAGTGACGCCATGCACTTGCCAAATATCCATGTTTATTTACCAAATATATTATGGTAACCAAGAAAAGTGTACATGTTTTCCTATTCTTCTTTATAACTTTTTAGAATTTCCTGTTCTTTCCATCTGGATAATTTGCTTCTAACAGAAAAACCAAGAGAGCAGCTTTCCCTCAAGCTTGCATAGATATCACACCATAATTAGGCCATAGGGAATGCTGCAGGAAGAACCTCACCTTCCCTGCCTCAAGGGAATGTCTGTCAGCTCTTCAATACACCCAACTCCATATCCCCAACGAACTACGACATGTGCACACACACACACACACACAGTTTCAGTAAATATCTTTATTCATAATTCCATGTGTTCAAAATGTATTACTGACCATTGCTAAGTCAATTCAGTACTTCACAGTATGGGAATCTCATTCATGTAGGTATAATTTTCACTGGAAATTATTTATAATGTAGTGGGACCATTACACCCAGAGCAAAGATGCCAAGTTTCCCCTTTTAATACTGATGTAGAATGAACACTGGAGCCATTTTTTTCATATTTGCATTTCTGAGAAATTTAAATTTCTTTATGTAATTTAAACTTATTAATCTAGCAAATCATTCTTTAGAGAAAGAACGAACACAAAACCTAATTATCTAAATGCATGCATTGCGTTAGAAAGTTAAAGATTTTTCAGACTTATCTATAAAATGGCCAGTGGATGGATGGACAGCCCAATTCTTTCTTCTGACATGTGAGAGTCACCTTAACATCTAAACCTCTGTGAGATTAACAGTGAACACTGTCAAGAAGAGTCTGAGTGTTGCTTGCTCCTATTGTGGCCCATTGCAGAACAGAATCACGGGTAGTTTCTGCTGGCTGAGGGCCCTGGAGCGTCAATAGAGGCTCCAAAGAGCTCTCCCTGTCACTTCCCCGGCATGACACCACCTTTTGCGTTCTCTGTGTCAATCATTTGCTTCACCAGCCTTTCCCTTGCTAGAACTGAAGTCCACCTCAGATGCTTAAGCCAGACTTTTCAACTGACTGCCCAGACTTGGCATTTTTCCACATTAAATATATTTCCTACCATCAATGATTTTTTCCATTGCTACTTGGGGACCCCATGCCTCCCTGCCTGCACCCCACACGTTTTTGTCTGCAGGGAAGACAGATATGTGTGTCAACAGCAAAGAATATGTATTGTCCCTTGCTTGTAGATTGTCCCTTTCTTTCACTTACTCCATGGTATTAGTCTAGATTAATCCAATATTAGTCGTATATCCTAAGCGTAAAAAGTACAATTTCTCAAAGCCTTATTTTTTCTTATAAATTTATGTCACTTGTATTATTCTGAAGATTGCAATAGATAATGTGTAGAAATCATATCATGCAGTTTTGAGCACACTAGAAATGACTGACAAATGTTAACAAAAAATGGTTGTCCTGGTTCTTCTCACCCCACCTTTCTGTGATGTTTGATCTCTGCTTTGTACTCAAGACCACCAAATGGCTTGTAGTTCACATTTCTGTGTTGTTTCAGCTCTCCTTTCTGATCTGGCTGAAATGCGTTAGCTCACGCATTTCATCTCACTGACTGACATTCATTCCTTAACAATCAGTTGGTGTCCCTTCCTCCACCCTCCCTCATTCCACCCATGCAATATGTGCACATCATGCACAGAACTGGTTAAGCCAGGTGCTACAAACCAGGTTTAAAACAACGGGCATTTACTCTCGGAGGTGTGGGATCAGAAGTGGGAAGGTGTCAGCCAGGCCCTAGGGAAGGTTTCTTCCTTGCTTCTCCTGGGCTTCCGGTGGGGGCCATCTGACCCTGACCTTCTGTCATTTGTAGCTGCCTTCTCATTTCAAGCCCTCGCTCTAACACCACATGGCATTCTCCTTGTCTGTGTCTGATTCTGTGTCTCAGTTTCCCCTTTCTTAAAAGACACCATCACATCAGGTTAAGGGCCCATCGTCTCCTAGGTGACTTCTTGCTCTCTATTTTCAACCACAAGCCTATTGCAGAAAAAAGATTGCATTGTAAGGTCTTAAGGATTATTGCTTATGCATAGCTTTTGAGTGAATAAATGCCCTTTACTAATAATAACTTTTATGATTTTGTGGACATTTCTATTACCTACGCAAATATATATAGACACATACATACCCTTTACATATTAGTAATCCTCTCATGTGACTTCCCCTAAAAGGTTTTGTACTGCAAACAGCATATCTATCAGCTTTCTGGCTAGCACTGGACACATGGTGGTTTTTCCGTGCATGTTGATTAAATGCATAAATATATGCCCACTACAAACAAAAGGCTTTCAGAACCAAAGATTACAAGGATTGATAATGTCACATAATATCTAATAATCTACTTTTATTTAATCATTACTACAGAGAAAAGAAGTAGAAACACTTTGAACGAAGTACAAAGAGAATGTAGTTCTTTTCCCAGGGTCTTCATTGTTTGTGCAGCCTTGGGGAAATTACTTAATTTCTTCAAGCTTATCTATAAAATATAAATGAAAGAAGTAACAGCTTACTGATTCACTTTCAGATATTTATGTTTTGCATTTTCCATTCTAGAACCACCAGAGACTCAATTTAATCAGAAAGTTGAGGCTATGTCTGATGAGCCTCTCAAGGCAAGCTAAGGAGTCTTTTCTTTTCTTTTTTTTTTTTTTATTCTAGGCAAAATGAGGCCTTGGGAAAATCAAGGGAGAGTTACAAAACAAGATGTAGTGAGGCTGGCTAAGAAGCCATGCACTGTAATTACAGTAGACACAGGAAACTGATGGGGCATTGCAAGAAAGGAAGCAGAGACAGTTCCATTGCTAAAGAAATTTGGTCATCACCTTACTAGAAACCAGATTTGACCCTGTAGGTGCTTGAATCTACTATCTTATAATTCCAATTTACTACCTTTGTCTGTAATTCACTGCGTAGTAACTTTGATGTGTGGAGATGAAGCACGTTTTCAGTAGTTTGCCCAATTGTAATTTCGAGGATGCTTTTGTTTAAGAATCTTCTCTGTCACACCCTCCAAGGCTCAGGGACCATTGCAGAAGAGGGGGCGGATAGTATGGGAGAGCCAAGGGAAGGGTATGACTTCTTACAATCAACTGCCCAGTCAGAAATTGGCCTTGATATCCATGACCTTGCAGTGCCTACCAATACCTTCACAAGACCCTCGAAATAGGAGAAAATGATGATGACATCAAATTAAAAGAGAGACTAATGGAGAGAGGGAGGGGATATGATGGAGATTGGAGTTCTAAAGTGGAATGGGGGGAGGGGAGGGAAATATCAGGTGGGTTTTTTGTATGTAAGTATAGAAGTTGTCAATAAAATAATAATAATTTTTAAAAAAGAATCTTTATATAAATCATACATGTAAGTTTAATAACATTTTCTCTGAGTACACCAACTATATCCATTCATTAAACTTCAAGAAAACAAACACTTTTTTATCATTATATATCTGTATGGGATGCAGACTATTAAGGCAAAACTCTTATCTTGAGAGGTCACGAGGATTTTATTTCTTATCTTCAGAGCTGGAGCTGCATCAAGGCTTCCCCTATCTATTACCTTCCAACCTGGATTTCTCTCATCCAAAAGAATTGCTTAGTTTTATTTCTTGCTGCCTCTGTTTTTTTTTTTTTTTTTTTGTTGTTGTTCAAATAAATGTCAATACACACATACAGAAATATTCAACCATGAAGAAGGAGTGTCCTTGGTATATTTGTTATAGCATCAATGGTTCTGCAGGGTAGTGTGCTAATTGAAGGCATCGGAAAGAAAAGCCAAAGTGAAGAACAGAACCTTTCATATGTGGAATATAAGGAAGTGAAGCAGAAGCCGAGAAGAGTGAAGATTGCCAGTGTCTGGCAGATGAGGCAGGAGTGGTCCTGGTAGAATACTAGTGTCAGCAGTCATGGTGGTAATGTTCAGAAGGCTGCCCTTGGTTAGTGCATTGGGTACTAATACTTTTCGATGGGAGCAGTTCTGTTTTCTTCACCACACAGAGGAGAGATTAACTCAAAGACAGCATACAGGCCATGCTTTGCAAAGCTGAAAGCTTACTGGGTTGAAGGATTTTAGTGTAGATTTTGGATGCTTCCAAGTACATGTCACCAAAAGGAGCTCATACACAATAAAAGGTGAGCCTCCCACTTGGAAGTTTGGTTGGCTTCCTTAATATTGTGCTTTCTCTGTTTCTTCCCTCAGTCCAGGGAAGTTATATGCTACTTTAGTGTGTCACTGTGTCTGTCTTGTATGTTTGTATCCAATGTGCCCCAATTATCTCTAATGAAGTCTCAATGAAATTAGAATGTAATGTCAATGATAATAAAGCTGAAAAAAAAAAAAAACATTCAAAGCCATACCTCTTGCATGTGCATGGCACTTATTTTCTAATGCAGTTTTACAATAAATGCATCAACCCTATGAGGAAAGAAAAAACACAGGAATCCCTGCTAAGGTTACCTCATTCTACCCTACAGGTTGGAAGATAATGATGTCAGTCTGGAGATTGTTTTCACATAAAATTTCTAATGAAAAACAATATTGAAAACTTTCTTATTGTAAATAATCCTTCAAATATTTATATAAGATGATGGTGTTTTCCTCAGCGTAAGCGGATTAAGATGTATTTAACAATATTATTGGAGTCTTTTCTCATACTTTATTGTGGATTTAAAAATATCTTTCATATCAGCCTTGAAAGATAATGAAAATCATTTTTAATTTATATGTATATTAAAGGTAAACAATCAAACACCTGAGTTCAAAGCACTTGAGATTATTTTATTTCACTTTTATATAGAGTACATTAGACTGATTTTTACTTTTGACAATTTTGAAATAACTATGAAATGTGTTTTGTTTGTGAGTTGTTCAAAACAATCTTTGATCTACCATCTAGCTTCATTTTATTTTGATTCACACTAAATTAAGTTTGAGAAAAGAAGCAACAAAGAGAAAATAATCTTTAAACCTTGTTTGTAAAATATAGCAATTGACTCTGGGGCCATGAATACAGCAGTGTATCTATGTACAGGGCGCAAAGCTTCACAAATCTACTTCCTGTCTTGTGGCCCTGAGAATCTTTCTGCCCCTCTTCCTCAACGTTCCCTTAGCCTTGGCAGTCCCCCATTGGAATAGGGGTAGGGGAGACGGAGCATAAGAGGATGACTCAATGGGAATATAACCAGTATATGTATGTATGTATGTATTTTTGAGGTAGGATATCACTCTAGTATAGGCTGACCTGGGACTGACTATGTAGTCTCAGGGTGGCCTGGAACTCCCAGAGATCCTTCTGCCTCTGCTTTCAGAGAGCTGGGATTAAAGCTGTGAGCCACCATGTCTGGCATTATGCAACATTTAAAGATAAATAAATAAAATATTTCCTAAAAAGAAAATTATATAGCTAGACTTTAAATTATTTAAATAGCATTATAATAATGGGTTGTATCTCATACAATAAAGAACATTCCAGAAATTGGGTCTGCCTTTCTATATTTTAAGAGTCTTTTTACATTGAAATAGTAGTAGAGGACTGTTATACTAAAAAAGTGAATTAAGCCGGGCTTGGTCATGCACACCTTTAATCCCAGCACTTGGGAGGCAAAGGTTGGAGGATTGCCATGAGTTTGAGACTACAGTTTGAGGCTACATAGTGAATTCCAGGACAGCCTGGACTATAGTGAGACTCTACCTTGAGGAAAACAAAAGGAAATAGCAGTACAGTTCTATGTAGAAAAATAGTGATAATCAATGTAGACATATGTTTGTCATATTATATTATATAGAATATTATATGGAATTATATGGAGTTAAATGACCAGTAATGAGTCCAGTGTGAACTTGAGTATTTTTTAGTGGAATGATTAATTTCAATCTCTGTATTTTTTCTCAAAAGTAAATGTTTATCTATATAGGTTTAGCCAATTTCCACAAAATGACTTGTTTGTATAATGGTTTCAATAGTGATATGTTATTATCCTCTTCAGAAATTTCTAGCTATTTTAAATTAGAAAGAATTTATATATGCCATGCATATTTTATAAAGGTAGTATAATTTAACTTAACATAAGTTGCATGAAGAATCGGTTCTTTAAAAAATGGGTTAGTACTCACTTTGGCAGCACATATACTAAATTTGGAAGGGTGAGATGTAAATTTGTGAAGCATTCCATATTTTAAAAAAGGGTTTAGGGGCTGGAGAAATGGCTTAGGGGTTAATGCATTTGCCTGTGAAGCCAAAGGATCCTGGTTTGATTCTCCAGGACACACATAAGCCAGATGCACGAGGGTCATATGCATCTGGAGTTTGTTTGCAGTGGCTGGACCTGGCACACCCATTGTCTGTCTGCCTCTCTTCTATCTCTCTATCTGCTTGCAAAGAAATAAATAAAAATTTACCAGAAATGGATTACTTGCACAGTAAAATATATCAATATTTATAAAATGAATAACATTTCAGTATTTAAATATATTTTACTGCTATTTTAGGCATAGATTATTTTTGTGCATGTGTGTATATGTGTATAGTATATAACATGTGTGCAAATGCATGTTTCCCATGCACATGTGTGTTGTCCAGAGCCTAAAGAACTCTTTGTCTTCTTCCATCTCTCTTTTGCACGTTTTTTGAGATGGAATCTCTCATTGAATATGGAGCCGCTGATTTTTATTGTTGTTATTTGTTTGTCTTTTTTTTTTTTTTTTTTTTTTTTTTTGAGTAAGACTGGCTGACCAGCCAATTCCAGCAATTACCTATTCTCTTTTCCACACAGGACTTGAGTTTCTTGTGTGCATGGTCACATCTGGCTGTTTGCTTGAGTGCTGGGGATTGAGCTCAAGGAAATTGAGGCTCTCTGAGACCCTCAAGTGTGTGTAGCAAGTGTTCTTAACCACTAAGCTGTTTCCCTACACACAGATAATGGTTTGCAATTTCATTTTTTTGATGCTTTAAAGTGAATTTTATCATAAACACTGAAATTATTTTATAATTATCTAATGAAATCTTGTGATTGACATTTTAAAGTATGCTATTTTATTATACTCGATTGTGCTTTCTTCTCAAATAATCCTTCTTACCTCACTTCATATTGGCTATATTTGATGGAATACGTCATGTTGCCTTCACTACTTAACTTCCTTTAAAAATTAAGTTTTTTTTTCTGAACCAAACCGGTTAGTATGCATAAACTAAAAAAATGAGTTTAAAACTTATATGTTTAGTCAGTAATGAGCTTGAATTGCTAAGTCAACCAATCCTTATCTCAGCCTGTCTGTGTGGAAAGAAAAGAAAGTTATTGTGGATGTTCATAATGCCTTAATGTTGCTTAAATTGACTGTTTCTTCTCCTCTCTGATTTCAGATGCAATAACAGAACCCAGTGTGCCGTGGTGGCAGGCCCAGATGTCTTTCCAGATCCCTGTCCAGGAACCTACAAATACCTTGAAGTCCAATATGAATGTGTCCCTTACAGTATGTATATCTTCCTTTTTTTTATTACAGAAAGAAAATATATCCACCTTTCATTTCCATGCATGGACCAAATATTCTCTGACAACATAAAAACAAATACATAAAATGAATAGGAGGGGGATAAATTTGCTGTGAGGATTTTGCATTCTCTCCGTAGTGCATGTCTAAAGCATTTAATTTGGAAGATGTATCCCTATACAAGAATGCGTGGATGCACACCATTCTTAAGTGAAGATCATAAGGTGCTTTTGAAAACATTGAGGAGGCAGTGTGTCAGATTTGCAGCCCTTCAGGTTTAAGCACATAGGAAGTAAGTGTAAATCATGTGCTCACCTGCATAATAATATCAGCATATATAAATGTCCAATGAGATCCAATTAATTATGTCAAAATTTCATGTGATGGCAAGCTTCTGAGAAATACATACATATATATATGTATATATGTATATATATAGATAGATGTATAGATAGATAGATAGATAGATAGATAGATAGATATATTCAGAGGGAATAGACTAGAAAGAAAATACAAAGATGACATCAACTAAAGAGCTCTTCCTGGGGTATTTTATTTAGTTCCTAGAAGCAGGTCTTTACAAACCTTATTTCAGGCATAATATAGCCCAGCAATATATTATTTTTTTTCTTCAGGAACAATGAAGAATCTGATGATATAAAATAGAGATTTTTTTTCTTTTTACTTTTCTTCCATAGGAAGACTCACAGACTCAAATAGAAAAGAATTTGAATAGTTAATGATTCACAGGAATTCCTATGGAATGTAACTCAGTAATCTGATAGTCTCATATAGATACTCAGCTCATCTCAAAGATGGAAAACACCTGAGATCTTAAACAAATCTCAGATTCCAACTTTTGATGTCTCAGAAGGAGCCAAGTATCTGGGCATCAAAGGATTACTATGCCAGGAGGCATCTGAGCCTTCCTCTCCTATGCTTATTTCAAGAAATGCCACAGTACTCATAGCCAAAAGTTTGCCTATGTAAAAAGTAGAGAGAGTTTTGGTCAAGAAGTCATATATTAATTTTAAAGCAATTATATAGTGCAATTGAGATATTTCTGATTTTGAGTACATCTATGTTTTATAGAAGTTTATGTTTTAACAAGTTTTTGTTCTAGTGATGCTTCATATGATGATATTCCTCATTCTGAACAATGAGCAATAGACTGTATTGAACTTTATTTAATGTTTCATATATATATATCCATGGATGAGAAATATGCAAATTTATTTATAGTTGACCTGTGATATTTTAAAGAAATGAAAGTCATAAGACATATTGTAACTGTAATAGTTATAGTTCATTTTCATAAAAGGATCTATGTGATATAAGTAGACCAGAATTCTAAAAAGCCATTTTATAAAAATATATAATAATGTACACCTCATTTCTAAAGACAATTTTAGAAAACTTACATCTGTCTTTTAGATTTTATAGTTTGAAACATGAAAGCTGAAGGAAAATGTCAGGTAGTAGATTTTATCATAATTTTTCAAAAAGTGAAAAACTTCACAGCAATCTCAAAGTTCCTACATTTGATCTGAATTTCTTTGAGGATCATGACTCAAAGATCATTGCCAAACTCTGCCTGAAATATCATTGACTTTAATCACCTCATTGTCAATAAGAGCTTGCTAATGCACTTCTGTATAAAATATCACAGTTTTCCCACTATTCATTCTTACATAACTTTTTAGAAATTGGCAACTTTATTCTTTCATTTCTTGTTTCTGCCAATCTTGTATTTTTTCTGTCTTCCCTAAAAATGTTTCTTTATGTATTATTTATCTGGTTCCTTCATTAAGTTAGGGTTACAAAGTTAGGTTCCTGCTAGCTACTGCATGCATAATGTTTGATTCATACTCTAAAGCATGACAGTGTTAGTTTACATTATCTTCACTGTATTTTGTTTAGATGTGCGATGCCAAATTGAAATTCTTTTGTTGATTTAACACAATTTTAAAGGTTAAAAAATCCAAATGAAAGCATAAACTGGATCTAAAGATATGGCTCAGTTGATAGAGGGCTTGCCTCACATATACATAGTCCTGGTTTTGGTTTGACGCCAATACCCCATAAACTCATTGGCAAGTGGTTTTATAGAAGAATAAGGTGCTCACCCATCATGACTTTATAATATGATCTGATTATGTAACATAACAGCAGCATTCTTCAACCCACATAATCATTAACATGGTATAGATTTCACTTTGGTGACCTCTGCTGATCTGTTAATAAGTCCCAGTTTATATCATCAGCCATTTTTTAATTATAAAATACATGCTTTTTTGTAATGCTGAAATTAGTTATTTAACATCTCTAGAACTTATGGGTACCACACACCATTTACTCTGTGGGTCGCATGTTTACATACGTTACCTTTTCACGCCTCCCAAGATCCTCCCTGGTAAACCTAAGTGTCACCACTTCACTTAAAAGGAAATGATATCAGCGTGCTACATGCATGTCCTGTGTAGAACCATAGACAAGGTAGATAAGGGTAGAGCCCAGGATTTCATCTGTTTCCAATACCTGCTCTGAAGGAACTACTATACTTCTCTTCTTTGATACTTCCCTTTATATATACATGTAAATTACTATTTCATCTTTTCAGTATTTGACTCATGACTTTAACCTGCACACTAATGCTACACAGTGAAAGTGAATATTTTAAGGTCCCAAAGCATTTGCTTTTAGTCTCTTACCCATTTATTAAGAAGTTTGTGTCTCTTCAGAGCAGCAGAATCGTTTTTCTAAACACTTGAAAAGCTTTAGTGCATGGGCAAGTTTTTGCCATTAAAAATACCACTTTCAGGGGCTGGAGAGTTTTTTCTAAGTGGTTAAAGCACTTGCCTACAAAGTCTAAGGACCCAGGTTTGATTCCCCAGTACTCATATCAAGCCAGAGGCACAAGGTGGCACATGCGTCTGGAGTTTGCTTACAGTGGCATGCTCATTCTCCCTCTGTATCTGCTCGATTCTCTCCCTCCCTCTTTCTTCCGATCCCTCTCTCTCTCTCTCTCTCTCTCTCTCTCTCTCTCTCTGTCAAGTAAATAATTATATAAATTTTAAAAGTGCCACTTGCAACTTAGAGCAAGCCTCTTAGCTAAATAGTAAGTTAAGAAGTTTTTAATTATCTGCATTAGAGAAAAGAATGTTGGAGAAACTTCTATTTCATTAGCATTAGGCAAACTTGAGATTTGGGATTGAGTATGTTAGAAAGGTTTTCTACTTGAACAGTTAAATAAGCCAGTGACATACTGTTCCATTCTGTTCATTAAACTGCTGTAGCACTCATTTCCAATTCACCATGAGTGAAATTAGTATAATTGTAGGTTACATCGTGGTATTTCCTGAATGATAGATTACTAACAGGATTGTGACCCCATAATATTACAGTGAGTCTGCAAAATTCCCATTGCCTGGTACCTGTGTGCTTCCTTTATGTTTAGAGAGATGTATATACACAGATACTTACTGTTTTGTGGCTGTCTACTGTCCATAGAATACAGCAGTCTAAGCGGTCTGGGTTTCTGTTCCTATATGCTATGATGCTCACAAAATACCAAAACTGCCTCTTGATCTATTTCTCTGGTTGAATCACTATTGTTAATAAATGCAGTACATTTACAACCTGTCAATAAAAGCATACATTTAGTACCTGAGACAATTTTAATTTTAATATTGATATATGGAAGTAATATAATTGCTAATATATTCTTTTAAAACATGTCCCCTAAGTGTAATTTTACCAGCAATGTTGTTTTTAAAGGGGGATTATTTTCGTTGGATACATATAGAAAAGCAGAAAACAGCAGGAAAGTATGTCAGTGATAGGAAGGCATAGGAGAGGTAATATATTCATCTGAGTATAATGCATTACGTGAGAAAATGCAAATATCCAAGGGAAGATTACAACACTGATGATCAAAGCCAGTTCCTTGTGTATGCTATGATCCTGTTATACCAATGTGCTATATCCCCAGTCCCACTTACAACAGGATTAATAGAATCTTTGGTGCCAGTGAATAGTAACATAATTGAACAATGACAATTATGGATAAGAACTTACTGAATAACAGAACTTATGACTGCTTTTGAAGATGTCAGTAGGGGAAAAAAGAGTGATTGTAAATGACACTGAACCTGCCTACTTTGAGTGCCTTTGTATTCATTTTCTTTTTTACACATTTGCTAAAGTTATATTTAATCTTTCCTGAAATCTGTTACTCTGATTCCGTGCCTTTTTTCAGTGTTCACAGATAACCTGTTTCTAATGAAATTTGGGGCAGGTGAATCAATACACTCCTCTGTTCTTGTCACACGTTAGTTCCATTGTGACATTTATAGTCTCTGGATTTTTTTTTTATGTTTGATTTTTGTCCCTTAGTGGATACCTTCCTATGTGAAAATGACCCAAATATTTAGGAGGCTTAACCTCACCTTTTACCAACATTACATTTTTTTTTATCTTCCATCTTTGTTTCTCTCCAACCCCCAACCCTTCTCTGACCCGAATTGAAGTTGGAATTTTGGACTTTTCAAGGAGAGCTGCCATCATTTACCCAGGTGACAGGGAGCACTTGTATAAGAGAGAAATAATAAAGCAAGTAAGCACCTGCTTCAAGTATCCTGACCAAAGATCCTTTCTCTGTATCCTGCTGACAAATGGAATTCTACCAAGGCATACAATTTCACGCGCATTACTCACCAACAGTGCTCATTTTTCCTCATAAAATCAAGCTTTTCTCCTCTCTTCTTTGTTTCTTCCTTACAAAAATATAAAGCAAAGAACACGTTACTTATTCTTTCAATCTTCTCTTCCACTTACATATGTGCAATACCATGTAAGTGGAAGAGAAGATTGAAAGAATAAGTAACATGTTCTTTGCTTTGTGGCAGATTTTCTTAATAAATTGAAGGAAGTGTATAATGTAGGGGTTTGATTATACTCATTTTCAAGTGCTTAAGTCATTCTCACTAGTTGCCTTCATCATTTTCAATAGCTATTTTGGTAACTTTCTTTATGAAAAGAGATACAAAGCAAGTATCATGAAAAATTAATATTTGTAAATTATTGTAAAATTTTTAGGTTTATCTTTTTATAGTCATAAAAACAATTTAATTGTAGCATTTAAAATCATGCCTTTCTATGTTATTCTATGAATAGTTGAATATCTTTTAGTTATTTAAGCAATTCAATGCTATTTTGGAATTAATGTTCAAACCCATGCATATTTTAGTAGACATACATTGATTCCTATTATGTTGTTAAGTGATTATATATTTTGAAAAGCACTATTGTGATAGTATCTATTATTTAAAAAAATATTTTATGTCTGTATAAGGTGGGAGAAAGAGAGAGAAGGACGGATAGAGGAGAGAGAATGGGCACACCAGGGCCTGTAGTACCTGCAAATCAACTCCTGATGCATGTGCAACCTTGTGCCTCTAGCTTTATGTGGGGACTGTCGAATTAACTTAGGTAACTTGGCTTTACAGACAAGTACCTTATCTGTGGAGACATCTCTCTAGCCCTTATCTAATATTTTCAACGTTAAAAAGATATAAATATTAGGACATCTTAATTTCAGTGATTCATTTCTTATTCTAGTTTCAGATACAGAAAAATCATTCAAGATAAATATGTACTAAATGATTGAAAGGGAAAGGAGATACAGAATATTGCCTCAGTCCCAATCATTACTGTACATGCCTGTTGTGTCTTTTTTCCCCACTTTCTTTCATTGCTGTTAGCTTTTCGTACCATCACCCCAATTTCTCTCATACATAGTAAACCTCCTTTCTCTTAAGGATATTTGTCAACACCCTCAAATGGGTCCAGGTGACCCTGGGCTATGGTTATTTATTTCATTCTACAAATTGTGACTGAGTACTTATTTAGGTGGACCTAGACATGCTGTCCTCATGTGATGACGTTGGAATGTACATTTTTAGGCAGCCTACACACATTCCCTATTTATTTTATGATGTAACTGCCTCACTTTGGGATAATTATATAGTCATCCACTGCACAGTCAGGGCTCATGGACACAGTCATTATTGAGCTTTCTCTTTCATGAGAAAGTGTTTCTTGAAACTTTCAAAATATTTTTTCTATAAACGAGAGTGATCCAGGCTTACTCTCAATACTGTAAAAGACTAAAATGCACTCTCTTTAAATGAAATTTGGAATTATATATAGTACCTCATTGTAATTCATAATCTCTCAGAGAAATATCAGAATTCAAAATGGTCTTCATGTGACAGCATGATATTTTGGTCTTCATTTTCCTGTGTATGGCCTATAATTAAGGCAGTTAATGGTGACATATGGCAATATCAAAAATGCAACTATCTCAATATTATGAAAGAGCAATTTTCCTGTGCATATGGCTTGATCTCAAGCACCATGGCCTTTCCCATAAATTTAGTTCAAATTGACTGGAAAAAGCTAGAAAATGAACATTTTTAGGGAAGGTAGGTGTGCAGTTTGCTTTGATGATCACTGTTGGCTTTCTGGAAGCGTTAGAGTGTTGAACCCACATCTATGTGGCACACTTTTTTCAGTCTCAGTTTTTTTTTTTTTTTTTTGCATGGCTTGAAAAGAATTCAGTAACAGATTTCTCACAGAGCCCAAGCATTATTTGCAGTTTAAAAAACAACAACAACAACAACAACAACATGATCCTAAAGGGATCATGGGAAGAAATGAAGAGCGAAGAGTGAATCTTTCTGTGCAGGCTGAACATAACACTTCCCCTACACTCTGTTTTTCCTTGACTCTTTTCTTTTCCCATTCTTGTGATTGAGGCTGCTCGTTTGTTGTAATTATGTAAGACAGCAGGAACATTTCAGAAAAGAGATTATCTTCACATCTCTTGGTTGGAAAATGCGTTTTTTTTTTTTTTATTTTTTATTTTTCCTACAGTGCAGCTTTCTTTTCTTTTTGTTGTTTTTTGATCTTACAGTGATTGTGATTGTTTGGGTGCCAACAGAATCCTCGCTGTGTATTTGCATGCACCAAAATCTAAGAGGAAGCTTTTTATGCCAATTTCGACCTTGGGCAATTCTATTACTATGTGTCTAAGCTCATCAGACTGAAGTTCAAAAATTTGTTACCAAACGAAAGAATATTATTACAGATATTACCAAGGCACACTCAAATTTCATTCCACCATATCAATCACTGCCTAATTTTCATGCTAAATGCATTAAAATACCAAGTGTGGAACTCACTCATTAAGAATGCCTGCTCATGGGCTGGAGAGATGGCTTAGCAGGTAAGATGGTTGCCTGTGAAGCTTTAGGGCCCAGGTTTAATACCACAGGTACTCACATAAGCCACAAGACAAGATGGTACATGCGTCTGGAAGTTCGTTTGCAGTGGTCCATTCTCTCTCTCTCACACCCTTTCTCTCTTTGTGCCTCTTTGTATATATATATACACATACAATTTTTAAAGCTTTAAGAAATGAGAATTCCATTTAACAACAACATAAAAAGAATACCTGCTCTGTGACTGATGGCATGCAATATTCTTTGTAGAGTGGATGAAAGTGTAGAACAAGAAAGTTTTGTTTTCTTGTGATGTTATTTTCTTTATTCATGTATCAATATTAGACATCATTTGTGATCAGCATTATTATTATTATTATTATTATTATTATTATTATTATTTGGTTTTGAAAGTAGGGTTTCATTCTAACCCAGGCTGACCTGGAATTCACTCATGGTGGCCTTGAACTCACAGCAATTCTCCTGCATCTGCCTCTGCCTACTGAGTGCTAGGATTAAAGGCACATACCACCATGCCCTGCTGTGATCAGCATTGATTCTCATCTGTGGTTTAATCCTGAGTTTATTGTGTGCTATGTTACTTCATTGACTATTGCTGGCTGTTTCCCCTTAAGCTGTACAGGGACATTTTCTAAAGTAGTCCCTTGATTGCATACCAGCTGTGGTCGATCACAAAGATTCAGTTTATGTTTAGTTCATTAAGGTTGAAACCTAGAGCTAGTGAACATCACCCTAGAGAAAGCATGATGGCAGTTTCCTTCTTCCCTTATGTCTCTCTTTTCCAAAGAGGGGCCTTTGTTTCTCCTGTTTCTGGATCTCAAGGAAGACAAGTGCCATTGTATACTAATAACATCCAAGTAGATATGATGCATTAGAGAAATGATTTATTCCTTCAGTACAAGCAATCTGCAGAGGTATTTTGACTATTTAGATAAGACACACATGTAACAAACTTAAAAGTTTCCAGCACATGTTATATGTCACTGAATATCTAATACTAATTATTTCAAAGTATTCAAGGCATTACAGATATCCAGCCTATGGTTAGAAAAAGAAACTAAATCATAAAGTCATCAGTACCATTTCCTAGTCCTGATTTCAGATCGTTTTTTTTTTTTCAGTCATAAATTTATTTTTGTACTTTTGTTAACATGCCACTTTAACTATAACTTTAACTATTGTCTTGCCACACTTTGTTATTTTTAAAATTTATATTATTCTAATTTTACATTCATGATGATGACTCCCTAATCCTCCTCCCTGTCCTCCCTCTTCCAAAGGGAACCTCATCTTAAAATATTCTATGTGGATGTGATTTTAAGGGTTAACTGTCTGCAGCATCTAGCATGCATCTGTCTTTGAGCCCTTTAAGTGGATTAGAGACCTCATAGAAAATCAGACCTCATTTGGTATTAGCTATGGTTGCTAGGTAACTATTTGATGCAAATTAATCATTAAACATTTAGCAGCTCATTCTCTGATTGGAATGGAAGTTGGAATGACTTTGGAAGCTGACAGCTCAACAAACAACTGATGAAGAAAGGATATTCTGGAATGTTTAATAAAAATAGTGTATGTCTCCTCCATATGGTTTTCTGCCTCTTGGTCATAATTCAAAAGGAAAATAAGTAATTGATAGAGAAAGCAAGAGCTTTTTCCTTATACTACAGCTTTTTAGTCAGAAAGTACCATAAACACCGGAAAAAGCACCAAAATATTTTTTATATAGTGTTATTTTATTTTCAACCTGTTCCATCAGTGAAAATTCCATTTTATGATTAAAGAATTTAAGATCCTAAAATCAGCTCATCCACATTTCCTAGCCTAGCAAGTCGCTGTGAGTCTTGTGTTCACCTTTTTTATGTGATGGTAAAGAAAGTAAGTCTCAATAGCTCCTCGTGAAAGAACAAAGAATGTGTGTAACTTCTTGGTAGCCTGGAACCTGAAAAGAAAGTGAAGTCACATGTGCTGAAGTTAGCTTGGAGGAAAAAGACTTTCCATCAGCAGGCAGGAAAGAACCATTGTTTGGAATGTGGTTTCACAGAGGGGACAGACTGAAAGTGTGAGTAGGGGTCATGATCCTGGTCCTCAACTGAACCAATTTCATGGCGTTTGGTTGCTGTTAATCAGAGTTAAGCTTTGCATTAATTTCCTGCTATTAATGCTGTTCAATGACTATAACATGATCCTGTTTGATTAGAGTAATGAAAGTCAGAAATGTAAAATTAAGATTTTGGCTAAGCAGCAATCATTTTGGAGATGTGAAATGAAAATTTGTTTTTTCCTTTCTTATTTTCTTTTTCTAATTTTTTTTCATCTTCCAGAAGCTGGTTCCTTTTCTTAGCTCATACCTTATTGCCCTTAGATCCTTTCTCTCTCATTGATGAAAGACCTGCATGATTTGCCGATGCCTTCCCTGTGAAATTGAGAATCAAGTCGCAGTTTCACTGACCACTCCATACCTTTCTAAAATCCCTTGATTCTGAAAGGTAGAATGTTCACCAGCTTCAGGAATTTGTATAAAGACATCTTTAGAAAGAGTGTATTTATCAGGCTATTACTTGAAGTCTTCTAATTAAGTACAATATATTTTTTGCAAAGAACACATCCCAGAAAGATTTCATGTAAAACTTTGTTTAAAACATTTAATTATCAGTTGCAAAATGTTCATATCATACATCCAAGGAAATAGATGGTCCATGGCTGATTTCAGGGTGATAGTTTATTAGAGAAAGAGAAAAAATGGATATGCCAGGGCCTCTGCCAAGTGCAAATGAACTCCAAATGCATGAGACATCTTGTGCATCTGGTTTACATGTGATTAGTTCTCAGGAATTAAACCTAGGACCTTAGGCATCACAAGCAAATACCTTTACCTCTAGGCCATCTCTTCAGCTCTCAGGTTGAACCAATGAACGGTACTTTTATCTTCTAAGGGAAAATAAATAGTACTCTTTTTTTTCTTTGGGTTAAATAAAGAATGAATAAACAAGTAATGAAGAATACTACATAATATATATGGAAGCAAAACCCAAGTTTAGTTGAATTTCTACCACTGATAATTTTCAGGAACATTAAAATTATCATTGATGCATTATTTTCTACATGTACTATTCTTTCACAAAAGAGTTGTATAAGCAAGATACAAGATACTGGTTATTGAATTTTAGTCTCCCTTCTAATTAACCATTAACATCTTTATGTCTCTCTCTCCTTGTTCTCTCCCTCCTCGCTTTGTCTCACTTACTCCTTGATAATGAACTTTAAAAAAAAATTAAGAACGTCTCCCTAATTTCATCTCATAGTACAATTTCTGTTGCATTTGTTATGATTTAAACAATTCGGTGACCTTAATGCTTGAAAGTACGTCTCAGCTGATTGTAGGCTAATGGAAGTTCTCTTGAGGATCCTTGGGCAACCACTGAAGCTGTTCCTACACACTTGTAAATAATTGCCTCAGCACACTTGTTAGTATGCTTCCTCATATGAAAATTATTTCTAAGAGCTTTGTTAGGCAAAGTGAAATCCACTCTTGATAAGATTAGAAATAATAACTGGAATATTAACAACATGTGTCCTTTTATGCGATCCTCTTATAATATGTTGACTTGTTATTGCCACTTTTTTGAGTTTCTCATGTAAATAACTAACTGATTTTCCACTGTCATGTTCCCTTTTCTAAAGCTGGAATCACCCATATTTGACTAGATTTGCTTATATTCACATATGACAGACAAATTGATACATACCAGGCTGTAATTCTAACTTGTGTACATCTTACTGTGTTAGGCCCCTAAAATCAGTATTATCAAATCAACAAGAAGTTCCAAAGTAGTGGAACCAGGATTACACTAAATCTTAGATGAAGCGGTTGCAGCCCTGTAATTTGATTGCAGCCCACCCCACCACCTCCATTAGTGGTCATGTCCTTGATGGAGACAGAGTTCATCCAATTTGAGCTCTCATTGTAGAGTGGCATTGATGTTTTCATGTTACTTCGGTCAGTCAATAAGGTTAAAAGGATAAAGTTTATTTAGTTTTCAACATTGCCTTCTTGAAGTCAAATGTCTCTTTAATTAAATTTTCCAATATTTGGCAAGAAAGGGATAGTCGTGTCAGCTTTCCTTGGCTTAATATTTAATAGCGTCTTAGGAAAGCTGCTGAAGGCCTTCTCCAGTAATACAAAACAGACATTCAGCAGAGCCTGCTTATGAGAGCAGCTGGCAGTCCAAATTCTTTGTCAAGGGAGTTAATGATTTCTCGGTTTTCTAACACTACAAGTACAAGTTATGTCTTCCACTCTTAAGTATGTGATTCATCTTATCAATGGCTCAGGATGATCTGTAAACTGCTGCTTCTTCAGGTATCAAGCACTCCCTCATATATCCACATTGTTCTCAAAATTGCTTCCAAGCCAAAGTAAGTGACAGTAACTTCAAAACACTATGTCTTCTATTTGGTATTTATTTATTTATTTATTTATTTATTTATTTATTTATTTGTATTCTTGATCTGGGCACAAATAATGTAACTATGTGACATTTTGCCATACTGATTTTAAAAATTAGTCGTTTTAAAAATATGTTTTACTTATTTATTTGCTAGCAGAGGGAGAGAAAAGAGAAAAAATGGGAATGGTCATTGAAGGGTCTCTTGCCACTGCAATGGAATTCTCTAGGCACATACCACTATGCATCTGGAATTAGGTGGGAACTGGGGAATCAAACCACAGGGTTTGTAGGCAAGAGCATTTAGCAGCTGAGCCATCTCCTCAGGACCTTATTTGAAGAAATGAATATACAGCTGATTTATGGAAAATTTGACTACTTATGAAATGATGAGCTTTTTATTTACTCAGCAATTGCATATTAATTACTCAACAAGAATATACTTTTGCAATGATTACCAAATTCAGTGTGAAGCATAGCAAATGAGTAGGAAAAATAATAATAAGATCTGTGTGCTTCTATCTAGTGAGACAAATGGTCATTATGCTAACATATTGAAAACTTTAACCATCCAAGTTAAGAACTGGTATGGAAGAGTCTGATTGTAAATTTTTCAGGTCAGAATTCCTTACAAAAATGTGTTATTCTGGAGCCTACATCACAATGTTCTGACATTTTACACCCCTGGAAGTGTTTGCCTCCCCAGGAAAGAATCCTGCCTCCTAGAGACTACAGCAGTTATGTGCAAGTGACATGAAAAACCTGGTGGCAATTTTCTTTTTCTTCAAACTGGAATATTAACTGTGAATTCCATTCTCTACCTTTTCTCCGCATCTTCATTATCACGAAGCAAGTGAAGATTTATTAATTTAATTATGTAGTGGACTTCATTTTCAACTCACTTATATTTTAGATTCAATCTCAGATGCCATCTTTATAAAATCACAGCACAACAAAGATGCTCTTCACGTGCAGTTGTAGCCAGGAGATAGGGCTTTCTTTGCTGTGCTCACATTCGTTGTTAATCACAGCACCTAGTGTAATAGATCTACTTACAGTGATGTTTATGCAGGGCATCAACATTCACTAAGCACAATAACCAAATAACCAAATGAATATTTAATGCCAGATGTGAAAAATAAACAAATATCACCTTGACACACTAATTCCAAAAGTTACTTGGCTAGGTGAAGCTGTGCAAGGTTAGTGGTGGCAAGATTTATTTTTTCAGAATTGTTTACTGAGTTCTGATCCTTTTGTCTTACAGCTCAGGTTAAAAGCTGAAGCCAGTCAAAATAGACTTTGCAAAGTGAAAACGAGTTCGCACTCATGTTTGTATTTGGTTATCCCAAAATAATTATGCTCACAATCTACTAGTGATATGTGAATTTAGTTCTTTACAGAAGTCATGGATCCCTGTGAATTTGTCTCAATATGAATGATGAATATTCCAGAGAATCAAGAGGTGTGTGATTCTGCACTCAGCCATGGCTTGCCAAAACCTTGAATTCCAGATCTTGTTCTGAACTGAGAGAATTACATATGTAGAACTTCCAGAAAATCTACTTCAAAATTACATCTTATGTAAATGGAAGCCTATTCTTTTGCCAATGGGTAGCAATTTTTTTCCATTCAGTTAAAATTACTTTCATCTTACTGCTCAGCTTTGACTTAAATCAGTTCATCTTCAGATTTTAGCATCTCACTTAAACCATTAGTGCCCTTCTTACTCTAGGGAGTTTTCCTGACACTTGCCCCTTCAGAGTGTAATCCGATCAGCAATGGTAATAATGCTTTGTTCTCTGTAACATCTTCCATCCGAAGAGTTCTGGAAAACTTTCAGACATGAACGTCTTGATGTCTATGACATCCCTGAGAGGAAGCCAGGCGTCTATAAAGAAAGCCTTGGGGTTTGCAGATGGTCAAACAAGGTGAAGGGAAGAAATGGGCACTCTCTGAAAGTAATGCTAAGAGAGTCGCTGGCATGCTGTAGCAAGTGTTTTAAAATAATTAAAAATATCAGGGAAGAAGCAAGCTGCATATCATATCCATTCTAACGTAATGAAAAATTTCAGTAAAAACATCATTTTTCAATAATCCTGATACCTGACTCTCCTTAATCTTTGTCAGTAGCCATTTACCAACTGTTTCATGGAACTTTCCCCTATGTCACACTTGTGAATCGAAATAGCATGAAAGAAAATAGGTGACAGAGCCATATACAGGTCTCAGGTTCTACACAGCCCTGTGCATCAGGTAGAGGACTATGCGATTTGTCTGAGCTTATTGAAGGGCTTAAGGCAGGTCTTGAGTTTGTGAAGAAGTCATGTTTGGTAGAGTCTTAAAAGGGAGGGTATAGTGGTGCATGCCTTTAATCCCAGCTCTCGGGAGGCAGAGGTAGAAGGATCACTGTGAGTTCAAGGCCAGCCTGAGACTACAGAGTGAATTCCAAGTCAGCTTGGACTAGAATGAGACCCTACCTTGATGAATCAGGAAAAAAAAAAAAAAGAGAGAGAGAGAGAGATAGAGAGAGGAGGGCTTCCATGTCTAACAATGTATATCAGCCATTTTTGGTCTTATTTCTGAAACATACAAACAATGATTCCAAAACATATCAAAACGTAATTTCTAGAAATCTATGTCATTCTATAGAAATACCTTGAATGCAGTGGATTTTAGATTAGCTTGCATCATTTTTTCAGAAATTACATAAAGATTGCTGAAGTTGGGAAAAAGTACTAAGCATAAGAAATTTGAGTTGTACAACGTGGTAGCAAGTCTTCACATCTGTGATTAAATGATAAGATGTATAAATGTGTGTGTGTGTGTGTGTGTGTGTGTGTGTGTGTGTGTGTGTGCAGGGTAGCCATTCAGTAAAGACAGTCATTCCTTGAGGGAAGTGTGACCAAGGAAGGAGACAGTGAGGAAATGCACAAGTAAATTCAACAGTGATGAAGAGGATGCAGGCATAAAATTATAACATTTCCTGCTTAATTGGAGTTCTTACAGTCTACTAAAGTATGCACACGGTTGCAGCAACAAATCTGTGCTTAGCTTATTGCTGTAAATACCACAACATGGAAATGTAAAAGAACAAATTCCATACAGAGAGGATTCCAAGTAAGCTTCTTTATCAAAACTTCCTGTTTTATTTTCTGTTATTTTGTCAGTAAACTTTGCAAAATGAGATAGCAGAAAATAAAACAGCAAGTTTTGATCAAGGAGGGAACAGTGCTTCTCTTTTTGGACAGTTTAAAGAACATTATGGCAGTTACGGTCAAGGTAACTTAGACGGTAGGAAGGGGAGGTCAGGTAAATGAGTCATCCAATCAAGTCACAGTCCTGGTGAACAGAGATGTGACTCATGATTGTGAGACGTGTTGAGATTGAGAAGATGTGAATTCTTGAATGTAGTAAGTCAATAACTGATTTTTTGTGGTTTGTTTTAAGGCAGGGTCTCATTGTAGCCCAGACTGACCCCTATCTCACCTTGTACCCCAGGCAGGCCTTGTATTCTCAGCAATCTTCCATCTGGCTTATGTGGGTATTGGGGAATCGAGCCTCAAACTGGGTCCCTAGGCTTGACAGACAAATGCTTAACCGCTAAGCCATCTCTCCTGCCCAAGACCACCATTTTAGTAATGGTAGTGATAATAAACCCTTCCAACTAAACTTGTTAAACAGCACAGTTTTCTTTTTGTTTCTAGATCAAACATCTCTCTCACTTAAGTCTTCTGCACTCGTCTGTGTTGATGACTTGGGACTTATAATATGCAGTTATGGCTGAAAATATGCTTTACTTATCTTTCCATGGCATTTTTTCTCTCGATAACAGGTTTATCAGATGCTTAGTTCCTTTTCTATTTCAGTCCATTTTATTCACTCTTCAGCAGTTTTAAGATTTTTTCTAGTAGCTTACCAGTTTTGTGCATGAATATAACATTGTTCTCAGGCTATCTTATAACTTTATAGTTTGCATTTAAATAATATTAATAGAATCTTTAATTCCTACTGGAAATTTAAAGATTGTTTTCAACTATTAGTAGTGTCTTCCATTTTAATAGAGTTTTGTGTGATTTATAAGTTTTAACCTTATTTTTATATCTATTTCTTTTGATAATTATTGTCTAAGTGACCCAGAATGCTGGGAGCCTTTAGAAGTCATTGTTCCACAATAACCACGAACTTCTTTAGGGAATCAGATCATTAGGCAGAAAAACTTGTCACTGCTAAGTTTATCTCTGTTATTTACACACACACACACACACACACACACACACACACATCAGTCAAGATGAACTTCACCAAAGCCTTTAGAATCCAGTTGTATTTTTGCTCTGTAAGTTTCCAGATTTTCTGCCTACTAAGAGAATTGTATTCATTTAAAATAATTCGTGAAAGATTCCATTTGCATTTTTTAAATACCCAGGAGTTATTTATTTCTTTATTCAGTGTAGATTCTTTTCTATGACTTACTTCAGTAACACTCAATGCTCATTTTCTTGCACTTCTGGGCATTGAATTTCACCTGATTCTGGGATGTCTTCTTAAAGGCACATTTAGAAATAGGGCATGTTTCTTCTGTTTTTCTCAAGATTTTTTTCTGTACTTAATGATTTTATTAATGTAGTTTCATCATTGTAAATTTTAATCTGTAATCATTAACTCAAACCCTTTGTCCAGTTTACCTATCAGTAACATTGCACTAATCATTGTATATGCCTTGTAAATTGTCAGTAGGAATTTAACAAAGTTAAATATCTTGAATAATACCAAAGTAATATAAGTGTTCTACTAATCTTGGTTGTTAACTTTTAAAGTTCTAATATCAGGGACAACTGTGAGCAAGTCACCACTCATGTGAAGGTGCCTCTGAGAAGCCTCAATTGTTGAATGAGCAGAAAGGATGGCAACTAGGCTTGAACAGTGAGTTATACTAAGCAGTGAGGACCCAGTGATTCTGTGTGCACATTATGGGTGTCATCTGTTTGATAAATATAAAAGGCCTTGGTTTATCCATCACACATCTAAAAATAAATTTCTGCATTTGCACTTAAAATAGTAATATCAGATAACACAATACAGATTTAGGAAGAATGAATTAGTTTAGAAAGCCTGGACATCGAGACTGGTGTTTCTATTGTTAAGGATAACAAGTTAGGACCGCCTCAGTGGGCCATGACTCAGGGGGTGATGGAAGGAAAAAAAAGAGCACTGGATGTTAAAAAAATACCAAATCCTGTCAGTGCAGAATTTAGGTCCCTTCCTTCACCAGGATATATGACACCGTTTTGTGGCATTTTTCTTCTATCACTTACTTTGTTTACTTGAACCTTTTATTCTCCTTACATTAAAAATAAAAGTTTTATTTACAGACTCAGGAACGGTATCTCCACTGAAGGTGCTGGCCAGTGGTCAAGGTCAACTTGAAATCATTTGATTAAGAGTGCAGCCTCAGACTGGAGAGATGGCTTAGTGGTTAAGGCGCCGGCCTCCTAAGCCTAAGAACACTGGTTCCAATCTCCTGCGGTTCCAATCTCCAGGTCCCACATTTAGCCAGATGAAAAGTGTTGCAAGGGCGCAATGCTGCACTTGCCCACAAGGGGCGCATGCATCTGGATTTCATCCACAGCAGCTGAGGGGCTGCGGGCGCACCAGTCTCTGTCTTCCTCTCCCTCTCTCTGTCTCTCGCTGTCTCTCTCAAAAAAAAAAAAAAAAAAAGTGCAACCTTTAGGCTGGAGAGATGGCTTAGTGGTTAAGGCACTTGCCTGTGAAGCCTAAAGATGGATACTCCATCTCTTTTCAGATCTCACGTAAGCCAGATGTACAGAGGTAACTCAAGATGAAGGGCACACATGTGCACTCGGTGGCAAATGAAGCTAGAGTTCAATTACAGTGGCTGAGGCCCTGGCAGGCTAATTCTCTCTCTTGCTTACTCTCTCTGTCCAAGTCAAAAGAGAGAGAGAAAGAGAGAGAGAGAAAGAGAGAGAGAGAGAAAGGGAGAGCAGCATTTGCTTCTTTGTGTGTGGGATCTGTTTTAATAGACTGAATGACGCTCTTTATAGTTGAATAAGCATTGCTTCTTAGGAAGACACTAACACTTTCTGAAAGATTGTAATGTAACATAAAAGTTATTATTGGTAAAGAACGTTAAATTATGCTCAAATTTTGACATAAATCTACTTATGACTGATTTAAAAACAAGGTGCTCCCTCACTTTCCAGTAAGTACACACTTCCATATTCCTTCTCAGTAAGCAGTGGAATTCCCAAGGAAAGGAAAATAATAGTGAGATAATTTACCAACAAAATACATATTACATGGAGATATAAATTCAACAATGTGTTGAAGAATCAGTAATTAATAATCCAAAGGCATTAATCTCGATTTTCCTAAGAATCTATTTGTATAACTTTGAGTATATGTTCATTTTATTTGCATGAGCAAATCTTTGAAATATTTTCAAGCATTTAGAAGCACAGTGAGATTTTTTTTTTTTAATGAAGCTTAAAGAAGAATTAATAATAATGAGTTGAGAGCCTGTGTGCCCATCCATCCTCTCTTCCGTAGCCTGACCTGTCACCTGGTTTCTGGAGGATGATGCTTTCTTTTGAGAGGCCTGAGGGAACACCACACATGCTCACCTCCCCACCTCAAATGTCACAGGCCCCTGTTGCAGGGTGTGTGGGCTGAACTCAAAATGTCATTATCTGTATGCATGTAATCCACTTGGTCACCTGCACCGGTATTCATTCCCCATTACTCTAAGTATAAGGCATAATTGAATGAACTTTTTTGTTTGCTTGTTTTGATTTTTGTTTTGTTTTTCTAGAAAACTCATTCAGCTTACCCAAATTTCAGGTATTCTCCTCTGAAATCAGCTTTTGTGTGACATGAGGCTCATTTCAAAACTTGGCAACTCTCTTTTGTTTTAGCACAGCTGACATTTTCATGTTTATTCATGACTATTATCGGGGGAATTTGCATCGGCATAGGAAGAAATCAACCAATGTGCCAACAGTACGTGTCCCCTGAGATGTCAGTTTTAAAGACCTTATAAATTGTCTAATCCTAAGTGCAGAGCTATGCCAAGGTCATAAATCTGACCTTTCAACGCAGTTTTAACTTATATTTGCTTATTGATCTGCCTGAGTGTTTTAAAACATTTTAAAGTACTTCTTTTTTAACTCAGTTGCTGCCTGTTGAAAATTTCAACATCTTTGCTTATTTTTATTTGATTTTTAAAAAATTACTAATTTTACTTCTGTATTTTCAATGCTTTTGTGCATGTGCATGATTGCGCATGCGTAGAGGTCAAAGGAGAAGCGTGGGTCAATCCTTGCCTTGGGCTTGGTGCTAAGCTGGTTTCTTGTCGTTCATTACTCTGCTTCCCAAGCTCCGTGAAATGTTCGTGCCAGACCCTTCTTGCTGTGCAGCAGTGGGAGGGCTGAGGGCCCCTGCCTCTTCTGGCTCTGGCTTTTATATGGGGTCTGGGGATCTGAACTCAGGAACTCTGAAATGAAGGCAAACACTTCATCTACCAAGCCATCTGCCTAGCTCCAGTCTTTGATTATTGTAAATAAAAATTTGAAATTTAAAAAAGCCCGTGGTAGTTTCTATCTATGAATTTTCAGTTAAAGAAACATTGAAAAATTATGCTCCATTTTTACTAATTCTTAAATGAAGCCCCACCTTGCCCCTAAAATATATCCTGGTTAATCTTATTCCGCTTCTCATATTTACAGAACATACATAGTACACTGTATTTACTTTTTAAATCTCCCCATCATGTTATCCCAATTTATCTCAGTTTATATGTAATTTGGTATTTTATTACTTAGCTTAATATGGCCCATCCTTACCCTCTTCCATATCCTTGGCAAAATCATAAAGTTTATTAAAGCAATTTATTTCCTCTTCCTGGTGACTGCCCTTGATCCTCTAACCATGTAAGTCCTTTGGATCATAATGAAAAATAGCTGGTACTTTCCAAGCTCTTTCTCTGTGCCAGACCCTAATTAGGCTTCAGAATAAACCCAAGAGGCCAAAAAAATAATAATAAATAATAATAATAATCCTTTTTAACAAGAAAACTGAAATGAAGTAAAATTGCACACAACCAATTCCATGATACATAGCTAAGCAGAAGTAGAATAAGAATCCATTCTTTTGAAGGTGTATGAATAAAATTCTGCCCTCTCAATCACTGTGACATGGCTCAATTAAATATACCATAAACACATGCCTGCATACATACACATACATACATACATACGTACACACATGCATACCTACATAAATACGCATTCATGTGTAAGGATGTAACAGTTTGTAAAGTACTTGCCAGCATCCCTGTAGCCCTAGGTTTGAACCATTGCACTGCATAAACCAGGCCTACAAAACTGTAATTACATTCCTGGGTAGGCGGAGGCAGGAGAATCAGAAGTTCAAAATCAACCCTGACTACCTAGCAAGTTAGAGAAATGCATAAATTCCATGAGAATGTGCCCCCCCAAATATAATTAATTTAGTAAATAATTTTGAATATATAAATCTGAATTTTCTTAGTGATTAGTGTAATTTTACTATTGATTACCAAAAAAAAAAAAAATTCTGATGTGTCTGTGAGAACTAATATTATGGCAAAAAATACTGCTTAGCATAATAATATATAGAATTTAAGTGTCTGCCAAAGCTTCTAAGTACCTTGACTATAAGTCACACTGGCTTCTTTATGACATGGACAGGCTATCCACTCACTAACAATTATTGAAGAAAGTGTACAGTTTTATTGTAGTCAAGTTAATTTTGCTGTGGGTAATGTTTTGGAATGTTTAACCCATAAAATTTACTTCTTATATCTAAAACTGGAATTCACACAAAAAAAGTTTCATGAATGGTTAAAATGAGGTGTGTTTTTCATGCTATCCAAATTTCAATCAGAACATTAAAAGAAATTCTGGGGACTCAAACTGTTGGTCATTGGTAGAACACAGCGTTAGCCTGGAAAAGGAACCAAGGTTTAATCCCTACCCTGAATAAACAGATACAAAACACAGCTATGAAATAAATAACTTTCCTTAGGTGTTGGAAACAATCGTTGTGAATTTGGGTTTACAGTCTTCAAGTAACGATAAAGGTTTGGTGTTTTCTAAGCAATACTTGAATTTATAGACAGAAAAGCTAATATGTCAGCCTTGGGGAAAGGCCTTCGACAGTCGTCACGTTTAGAATACTCTATAATTCATGGCTGGGGTGGTGCTGGACTCCTGACGTCACTCTCTTGGATATGCCTTTACGCTCTGGATGCCTCTTGCCAGCTTGATCCCATGCACCTGTCCTCCAGAGCAATTCACATGGATGCGATTCTTCTGAATCTCGGGCGGCCAAGCTTGACCAAAACAGCTTGTCAAAGTTCCAATTTTTTTATAAGATTTTCAAATGAATTTTACTGGACCAAACACAGATTGTGCTTCTACAGATTAATGTTAACTGTCTAAGTTAAAGCATGTGTACATCAAAAACACATCGCAGGGTTAGGGAAGAGACTCAGGAATTCGAGGCATGTGCTTACAATGCCTACCAGCACAGGTTCAGCTCCCCAACACCCACAGAAAGCCAGCTGCTTAAAACCTGGCATTCATTTGCAATAGGATAAGTCCCTGATGCACACTCCTTCCCTCACCCATGCACAAATCAATTTTAAAAGAGGGGGCTGGAGAGATGGCTTAGCAGATAAAATGAATGTCTGGGTTTGATTCCCAAGTACCCATGTAAAGCCAGATGTACAAAGCGGCTCATGCATCTGGAGTCTGTTTGCAGTGGATAAAGGCCCTGGCGTGCCCATTCACCCTCCTTATCTGCCTCTTTCTTCCTCTCTCTCTCTCTCAAATAAACAATAATATTAAGATAGATAGATAGATAGATAGATAGATAGATAGATAGATAGATAGATAGATAGATAGGGTGCTACTTCCATGCCGGCCTGACAATCAGCACCAGGGTGAATGAGACAGAAGCAGAGGGTACTGAACACTTACCGAAGCAGAAGTCCCGAGGCTCCTGGTAGCCTTTCAGTGACATAGACTTAAAACTCACCCACCGTGGCTCAGGAAATTTTGTGGAAGAGGAGGTGAACGATTGTGAGAGCTCCAGGTTGGGATTACGTACCCAGAGGCATTGCCCCCCCCTTCCCAATGACTGACTGCTGTTCTAACGATTCATAACCCACAGCCATGGGGAATACCAGCAACCCCACTAAGGGGGACCTTCAGCGGAATGGGGGTAGGGAGGAGGGAAATGATGGTACCAACACATGATGTTGTCCATACATTAATAAAAAAAAGAGAGACAATGTTTTAAAAGAAATGAGTACGAATGGCTTTTAAAAAATCTAAGCAGCAGAATCTTGGTAGTTTACTTAAACAAACTACCAAAGTGTGGCTCTCAGAATATATTTTTTGCTGTTTTGGGTACATTCTAATATATTCCTCAGGCAAGTTCATGCAATTCAAACAGATATTACTAGTCATTTATGTGCTTGATTTGACTTGTATCCTTGGTTGTGTTTTGATTCCTTCATTTGTCTTTCTACAAGCTCCTCTTTCATAATGTTTTCACTTTTCCAGGAGAGTTTATGCTTTTCCGTTGTATCGGTGTACAGGTTTCTTAAGGAGTAATGGTGCATAATGAACTCTGTAAATTGTAGGCTGCAATCCATGAAAATGACCAACAGGTAGACAAGGGGCCCAGAGAAAGACACAGCCCAAGAACCCCATGACTTCATTAACAACCTATTTTAGAGGAAAACTTTGTATCTTAGAATTTTTATGAGGAAACACTTGTTTCATCATTGTGAACAATGCCAAACGTGGTGACCAAATCTTGTTCACATCAGAATGCTGTTCCTCCTGTGGGAGAAGGTCTCCAGCTACGCTGGTTACAGGGAACGCTTCATTCACTTTTTAGATTTTCACCGGAAGGCTTTCATCAGTTTCTGTCTGTTCTTACTCTCACCAAGGGTAGCAGCTTCTTTACATGTTTATATTAGACAGCTTTCCTAAACATGTCCTCTAGAACTATTGCTGCCATTGTTTGCAAGTTGATCACCATCAAACATGCCTTGCTGGATCATCACTTGCTGGATCATCACTGGCTTGAGACACAAGAAGGAAAATATTTTTGAAACTTTTGTGAGTTATTTATAATTGTATTGGACATTCATAATTCATTCTCTATTATTGCATGAAAAAAAAAAAAAGAAGTGTATGCTATTGTGTTAGCAAACAGGCTTTTCATCTATAACCATGCCATCCCGAGCAGGCCTATCCCAATGATCTCAGAGGCCAAGCAAGGATAGACATGGTTAGTACTTGGGTGGGAAAACAAAAAAAAACAGGTTTGAAATTACACAAATCTGGTTTGAAACCAACACCCATCCCTGTGAGCTATGTGTGCTTTGATCATTCAACTCATGGAGCCTTCATTCCCTTCTGTAAAGCCTGAAGAACAGTGTAAGATGAATTAGAACTTGTAAGCTGCCCAACATAATGACCATTATACGGTAATCACTGAATTGAATGTGATTTAAAATTAAAATCTGTAATCCCTTATCACATAGCCAATCCCCAGGATGTTTTCCTTGTGTCCCATCCAGTTCCATAACATAACACCATGTGAACTCTTTTTTGACTTACTGAATTTTTGAGATTTTCATCTGCATGATGGTAAGAGCTATCCAAACCTCACTCCAATTTCTGCTTCCTCTGTCTTTTAGCAGTACTTTATTCATTTGTATGTGAGCAAAGAGGAGAGAAGGGGGGAGAGAGAATGAGTGAGTGGGCTTGCCAGTGCCTCTTGCCTCTGCAGAAAAACTCCAGATACATGCATCACTTTGTACTTCTGGATTTATTTGAGTACTCGGGAATTGAACTATGGCCCTCAGGCTTAGAAGCAAGCCCTTTTAACTGCTGAGAGCCCTCCTCAGCCTTGCCCACTGTCTTTTTATGTCACTAGCTATCTCTGTGTATATATACATTTTTGTTAGTCCATTCTTTTTTTGATTCTGCATTTTTAATTAAAGTTTTTCTCTTTTTGACAAAAACTGCTATTATATGCTTTTAGAATGTCATTTACAACTGGATGTCTGAGTTGAACAATGACTACATAACCAGAAAAATGTTCACTGATGGCACAGATATTGCAATATAACCTGTACATTACAGATAATGATATAGACATGTCATGATAAGCCTTTCAATATCACTACGTAAGTATGTGCATGTGAATATTTATCAGTGCATCAATAGCTTGACTCTGCAGCCTACTTTTACATTAATAACTGCACTGCATTAATTATGTCTTTAGTTAATGATCTTCTTTCTTCCTTCCCTCCATGGAGAAAACATTTTGGAGACACTTATACTTCTATGACAAATATTGTTTTTGTTCTTTATATATATCTATGTTCTTTCTCCATCTAGAAATCATTTTATATTAACCCATCTTTAAGTCCATTAAACCAGTCAGTCAGTAAGTACTTGTTTTACAGCCACTGTTCACCAAAGTATACATTCTGCTACCAAATTGCTTATAAATATTTTAACCTTATTTTTTTTTTAAGTTAGAGTATGAGATTGACTTTTAGCTCCATCTAAATTTAAGTATTCTCGGACTCTTGAAATTTTGTATGGGTTCACTTTTTATATATGTTATTAACATAAATACCTAAATTGAGATTGAAAACACCCACCACTTTTATTCTTATCTGCCAAGGATTCTTAATTCCTTTGCTTGTACTTTGTTACAAAATTACTCTCCTAGCCTGTTTTTGTTTGTTTGTTTGTTTGTTTGTTTGTTTGTTTGTTTTGTTCTTGTTTTTTGAGGCAAGCACAACAGACTGGCCTTTTTTTTTTTTTTTTTTTTTTTTTTTTTTTTTTGTGAGAGACTGAGAGAGTGAGAGAGACAGAGAAAGAAAGAGAATTGGTGCACCATAGCCTTCAGCTATTGCAATCAAACTCCAGACATGTGCTCCCTCCTGTGCACAGGTGCAACCTTGCCCACTTGCGTCTGGCTTACATGGGACTGGGAGAGTCAAACATGAGTCCTTAGGCTTTGCAGGCAAGCGCTTAACTAACTGCTAAGCTGTCTCTCCAGCCCCTATCCTATAGTTTTTAAATCCAAGGATTAAATCTCTTAAAACAAGCAATGGTGATTATCTAAGAAGTATTTCCCTGTCTTATCAAAATAGGAATAGTTAGCCATGGGCTAAATTCACATAAATGTTAACAAATTAAATGAAATAATAGAAAGAATTATGACTTCTGTCTGAGATCCTGTTGTCAGCCCAGTCACAGCTGCTTGGGCGCCTACAACAGACAATCTGTGTGGACAGGAGAACAGAAAGACTCAGCCTTTTTTGTTTTGTTTTGTTTTGTTTTGTTTTGTTTTGTTTTGTTTGTGTGTTTATTTGTGTTTTTTCTCCTTGTTCTGCCTGCAACAGGAGTCCTGTGAAAAGTTAGAGGCCTACCTCCAATTCTTTTCTCAACTCTCCACTCTCAGCTGCATATATCTGGAAAGGAGGTTAGAAAAATTAGTTAATAGTAATGTTGCAGTTGTGAAAATATAAAAATATTTGTTGGAGATTGACTAAAGATAAGTTACCCTAAAAAAAAAATAAAGACCACAGAATTAACTATATGTCACATTGAAATCACTGTTAAATGCATTTAATTGTTAGAAAGTAAAGAGTTAAGTATTGAGGTCCAGATAGTATTTCATGTGCCTGCACATATGTATAACCCTATTTAATAGATACTTCTGGGCATATATTATACCCCTTGGCCTACCTCTGATTTCAACCAAATTTGGAAGAAAAAAAAAACTACTTTGTGGTCACTCAGGCTCTTGTTACCACGTCTTGCTCCCGATGTGTCCTTTTTGTCCTTCAGTGGTTTGCACTATGACCTTCTCTAGGGAATTAGCTGGCTTGGCCATTACTCGAGCATCTGCCTGAGTGAAGGGGACTTGTTTCCCAAGTCTGTAATCAGTGCCCTAGGAGAAGGAGCTCACGTGTAAGTTTTTCGGCTTTCCTAATTTCATATCAACATTTCTGGGAGGTAGTCATGTATGTTTCAAACATCCGAGTAGAATTTGGTTCTCCCCATGGCAGTAGCAACTTCATTCCCCATTTGGTGACATTTTTTTCCTTTTCTGTGTCTGTTTTCCTCTCTTCACCCTTGTTTTCTGGGATCACCTACCCCAAATATGATCTACCTGTATTAAAAGAAGAAAAAAAGTCTTTACTTTGGGCCTAATTGTCAGAGATCTCTAAACTATATAGGAGTATTTTCATATGTCATGTTTCAGGCATCCCTTAGTCAACATTTACTAAGAATTGTTTTGTGTAAAAATATTAGATATTCATTTACAGATCTAATTCCATAAAATAGTAATCATATTGCCACCTCTTTGAACATTTCACCTGTTAACTACTTTCTTAGATAGCAGCTATAATATTGTCAGGTAAGATTGATATGTTTGAAACTTTAGGCTAATATTATAAAGATTCTGTTCAATTATTGAATTCTACCAGTTATTATCCTTCTAGTTAACATTTTAGTTGGAGTAATATTTAGCTGGAGTGGTCTTTTCATCCAGCTCCTCAAAGTGAGAAATTTCAGTGATTTATTTTCTTCCTAAGACTTATATTTCAAATGTAGGCTTTCCCAAAACATGTAGGCCACATGAGATGAAAACATAGAACAGGAAAGATTTCACAAAATCTAGATTATCATAAACAATTGATAAACACAGTATTAACTGATAAGTGGTTCATATAAGAACACAAATATGGGCCATTACATGTCATCGAAGAAGTGTCAGCTAGGCTCACAATGACCTTATAACCATGTGTAAAAGTGGGAGTTTATGTACAAGGAAATAGTACATAAAATAAAACCATGGCTTTCATTCACACATAGATGTTCAGAAATAAAATCAAATACATTTAGTGTGACTTCAGGCATATATCTATTGACTTTCTTGTATTTCTGGTTGATATAGAAACTATATCCTACAGTTATTTTACAGCTATGGACCTAATCTGGTTTCATAAAAATCTATTGTTTTTGCTCCGTTGTATAGCAACAAGCGAAACATTACTGTCACATGAACTTGTAGAGATGGTATTATTACATGCCAATATCTATTCTGACATTCTGCTTAGCCAACTGGCCAGAATAGCTCTAAAGCAATTACATGGGCTTCTCCAGTACCTCTCCTGAGGATGTAAAGGACTGTAGAGGACAGGAATCTTAAAAGATGACGCTCTTAGCTGGGAATGGTGGCACACACCTTTAATCCCAGCACTTGGGAGGAAGAGGTAGGAGGATCATCGTGAGTTCGAGGCCAGCCTGAGACTACATAGTTAATTCCAGGTCAGCCTGGACCAGAGTGAGACCCTACCTCAAAAAACCAATAATGTATTCTATATTAGGATTCTTAAAAACATCATTATCCTCATTACTTGGTTTGTCCTCTCTTGTCAGTTTACAGTGATGACTGTGTGCTATTGATTCAACTCAGTTGGAGTGCTCTTGTGTAAATGTGTATGACACCTTAGCATTAATCCCTTGCACTGTTAAATGATACATAAATAAATGAATGCGTAAAAAGTAATATAGGGCAAAGTATGCTTTTATTTTTATTGCCAGCTGTGTTTACTAATCACAGATTTTTCTGTGGATAAATTTATGAAAGATGTCCAGGTGTCCTAAAACTCAATCCATTATCTGGGTGTGGCGTAACATGCCTTTAATCCCAGCACTAAGGAGGTAGAGATGGGAGGACTGCTATGAGTTCAAGGCAACTCCAAGGAGATAAAGTGAATTCTAAGTCAACCTGGGCTAGCGTGAGTCTCTGTCTTTTAAAAAAATGAATTAACCTTAGTTACGCAGCTTCTTTTCTATCAGATGAAAGGTGGATTCGTCTAGAACAATAGATAGATATCTTTATACTGAACATACCTCTCATTAATCTTTCCTAAATATTCTCAACTACATATAAGAAACACAAATCTGGTTCCATTAAGCTAACATTTATTACATTTATTAACCTGTACCAAGAAACAATGCTTCTGGGGTCTCTGGGTGGGGGTAGAATAAAAGGATTTAATCACTTTTTCTGACTTCTTGAAGTCTGAAAGATAAAGATGTACTGATATCAAATGAAAGTGTACATCAGTAAACTGGACAGATTTATTGAGTTTGCTCCATTTTCACCATGTTTTTCTGGTAGTAAATGTTTTAATCTATTGATGTCATGGAGAAATTTTGCATTAACTACAAAATAGAAAGAGAGCACTGTTTCCTCACAAGACCAATAATATATGTAAGGCAACAGTCACTTTGAGAGAGTTTAATGGCCTTGAATTCCAATAGATAATATGTGTTTCACTTAATTGAGGAAGAAGATTCACAAAGATGGCTGGTTCTGCTAAATGCATCAACTTAACCTGCACATCTTCAGGCATCAGTTTCATAGAGTTAGATGAAATTATTTTTAATTTGAAGAAGACAACACCACTTTAAATAAGCACTCTAAACTACCACTGTTTTATTATGCACATTTAATTTTCATGTTCATTTGTAAAGAGTTAACATTTACAGGCAACACCTCCAATCTCTACAATTGGTAGCTAGGCTAGTAGGTCGCCAAGCTTGACCACTCTCTGATCATTTTATGTAGCTTGCATAAGAGAGACTTGTGAGCCCACAGGCCATGTATGTGGGTAAGAAATATCAGCTTTATAAGGACAAGAAATCCAGTCTTCACTCATTCTGTTTCCAAACATGCATAACTCTTACTTGGAAGTACACATTAGATTGTGCAAGCCAGTGGCTTTAACATTTAAGAAGAAAACGAGTCCAGGTATACAAATCAAGGTTTCATTCCAAATATCATATTTTGTATCTTTTAAAATATTTATGTGCATTTATAAGAGAGACATAAAGCGGGATAGAGGGAGGGAGAAGGGAAGGAATAAGAGAGAGTGAGAAATGAACCTTCAGGGTCTCTAGCCACTGCAAACAAACTCTAGACATATATGCCATCATATGCATCTAGCTTCCATGGGTATGAGATCCTGGATCAAACCTGGCTCATTAGACTTTACAGGCAAGTGCCTTAACCACTGAGAAATCTCTGTAGCCCTTTTGTTTCTTTTAAGTTCCTAGTTCTATTTCCTTCTAGATTGGATGTGTAAGCAAGCATGTTAATTAATATATCCTATCTCTTTTTTATTCATCTGTAAAATTGTTGCAGTTCATAAGTTCATAGTGATAACATAAGTTCCTGTCTTATAAAGTGTTTTAATGATTAAATAGGTTCACAGTGAGGGTTTCCACATGAAAACATGCAATCACTGTTGGCTGTTTTTGCAAAAGCATGATTCTGGTTTCAATTATGCACTTATTTAGCCATAGCTTAAAATTCCCAAAATGCAAGTTATTTTTTTCTCCCATTAACATTGTTTTAACATATATCTGGATCTCCCTTTTTAAAAAATATATATATATTATCAAATGATTTTTTAAACATTACACTTTGGGCTAGGAGATTGCTCAGTAGGTAAAAACACTTGTTGCTCAAGTTTCAGGGCCTAAGAGAGCCTTGGGCTGTCAGAGATCCCAAGCACTCAAGTAAAAAGCTAGAATGGCCTCATTTACTTCTAACTCCAGTCCTGTGGGGAGTGGAGACAGGAGAATCACTGGGGCTCACTGTTCTGACCGAAGAACAGCTCCGGGTCGGGTTAAACTCTCCCCATCCAGGACACAGTGGTGAAGCAATGAAGGAGGATACTAGACATTCTTCTCTGGTGTTTGTAGGCATGTGAGTGGGGAATTTACATCTGTACACCCACATGCACATACCCCACACATATCATACACATGGAAAAGAAATAAACACATTAGCATCCCATTTAGAAAATTTTCACTTCAGCATAGGTTTGTGTAATTCTCACATGTATTTTGTATGCCATTTATTTCGCCTTGGTTACATACAGAATGTACCGATTGCTCATGAGCATGTGAGATGGAGAATCTTGGTATCCTTTAAGACACCTAACATGCCCGGGAAGTAGTGGTTATATTCTACACATGGTTCCACATGCAGAGGTGAAACAGGGAAACATTTGGACTGGCATGAATCACTTTCTCATAGAGAAGCAAAGCCTGTTAGAACAGAGAAGGTCCAGAGAAAATATCATTTCCTTTTGAAATTTATTTGTTCTTTAAAGGCATGCTTTATGGAAAGATCACTTGTGCAGTATAACAAAATCTGTAAATTACTTGTGTTTACACACCTAAATATGAAATTAAAATTCCATATGAAACACTTTGTTGTCTGCAGGAAAATATATTTAGATTCATTATAAATAAGAAAATCACACCAAATAATGTTACATTGTGGGTAGTTCCTTCCTTGGTGTTCTCACCAAATTTGTTTTATAAACCTTTCACAGATGGCTGGTAAGGGGAAAAAGAAAGTTGGAAGTGAGTTAGTTTAAACAGAGTGTAAAGCATGCTGCCATGGGTCCAATTGAGCAAGGATTAAGCTAGATATTTGTTACTTTCTCTGAGCCTTTCTTTTCCTCTAATTTGACATGTTTCACTGAAAGAACCCAAAAGTACATGTTTAAAAATTTTTATAAGAGTTCATTATTTAAAAAATGGAAGGGGAGCCGGACGTGGTGGTGCACGCCTTTAATCCCAGCACTCGGAAGGCAGAGGTAGGAGCATCGCTGAGAGTTCGAGGCCACCCTGAGGCTACATAGTGAATTCCAGGTCAGCCTGAGCCAGAGTGAGACCCTAACTCGAAAAACCAAAAAAAAAAAAAAAAAAAAAAAAAAAAAAAAAAAAGGAAGGGGGGCTGGAGAGATTGCTTAGTGGTTAAGGCGTCTGCCCGCTAAGCCTACCAACGTCAGTTCCATTCTCCAGGTCCCACGTTTAGCCAGATGCAGAAACACAAGGGCGCAGTGCCCCACTTGACCACCAGGGGGCACATGCATCTGGATTTCGTTCTCAGTTCGCACCCATCTCTATCTGTCTTCCTCTCCTTCTCTCTCTGTCTCTCTCAAAAAAAAAAAAAAAAAAAAAAAAAAAAAAAAGGAAGGGAAAAAAAAATCTGGCTATGGTGACATACACCTTTAATCTCAGTACTTGAGAGGCTGAAGTAGGAGGATAGCTGTGAGTCACGGCCAGCCAGGAACATCAGAGTGAATGACAGGTCACCCTGGGCTAGAGAGCTTTGGCTTCAAGTATGAAAACCTTCCTCAGTATAGTAAGTGGAGAATGACCAAGAAAGACCCTGGAAGTGTCCCACATGATACAAACATGCATCTCGATCCCAACTCTTCCATTTACCTTGATAATTTGCCAAACTGTTTCCCTGTGAATCTTCAGACATCAATGTGGAATGCAAGTATTCCTGACAGAGAAGAGTTAACAATTTGAGGTGATTGTGTCCTCATTTGATTTATTATTTAGCCACGTGTAGTGTCCCATGCTTATCAACTAGCTATGACAAGACACTCAAACAAGTGTACATCCACGATGAAACAAATGGTAGTGTTGATTTGAAATGTCACCAACAATAACTTTGAAAAATTATTATTTTCCAACAGCTATTATAAGTAGGATCTAAAAAGAGCATGCTAATGGCAGCGTTTTCTCTTAAAAGGCTAAATTAATGGTTTGAAAAGCTTTGCAGATCCCTCAATGGAAAAGGGTGTAAATACATAATAAAAGGCCATCTCAATCTGTTTCGTATCTATAGATATTGTATTTAAGTGTTTAATTTAGAATGTGGCTGCTGGAAACATTTTATGAATTATTGACATTTTCAATCTAGACACTCTAGGATGAAATTTATCAAGAGATGTTAATTTTGGAAACACATTATATAAAGCCATTATAATACAAGGTGCTTGAGCAACACTTTTTATTCACTGATGCATAGGCATAATTTGAAAAATATCATTTGGAAGCTGAGCTGCAGACTCCTGTCTCTCGTTAAATAAAGGTTTAGCACTCTATTGAAAGAGACAACTGTCTCTCAGAATTCTTGATGTGCAATTCACCAAAAATTTGAAAGAACTTCACAGATCTTATCTTTATTTACTCTAGAGGTTTTATAGCTCTTGGTGGGTAGGAACTGGAAGAGAAGCACGGATCTATTTTAGAACAGTAAGAATGAGTGAGGCTGGTGGTATTGGACACGTGTTTCTTTCCAATGATAAGAGTAATCTTGATTTTCTTGGCCAAGAAATGTGGAGTCCATTTCTGCCTTGTATGCCCTGGAGAGATGTTATGCATCACTAATCCATCGAGATAGCAGCACTGAACCGAGTGACCTAGCCTCACGTTCTTTGAAAATACCACAGTACTAAAATTGTTTTCATAGAAGCATAATACATATTATTTGAAGCATTTCTCTGTATTAGGAATTGCAGGTGAACAAGGTCACCTTTTATTGGAGATCATTGATACGATAAAAGGTGTTCCTTTGAAACCCAACTTTAACGCATTTGCGGTACTACTACGTGGCTTGTATGAGAATTGAAGATCATGAGAGTGTTATCTTCAGTATCCAGTGTTAGATCATTGCAGGTCAACAGCACCTACCTAGGCTTGACCTGTTTAAGTCCTTTAACCATTCAGTTTCTTTTTAACCATGCCCTGATACAAGTAATAAATACCACATCAAAATGTGATTTGAAAAATTAAATTGGGTGATTCATGGAAAAGCATTTCATTAAATTACAGTGTGTTTCCAGATATATCTCTGTGAACTTTGAAACTTTGATTATACACTTTCACATGACATTGTACATGATGCATATTTTTAAAAATATATACTTTATTCATTATCTGTGAGGGGAAACGGAGGTCGAAAGGGAGAGAAAGAGAGAAGACAGAAAGAGTTGGCACTCCTGGGCCTCTTACCACTATAAAGAAACTCAAGGGGCATATGGCACTAGGTGCATCTGGCTTTACGTGAATATTGGGGAATATAATCCCTGCCAGAAGTACTTGGCAATAAGTACCTTTAACTGCTGAGCCATCTCCCCAGCCTCCGACTGATTTCTACCCAAGAATGATTGTCATGGTTACTTAGTCTGCAATTTTCCCCCATTTATCTAACTACTGTTAGCCTGTAGTAAGGTTACCCAAATGTATTTCACTATTCTATGCTAAATAAAACCAGAAAAATAATGCTCTCTAAAAGGCCACTGCATTTCAATGAAAAAAAAAAGCTCATGAATTACCTCCTCTTTTATAACCATTGTGTCTCCCCATGCTTCTTTTCTTATTTACAGATGACAAAAGTATAGAAACATGAACGGACTATAACATTGTGCCATTTGGAACATTTATGTTGCAAATAGAAAATGTTATTTATAATTTATAGTTTTAGAAAAGAAAATTTCAGCAGCAGAGTTAGATGCAATCTCATCGTTCTTAGGGCACTAACAATATTTGGCATGCAACAAATTTACTTCTCTTTAATTTGCAGTGCAACCTGGCATGGCTTGGGCTCTCTCATCTATACCTTTTCTTTCTTCCTTTTCTTTCTTTCTTTCTTTCTTTCTTTCTTTCTTTCTTTCTTTCTTCCTTCCTTTCTTCCTTCCTTCCTTCCTTCCTTCCTTTCATTCATCCTTTCTTCCTTCCTTCCTTCCTTCCTTCCTTCCTTCTTTTCTTCCTTCCTTTCTTTCTCTCTCTCTCTTTTCTTTCTTTCTTTCCTCTTTCTTTCCTTCCTTTCTTTTCCCCTCCCTCCCTCCCTCCTTCCCTCCCTCCCTCCCTCCTTCCCTCCCTCCCCCTCCCTCCTCTCCTCTTTCCCTTTCCTTTCTTTCTTTCTTTCTTTCTTTCTTTCTTTCTTTCTTTCTTTCTTTCTTTCTTTCTTTCTTTCTTTCTTTTTTTTTGAGTTAGGGTCTCACTTTAGCCCAGGCTCTCCTGGAATTCACTCTGTAGTCTCAGGGTGGCCTTGAACTCACAGCAAACTTCCTACCTCTGCCTTCGAAGTGCTGGATTAAAGGCATGTGCCACTATGTATGGCTGATCTGTACATTTTCAACTTAAAGAATACAATGCAAAATAAATATTGCATATACACATGTGTATGTTGTTAGTTGTTTTTTTTGTTTGTTTGTTTGTTTGTTTGTTTTTCTAGGTAGTCTCTAGCTCAGGCTGACCTGTAATGGACTTTGTAGTCTCAAGGTGGCCTGAAACTCTCTGCAATCCTCTACCAATGCCTCCCAAATACTATAATTAAAGAATTAAAGGTGTGTGCCACAAAATGTTTAGAAATGAAAGCATCTTCATTTTCTGAACATTACTATGTTTTTTTTAATTTTATTTATTTACTTGTAAGCACAAAGAGAGAGAGAGAGAGAGAGAGAGAGAGAGAGAGAGAGAGAGAACAGAAACAGAGAGAGAGTGAATGGGCACACCAGGGCCTCCAGCACTATAAATGAACTCCAGATGCATGTGCCCCTTGTGCAGCTGGGTTTTGTGAGTCCTGGGGAATTGAACCTAGGTCCTTTGGCTTCGCAGGCAAGTGCCTTAACCTCTAAGCCATCTCTCCAGCCCTACTATGTTATACACACACACACACACACACACACACACACACACTTCTATGAACTGTTGAAAATTGAGAGGAAAACATACTAGTCACATTTTCCTAGCATCTTTCCTTTGTGCAGAATAAAATTATCTTTCATTTGAATCTGTCATCTATCCTAGCCACAGGATGTAGTTTATGTCATTAACATTGACAAAGGACCACAGTGAAATCACTTTAAGGAAAGATGTAAACATATTTATAGAGGGAGATGGAGAATATAAATAGTTGGAGAATTAAAAGTGAAGAGAATAAAGGGATAAGAACTATGTCTGAAGAGATTTGGAAATGAACAGTGACAGTTGTCATGTCAGAATTCAGGATGTCAGGCAAGTTAAAAGACAACAGGAGATCCTGAAGAAGTCCAAGCCCCAGCTTGTCATCATGCGATGCAGTTTCTTATGATCTCAGTGCACAGAGCAGATAAAGGCGCTCATTAGTCCTGTGTTTCCACAGCTTTGCGACTGTTTGATATAAGGAATATTCACTTGTTCACAAAGCTGGAAAAACCTCCCATATACTTTTTGTTTCCTTCCAGTTTTATATTTAATAACTTGGAGATAGGAAATTTCTCATGAATTTTGCTTTACTCCCTACCTATTAAAATGTTGAAAGGCATTATATATTTGTGATTTTTGCACTATGCCTCTAATTCTGACTTTCCACTTCATTCTTTTTACAGAATACTCAAGTAATCAAAAAAAACAAAACTGTTCACCATTATTTCTAGTACGTGTTTAATTCATGAGTTACTCATTGAGTATGGATTATGGGCCCAGCACTGTGTACTCAAGAAGGATTTGAGCATGTTTCTTGTATCCATTTAATTTGGCTTTCTTTTTTTTCAGGGGGAAACTTTCAGCATCTGCCTTAGACAATATACAAAGACTGGCCAATTCTAACTCTCGCTAAGCTCTTCAGCAACAAATTACGTTGTCTTGCCAGTTTTTATTATGGAAATATGATTTGTGTGTTCTTGTTTCGACTTAAATTATAGGACTGTTTTACTTCAGTCTTGAAAATGGCAAATAAATGATAAATGAGCTACAGCCAGTCACGACATGGGCAAGACCATAATAATTATTCTCCGAAGCAGGCCTGTCCAATAAATCTTTATTTTGAGAAACCAGCAAGTCGTAATGGCAAGCATGGCTTATGTTCCAGCCCTTGCCAATTTCTTAGAAATTAGAACTAGACCAAAAGATTGAAAGCAGAATATTACCAAATAACAGTAGAGATAAAGAAGGCAAACACCTTCGAATCATTTTTAAAATCCCCATTAAAGTATAAGATAATATTTATAGTATGCAATACACTATTTTTTTTACAGACCTCATCATCCTAATCAAATATTTATTGAAAAGAGAAATATCACCCAGATAGAAAATTACCAGTAGGGTAATTCAAAATTCACCAAAGTGCTGAGAAGTTCCAGTGGAGTGAGACATCTCTATCACACCCTCCAAGGCTTAAGATCCATTGTGTAAGAGATAGTGAAAAGAATGTAAGAGCAAAATAAGGGGAGGTGGGGAGGAAGTCTGCTCGCAGTGCTGTCTTCCAGGCACAAATTGGCTTTGACCTCACAGTAGTTGATGCTACTACAAAATACCTGCCTAATGGTCAGAAAAATAAAATCGATGATGTTGAAATAGAAGAGAGACAAGTTGGCAAGAGCAAGGGGTTCAGTGAACTGGGGACTGAGGAGGGAAAAGTGTTGATGAGAGACCATTACAACCATGGTACAGGGTTTCTATCTATGGAAGTTGTCAGGAAAAACAGTTTAAAAGGAGGATTTTTGCTCTGAAAAGCATGTCACTTTTCTGAAAGAAGAGCAAAGTTCTGGTATTATTGAATATACATATTTCATATTCAATAGGCTATGTAGAAAGAAAACTATGTCAAGGAATACAATTAGTTGGAAATCTTTTATAGAGCAGTAATTGAAAACTGTCCCCTTCCCACTTACAACCTCAGCCTTCATTGCCATGGGTGTGAAGTCCAAACATTTCAGACTAGTGGTCAAATAAATCATTAGTTGCTAGTTGTCCTTTTCCTTGGTGTCATATTGAAAAAGGTTTGTGTTCTAGTCACAGGATTTGGTGAATGTTTAAGTAAGACTTTCCCCCCTCCTTTGAAAATGATTTTGTGTATAAGCAAAAGTACAAGGCTTGCTTGACTCAGGACTGCAAGAGGCTGGCTGCAGAACTGGGGCTACAAGGCCACAGGTGGCTCACCCTGCACTTCCCTTCTGGGAAGGTCTGATCTCACACTACCTGATTCTGGAAGTATTCAGTGTGGCCTGAACTGTATTGGCCAAGGGTGCCATGTTTTTCTTAATCTTGGAACCCATGTTGCAGCCACTACAAAAGTTTCCTCCAGACCCAGGCGGTGCCCTACCACACAGAACCCCTGACACTCATGCACATTGCCAGCTTCAGGCACCACCTCCTCCACTTGGGCTTCTCCCAGATAAAATTTTTGATTCATCTATATTAACACACAGTGTATACCCAATACAGAGAAACTGAGGGTAATTGATAACCAATTACAATTACATAATAAATCTTAAAAATAATTCTCAAGAGCTGGAGAGATGGCTTAGCAGCTAAGGTGCTTGCCTGCAAAGCCAAAGGACCCAGGTTCGATTCCCCAGGACCAGTGTAAGCCAGATTCACAAGGTGGCACATGCATCTGGAGTTCATTTGTAGTGGCCGAAGATCATGGCACACCCATTCTTTCTCACTCCCTCTTTCTTACTCTCTCTCAAATAAATAAGATAAATTTTAAAAATAATTCTTAAAATATTTTTAACATAATGTTTGTAAATTAATAAGACAACAGCTCTAAGAATTTTTACACACACACAATTCATATTTACGAGCAGTAATTTCTTCTAATATTGATATTGTGGTCTCTACAAAATCAGTTAGCATGGTTTTGACAACTGAATGCATATGAATTTAGGTGAAATAGAGAAATCATCTAATTCACCAAGGAAGTATTCTTGTTTGTGTTTGAACCTTCCCTGAAGTTTTCAATTTATTTTCTGTGTGATAAATACCACTTCATTCTTTTCATAGAAATTGCCTTAATTCCTCTACTCTTCCAAAGACTCTGTCTTTTTCATGGTTGTCCCTTTTGTCTCATTGGGATGTAGGCAAAATACTTCAAATAAACAAATGTATATTTAAAGAGAAAGAGGTGAAACTAAAGATACTTCATGAGTTTTTTCATTCTTCCAAATTTTCACTAACTCCATTACTACCTGAAAAATAGTAACAGAATTAAAACCGTACATAAATATAACATGAGTGACAATCTCGTACTATTACTTTACCTCATCTTTGAAAAACCTGTTTGATTGTTTTCATTGATGTTAATAATGCCTTTTGATCATAATTCCCTTCAATTACCTTCTTACATCTGTCTTCCCTCACTCATCCTCTAAACTCCATCCACTGAACCCCCTTTTTATTCAAGCTATTCCCTCTTCTATTTGGATTCACTTTTTGACCTCCCACTCATGCATGACAACATGTTGGTGGCCCCGTGGCAAACAGGTCTTGTGTAGGTGACGACAGCTTCCACAAGGTCATGAATACATTGGCCACTTCGTGTCCAGCAGGCAGCATTCCAAAGCACTCCTTCCCCTCTTTTGATTAAACATTGTGGAAGAAGTTATGAAATGACACCCTGATATAAAGTATTGCTTTCTTTTTGTTTTTTTTTTTATTTAATTGGAAGACAGTAATTTTTCCATATTAATTTCAAGGATTGAGTTAATGAATGGAAAATAAGTTTATTTTTTAATAATGATTCTAAGTGCATTTACTTATGTAGGGTAAGATTATTCATGATTAGAATGAAACCTCATAAGACTGATAAGTCGTCAAGAATCGGGAGCCCTGGGAAATGAACTACAGAGTCGATTCTTGTCAACAGATCAGTTCTTTGAGCTGTATAAAAATAAAGGTTGTCAGGTTAAATACTGGTATCTGCTATTTGAGTAAGCAAAACTGACCAAATTATTTGAAAGTGTTCAGTGCATATACTTGCTGACCTCCCCTTTCAAATGTAACCTTCTTGGCTATACTAAATTTCTCATATTTTTAGTTTGTAATAATGTGCTTATTCGATCTTACCTTGATTATTTTAATCTTATTTTTCCATGGTTATACTGTGTGTTGAAGCTTATGATTATTTTGAAAAGAACTTTCTTAGTGAATTGACATTTTATAAAAAGACACCGTTTTCAATTAAAGAAGTATGAGTGAAATAAATTATTTACTTTCAGTTTGGAAGAGGTGATTAAAACGTGCTTGGCCAATACCGTACCATTAATCTATTCTCTTTTCTCCTTTCTCTCTTTACTTCTCTCTCTCCAATAGAAGTGGAACAAAAAGGTAATTAAATACCTTTCATAAATTATATACTATTTATAGGCTAAGATATTTAACAGTTTAACATTTAGTTCAAATAATATTGTTATTAATTCTTATCAATTTTATGAAAATTTATTGACTACTTCTGCTGCTCAACTTCATGTTAATCTGTTTTACTGACCAGTTTATCCTAACAGTTTACTAGAAAATCAGCAACGCTGTATTTTGTTCAACACCAACACTGTGTTTTGTGTTTTTAAATCAATAGATAGCAATCCAGCAGCTGTGAGTAAGGATTGCTTTAGAATCATTTCTTATGTCTGTTGTAGCTGCCCTCAGCTCTGTTATGTTTTCCCCTGCTATATTATTTTTTAAATACTAAAGAAAGAGGAGACAGTCTGTTCAAAAAGCATTGCAAATGCCTTTAGTAACCAAGGGCCCATTATCGAACAGAGCATAAAATTTTGAGACAGTGTGCCCAGTCCTTATAATTAAGATATGGAAAATCCCTATACCTGCCAATATTATTATTAATTACAAATTGATAATGGTCCTTTATGCTTGTTATGAAAGATTTTGGATCCAGCTTTTCCCACCAAACTTGTAATTTCTTTGAAATCGAAACTTTGCATCTTTTACTGATGGGCTTTGCTTTTCCTTCACCTCTAATGCATAGCTGAGCTTCGCCATCGGGCGGTTTCCTCTGGAAGTGTACTCACAGTTACTAGTAGAGAGCTGATCACGAGTGACAAACACATAATTCTTGACTCACGAAAACAAACAAGAAAACGGGTCAGCATCCACATTCCTTAGGAGCTCCTAATTGTTTTTTTTCATCCAGGAGAGTGCTAATCGTCTCAACCCTAACTGCGGACTGCATGGTTATCTTTTAGTGTCGTTTGCTTTGCAATGAGAGAGCAGTGTTCCCCAGAGCCGGTGCAGCGGGACAAGCATCCAAAGTGGCCCTAGGGAAAAAGAGTCCCTGTGGTCTGATGAACGTGTAGAGCTTGGAGATTCATTCCCCAACTTCCGCCATGGAGATTCACCAAGGGGCACATGACTAGTAACCTTGCCCCTGCTCCATCTGACCTGCCATGTCTTCAAGAAACGAGGCTCCTACTGGGTTACATGCAGCAGAGCCACTCAACATGTTTTCCACAACCAGCCTTTGGGAAACACTGCTTTCTCGCCCCTTTACAACAGATGAACCTGCCCAGTTTTCTTACCTCCCCTTTCGCAATATGCTACTGAATCATACTAAAAAGCCAGAGAATCAGATGAGTCCCACCCATTTCCATTCTGAAGTATGAGCAGCAAAATAAAGCGAATAATCTTATTTTTTTTTCAATGTCTTTCTCATGTTACAGTAGAAGGTCCATGTTTTGAATTTCCAGTCCTACTGTATTTAACAGGACATTTTTAACTGATTAAAATCTAGATCCTGGGTTCTTTTCTGTAACCTTTCACCTTTTCTTCTTCCTCTTTTCCTTTCTTTCTCTTCCTTTCTCTTTTTCCGTCCAGTATCCATCCATCACCCATGTTAACTGTGTGGGTCGCATGCTCTGTGTGCTTTGTAGAACCTTTAAGAGCTGTTTTTACTACATGATTCACTGGTCTTTATTACAGAGATTTCTTTTTCTTTAATAATAATAATGTGGATATCTACCTATTGCTTAAGGGTAATTCTAAACAGCTAATTTCATCAGACTGGAAGAAATAATTTTTTTTTCATTTTTCCAATGAGATATATTCGTCAGTGAATTAACACACATGATGTGTATAAATATCTATATTGCATTATATGCCTATAGAATGAATAGACATAATAAACATGTTAAAAATATTATACAGCATGTTTGCAAAGGTAAAAATCTTAGAAAAGTACAGTGACTCCAAAAAGGTATATATTTTTTTGCAATTGAAATCAAAATGGCATGGATAAAAGTCAAAATTCAAGTGGAGAAAATATTTTATGTTTTCAAAACTAATGCAGCAAAATGAGTGGTTGCATCTCTTGTCAACGTTATACTGTTTGGTAGAAGATAATAACAGATGAGAAAACTATTGTTAATATATTTATTATTTTAACTTTTTATTTTCCTTTCTGACAGTTTTTCTTTGCCCTGGACTACTAAAAGGAGTCTACCAGAGTGAGCACTTGTTTGAGTCTGACCACCAATCTGGGGCATGGTGCAAAGACCCTCTGCAGGCTTCAGACAAAATTTATTATATGCCCTGGACGCCCTACAGAACTGACACCCTCACTGAGTATTCATCCAAGGACGACTTCATTGCTGGGAGGCCTACCACGACCTACAAGCTCCCTCACAGGGTGGATGGTACGGGATTTGTGGTGTATGACGGTGCTCTGTTCTTCAACAAGGAGCGTACCAGGAACATAGTCAAGTTTGATTTGCGGACTAGAATAAAAAGTGGAGAGGCCATCATAGCAAATGCCAACTACCACGATACCTCCCCGTACCGATGGGGAGGCAAATCTGACATAGACCTGGCAGTGGATGAAAATGGGCTCTGGGTAATCTATGCAACTGAACAAAACAACGGTAAAATAGTCATTAGTCAATTGAACCCTTATACCTTACGGATTGAAGGTACATGGGATACAGCATATGATAAAAGGTCGGCTTCCAACGCATTTATGATCTGTGGGATTCTATACGTGGTCAAGTCTGTGTACGAGGATGACGACAACGAGGCCACTGGAAATAAGATTGACTACATATACAATACTGACCAAAGCAAGGATAGTATGGTGGACGTGCCCTTTCCCAACTCATACCAGTACATCGCAGCTGTGGATTACAACCCCAGAGACAACCTGCTGTATGTGTGGAATAACTATCATGTCGTGAAATACTCTTTGGACTTCGGACCTCTGGATAGTAGGTCAGGTAAGTCTGACTCCAGGTGGTGGTCTATGATGAGATGTTTGGTCTCAGTAAGATGACTGTGAGTGTGGATTCAGCTTCCTTTGTTGTTTTCTGGGCTGGGAATAAAAAGAAAGAAAAGATCATTGCCATTCCATTTCCGAAGAGTTGACGGTAATTTATTTCAGCCTTAACAACACATACCTACAAGAAAGTGATTCGCTATCCTTCCCACAATTCGTTCTCTGCACTTGCTTGGCTTCTTTGAAGTTCCTTCATGTTTATCAGAGAATTGCTTCTTTGCATAGTGAAGTACACAAAACCTGTGCTAAGATTGAATGCCATCCTTTCAAATTAATGGTGGCATGCACTTAAGAGTGCATTATCCACTTGGAGCATATCTGAAGGTGACCTTGACTAGGGCCGCAAAGCCTGGATAGTACTAACATCACACTACATAACATCATAAGCCTTTACGATGGTTCGATTGCTTGTACAAAAATCTCAGCAAGTCTGCTTTATCATGGATATGTACAAAAGTTCTCAATTTTTAAGGAAATGACTATTCTAAACGGAATTTTGACAAAGGTTGAGACAATCTTTATATTTAAAGGATTATAATTATAATCATTCCCCCTCTGGATGAAAGTATTTTCTTTTTAAAGTTTTTAAAGATGTCAAGTAAAAACACTGGTTCCAGGGTGGGAAGATAGCTGAGCATGTAAGCAGGTAAGAATGCTTACTCTACACGTATAGAGGACCTGAATTTGATCCATAGCACCCATGAGCCAGGGATGATCACCCATACCTGTGACCCCAGTTCTGAGTGGGCAGAGACAGGAGAATCACTGGGGCTCACTGGTGACCAAGTCAGACTTGAATAAACCGCAGCTCCACATTCAGTGAAAGACTCTGTCTCAAGAAGATGAAATGGAGGAGTGACAGAGGTGGTCACCCGTCATTTTTCCCTGTCCCCTGTATGCATGGGCACAGGACGTATACATCCAAGTGCATACACTATACACACTACATAGCAGGCACAGGTGGAAACCAGGAGCAGAAAAATGAGCCAACTAACACTGGCAAGCTAGGAGAACAAACCTAAAGACACACACAGACACACACACAGACACACACTCAGTTCCCCTCATATTTTTAACAGCTAAGCAACTTTATCTTATTTTGAAAATTAAATTTTCACTGGGCATGCTGGCTCATGCCTGTAATTCTAACACTCAAGAATCTGAGGGTAGCCTGGGCTATACTGTGAGGATTAAAAAAAAAAATTAAAAGAAGACAAATATAAATTTGTTGATTGATGAAATAATTAAAATGAAAATGAAAGTTAAGTTACATAAAAGGTCATAATATTCTCCAAGTCAGAGCATCCTAGATTATTTAGATATAAGTGTCAAAATTCCAAAAACAAATGATTTTCAACCTTGAGTGCTCTCTTGTACATATTTCTTTTTGGTTGCATTATTTATCTTGCTTTGAGTACATACCATTCTGCTATTTTACTTGGCCCGTTTGACACACATTTTCTTGCAGGCCTAAATTCCGAGTTCATTTTCACTGGTGACCTTGCCTTATTTATCTTTCAATTATATATGTGTCTGATCATTTCTTCTCAAGCATTAGTGTGATATATTGCATAGTAGAGCTCCATTGATCTCTGCTGAATGAATGAATGGTTTCCCAAGCCTTGTTCAGATAGAATGACAAGAGGGGGAGTTCAAAATAGGTGTCGACCATAAAACTCACATGTTTTTGAATGCTTGGTCCCCAGCGGATGGCAATTTGGGAGGCGGATCCTTGCTGGAGGAGGTGTGTGGCTGGGGTGGACCTTGAGGCTTGTTCTCCTAGCTTGCCCGTGTTAGTTGGCTCATTTTTCTGCTCCTGTTTCCACCTGCAGTGGCATAGGTGATACTCAGCCTCTGTTTTATCATCTTCCCCCTGTCATCAGAAAGCGTCCCCTTGAGACTGTAAGCCAGTCTAAATCTCTCCTTCTTCCCATCAGCTGCCTTTGATCAGGCACATCCTCCCCTCAGCAACGAGGGCCAACAACAGTATAGGTGCCATTTTATCGAAGAGGCTTCAGTCTGAGTGACAGTGCTGGCCACAATCAGCAATGCTGATGTGCAGGTGACTTTTCTAGAAGGAATAGGTCCCACAAAATCAAGTACTACCAAGTTTTGTTTACTTAAAAATTATATATTATTCTAGTTGGAATAGTCCAAAATTCATGAATATGGTTGGTTTCAATTTAATAAAGTAATACAAAATCTTAATCCAATTTGGTAAATTAGTCTTGAAGACAAATATTGTACCTTTGTTTCCTATATATGGAGATTTGCTAAAACTATTTCTGGCATACTTTGATACACACACACACACACACATATATATATATAATACATATATATATACATAAATATATAAATATATATGTATTCTTTCTTACTATGTAAAGATAGCTATATCTTGCAAGAAAGAAAGTGAAATGATTGCTAATTGTACATGTCAGGACACGTGTGTAGGCCATCCATTCACTCACTTGTGTTTGTTTTACAGCAGTAAAATTATGAGTCATTTTTACCACATGCATTAGTGCCCATATTTGCTTAAAGACTGTTCATTAAAGTTGCAAACATTGAGAAATGATCAAATTCTTTTTATTGTATTCTTAAACCAGGAGATTTAATTATCATTCTTTTAGACAACTACACGTAAAACCGTGTCTGTTTTGCAAATCGTGAGATTTTACTTGTACTGAATTTGTTGATATAATCACCACGAAGTTATCAATTTGCATACATGAATGCTCAAATTAAAAAGTGGCATGGGCCCATGGTAATTTAGAGGTGGATAGAATAAGTATAGAAGTACATTTTATGCACAGTATGTGTGGATATGAGAATTTCAATTACCATTAATAGAGGCAGGGCAGGTCATCTCATTCCCAAAAAAAAAAAAAAAAAAAAAAAAAAAAGTTTCAGCTGGGTGTTTTGCAGAGTAAATTATGCTGACAATTTTCCAAGTTATTGCCTTTGGTAATTCTTATTGCCATTTTGTTCTGTGTCTTGTTATATATCTACATACAGAAACCTCAACTTAAAGCAAATATGTTAGGTCAAATCCTTACCCAGTTGACTTTGGCAACCAAAGCACAATTGCTGTTCATGCTGTTGTCATAGCCTGGGAGAGAGACAGATAGAGACAGATAGAGAATGGGTGCACCAGCAGACTCTCAGCCGCTGTGAACCAACTCCAGACACGTGCACCCCCTTGTGGGCAAGTGTGGCATTGCACCCTCGCTTCACTTTTGCAACTGGCGAAACATGGGACCTGGAGAATTGATGGGGCATTCTTAGGCTTCGCAGGCAGGCGCCCTCACCACTAAGCCATCTCTCCAGTCCAGGGTTGAGCCTTTTTGTTCTGATTTTCATTATATTCTCTGTTTTAAAAAAAAACATTACTCTTAAATTGTTATGTAAATGGTTACACATGTTTTATTTCTTCTGTATATTATTATTTAGTATATCAAAAAATATCTAGTTTCAGGATGAGGAGATGGCTCAAGGCTTAAAAGTACTTTCTTGAAAAGCCTATAGGCCTAGGATCAATTCTTCAATATTCATGAAAGCCATATGCACAGTACCACATGCATATGGAGTTTGTTTACAGAGCAAAGAGGCCCTGCCATACCCATTATCTCTCTCTCCTTTCAAATGAATAAAAATAAATATTATATATATATATGATACAAAATTATATATGTTTATGTAATATATATAATTATATATCATTTTAAATACACACACACACACACACACACACACACACACACATACATATTCCCTAGTTTGGGAAGATAAAACGTCCAATATTCTTCTCTTGGCTATATAAACTTTTTGTGTGTGTGTGTGGGTGGGGGGTCCTTCATTTCAGAAAGAGTCTTCTTCTGGACATGAAGGAAGGAGTGGAGGACCAGGTTTGTGTTCTACAGACAGCTCTAGCTTAATGGCGCAGGCTGTACCTCGGTTTTCAGTCCCAACTGCCTCAACTAAAAATTCCCAAACTGTATCCCTATCTCAGAATATCATTGTTAAATCTAAATTACAGAATGCATACAATAGGTATGACACATGTACAAAGAAGCAAATTGCCACATGTCAATGATTATCTGCATTTTCAAAATGAGGGACCTAAATCTTTATAGCTCACATAACCTGTGAAAATCTCTCCGTGCTAAACATTTTCCAGAGAGTGTATAATTTGGAGTCTTGGCTCACATAATTAGCATAGATTTATACTCTAAAACTTGCATCTTCTTTGTCCATAAAATAATGTGTTTTCTGTAGTTTTTTTTTTTTTTTTTTTAATAGTGAACTTTGAACAATGAAGGGAGGAAAGACTTTGCACAACAAAAAGGCTTCTGAAAACTGGCTTTAGAAGTCATTTAATCTAGCTCCTGACCCATGTCCATGCAACATCCATCTCTGAGTTCTTAAATCACTGCATTGTATGTAGTGACTGTTGAAGGATTTTATCAAGGCATGAATGTTTTTATTTTTGTAAACCTACTTTTCTTAGGACATTATGAGAAGGGAATTGTTCATCCTGAATTTGTTTGGCTCCGATTACGTGTAGGCAATGTAGGTGGACCTTCTCACTGTGAGCTGAGCACTCACAAGTTTATGAGGTCCCCCCAGCCAGTATCCCCAACTCCACCTTCCCTTCTTGATCCAGAATTGTGAGATTCGCTAGTCTAAAAGAGCTTTAATATGTGTTAAAGAAACGTGCCAAAACACATTAACACCTAATATACTTTCTTCTACAAGTAATTAAGAGAGATTAAAGTCAGTGGTCTTACAATATGGAAGAAAGTGGGCAAGTAATCAAAGACTTTTATATTAAGAACACATTTTCAACTTTTCAGTTGTCACATTACAAGGATTTCTTCAGCTTGAAGGGGAAAAAAGACTATATTATATTCAGAAAGCATAGTGATTACAGTCTATTGAAAATACATTTTGTCCAAAGAATCCACACAGTTTTGGATATCAAAAAAAAATTTTTTTTTGAGAGAGAAACACAGAGACACAGAGAGAGAGGGAGAGGAAGACAGATAGAGAATGGGCGCGCCAGCAGCCTCTTGGCTGCTGTGAACGAACTCCAGATGTGTGCGCCTCTTTGTGGGAAAGTGTGGCATTGCACCCTTGTGTCACTTTGCATATGCTTAAACGTGGGACCTGGAGATTGGAACCAGCGTTCTTAGGCTTAGCAGGCAGGTGCCTAAACCGCTAAGCCATCTCTCTAGCCCTCAAAATGGTTTCTAAGAGAGGCTATGGAGAACATCCAGCCAGCATGAGGGCTTGTTGCATTGGCACGAGCGTTTGAGTTCAGGCCCAGCACCCACACAGAAAGCCAGACACAGCCAAGTGTCTCTTGCCCTCCCAAGCCCTCACTCAGGGAGGCAGTGACAGGAGGAAGGCTCAGGCTCCCATCTCAGCCACTCTCGCCTAAAGAAAAGCAGAAAGTTGCAGGTTCTGTGAGAGATTCTGAGAAATGGGGCAGAAGAGAGACAGAGGAGATCACCCCATGTGTTCCTCTGGGCTTCTCCCATCCACCCGCAGAGCACAGGCATGCACACACAGAGAAATGTACACACACACTTACACACACATGTGGGTAAGCATTGACAATTGAATATAAAGGGAGTGTCAAGGGGAATATTGGTTTGTCAGGGCACAGTAACAGGTCCAGGATTATTATTTGTTTTCATTTTGCTGAGACAACGTCTCATGTAACCCAGGGTGGCCTAATTCATTATGCAGCCAAATACGACCCTGACTCCCTGATCGCCCTAACTCTTACTGCTCAACTGGCGGAGTACAGGTGTGGATCACCATGCCCAGGTTATGAGATCTTCTGAATTGACTTATGCATTGTTTAGCACACCCTTAGCCCCAGAAATATTAAATTGATAGTTATTTTCAAAATTACTTTTAACATATATAATCTTTATACATATATATGTTTGTGTGTTTGTGATTTCTAATTGCCTAATAGCTATCTTCTGTACATTAAACATTGAACTTTCCTTTTTAAGGCAAGATGAACAGACTGGCATTTAAAAAAATATTTATTTATTTTATTTATTTATTAGAGACAAAGAGAGGGAGAAGAGAAAGTGAGAATGGGTGTGCCAGGGCCTCTAGCCACTACAAACGAACTCCAGATGCACGTGCATGCGCATCTGGCTTACATGGGACCTAGAGAATTGAACTGGGGTCCTTAGGCTTCTCAGACATGCGCTTTTACTGCTAAGCCATCTCTCCAGCCCCAGACTGGCCTTTTTTTTTATGTGACAGGGTGAGAGAAAGAGAGAGAGAGAAGAGAGAAAACTGGTGGGCCAGGGCGTGTAGCCACTTAATTGAATTCCAGATGTATGCATGACCTTGTGCACATGTACAAACTTGTGCACTTATATCATATTGTGCATCTTGCTCATGTGGGATCTGAAGAGTGAAGCATAGGTCCTTAGGCTTTGCAGGCAAGCACCTTAACCGCTAAGCCATCTCTCCATCCCTGTGCTGAACTTCTTTAAGGAATGAGTTTAGTGACCCTCACATTGGTATCGTATCTCGAACATTGTAAATAACGTCCTGGCAGATCTGGATGAGGAAGCTGGGTGCATTCCTTGCCTGTAGCCATTGCTGATGAGTGGTGCTTCCTAACTGCTCTCAGATAACCTTCCTTCAAGCTACTGTGTGCCAACCTCAATATTCACTGACAACAAGAAGTGAAAGGAATGGTTCTCAAAGTTTGTGTCTAAACTGTCTATACAAAGTTCTATATATGCCTAAGTTAATTTACAAATATTTTCCAGCATTTCCAACTGAAGGGGGAAGATGTAAGATTGAGTAGATTAAAAAAAAAAAAAAAAAAAAAAAGGCAGAGAATCCTAGCTGCAAACTTTCCTGACATTAGTCTGTCTGACAGATCTAAAACTTTACTGGTTGAGATTGAGTGGCAAAAACATCATCAGTCAGGATGTGCTCACAGTAGAATGCTAAAGGCAAGTAGCAGCAGGCTTGCATTGGTCCTTCTGTTTTTCAATGACGATCCACATTTTCCTGAAAGCTATGTAAGCTTACATAAATGAACTACATTCTGTGTATTGAAGTCTAGGATGCAAACCAACAACAAAAAGCCTACAGGTAATAGTTTTAACAATGCTGATAAGGTGAACCTTCTGTCCTTATAAGATGCCAATTAGTGCATTTGTGTCTCCAGGAAAGGCGATGGCTACACAGTGATGAATAAGAACTTTAAACACACATGACACCTCGTTAAAATGTAATTTTCACATCATATATCTGATCTCTCTTCTTTGACAGCTGAGTAATGTGGATGTTGGGCCAAGAATCCTGAACACTTTTAAACTGTTTCATAGGGACCCGCCACAGGAAATAGAACCTGAAAATAGTGGCATCTTAAATTAAACTTGTCCTCAACCTATATGGGCTATAATCGCATGAGATGCTTCGTAGTCTGTGAAGTTTCATTGACCTCCATCTTGCAGCTCAGTGTAATCTACAGAAAGGAAAATAGCAACTTGTTGCTGTGTTTTTAGGTATCCTCTTTTCCCTGTGCACAAAAGCTCCCGCTTTTTGCTTCCCCTCACTTCTTCCTTGCCTGCTGGGATGGCTGCCGCCCCAGGGGTATGAGCGCTGATGAGTGTCCAGGGAGCACAGCCAAGATCTGCACTGTTTTGCTCCTCAACCTCATCTGACTTCTGTCTTGTGAATTATTTTTTAACCTTTCCTATCTTTTCCCTTCTTCATAGTTAAGGTTTGAAACGTTCTGCAATGATACCATATGCTCTTTCAACCTCTGAATATAAAACTCACAATCCTGCACAAAGCAGAAAGCTGACACAGCTGAGCCCAGTGTGGCCCGTGAACCTGACATCTAGGTCAAATTCTCAGTAGATGGGACAGGAGGAGGCAGGGACAAAGAGAACTCACAAAGGCGGCATTTCTTTTCTATTATTCAACAGAATGATGTCTTGGATAAAAGAATATCAGCAAAGTAATCAAAATTATTTCTACCTGTACTTCCTGGGCATACAAAGATGGCTTTTGAAGGCACCTGACCCTTTTGGTGGACACCCATTCTAGACCCATCTCATGTACATGTCCCACAGAGGGCAGGCAGGGGAAACTGAGATAGGCTTGGAGCCATTATTACCACACGTTATAAGGTTTGGCAATAGTGGCATAGGTGTGATTTCTGAGTACCTAGGGGTTCTACTGGCCGCCCCATCCTATTCACCCTGGCATAGATGTGGAATGATTCTATCTCTTAATAATTATCTCTTTAAATAGTTAAACCTGCACTGCTGTTTTTAATTTTGCAAAATGATGACCAAGTAATTTACATGGGATTTGCCAGGAAATGATATGAGATTTTAAGCATAAAGGTATTTCCATCTTAATAAGTGCCATCAAACTAAAACCTAACTCCTATAACAATTTTGATTACTGACCAAATAACTCAGGATACATAAAGGAGATAGAAACTATTTAATATTCTCTAATGTTAAGGAATGAGAATTCCTGTCATACTTAGCAAACAAATTTTATATGCTTCACACTTTGTTTTCAGTAGTTTGAATTTATAAGCAAACGCTTTGTTACTATGATCTCTCCTGAAGACAGAATTATCAGAATTATCCTGTGCTTTTCCTAAGTGCCTCATGGGTAAAATATTTTAGCTATAATACTTGAGCTTCTTAAAGTAAATTTACAGGGGTGCAGAGAGAGCTCATTGGTTAAGGCACTTGCCTGTTAAGCCTAAGGACCCAAGAGTGATTTCCCAGTACCCATGTAAAGCCAGATGCACAAACTGGTGTGTACATTTGGAATTCATTTGCAGAAGTTAAGGCCCTGATGTGCCCATTCTCTCTCTCTGCCAGGTGTGGTAGTGCGTATTTTTAATCCCATTAATCTGGAAGCTCAGGTACGAGGATTACTCTGAATTTCAGAACAACCTGAGACTACTTAGTAAATTCCAGGTCAGCCTGAGCCTGGGCTAGGTTGAAACCCTACCCCCCCCAAAAAAAAAAAAAAAAGCAAACAAAAAAATTAAAGAAAAAAATTCAAAAAAAAAAAAAAAAAAAAAAAAAAAAAAAAACCTCTAAATGCAAGAGGATATGTAGATGTTTTGTGCCAACAATATTTTTCTAAGCCACACATTATAACCCCCAAACTTCAAATCCTGGTAAATCAGGAGGTGAAGGCAAGGAGTACCCCCAGAGTTTGAGGCCAAACTAGGCTACTCAATGAGTTCCTAGACTTCCTGGGGTACAGCATGAACAGATCCTGTCTTAAAAAATGAAATAAAATAAAAATAAAGACTACATTGTCTGAAATACAGATATTCCTTTAATCAGATATTTCTTTGAAGCATTTTAAAACATTTTTATAAAAAAAGAAAATAGCATGTTACAAACACAATGCTGGTAAAAACAACAGACTGGTTTTGAAACAGCAAATTCATCAGTCTATAAAATGCACCCCCCTGAGGAGGGCTCCCAGCAAAATTGGGATAGAGAGGAGGGAAAGATGGTACCAATATATGATGCATCCATACAAAGTATGCTCTTAATAAAAAAAAAATGTTAATACTTCAAGAAAATATTTTTCTGTCATGCAAAAGTTTAGGGTTCATTTTTGGAAAAACCAAGTGGTACTATTTAGTCCAGGCTAGTCTTCATCTTATAACCTTCAGCCTCAGCTTCCGGAATTCTAGAATTACAGGCATCAACATCATGCCAGGCATATTCTGGTTCTCATATTTCTTAAAGAAAGTCTCTAAGCTAAGAGATGCAAGTAGCAATGATTTGTGAAGAGGAAATCCAAAAGTGGAATTGTTAGAATTGAGAAAAAGTGGAGTTGGAGGGCTGGAAAGAACACGCAGTGCCACAAGCAGATGATGCCACACATAAGCATAAGGGGCTGCACACATCTGCAGTTCATTTGCAGTGGCCGAAGGCCCTGGCACGCCCAGTCAGTGCCTCTCTCTCTCTCTCTCTCTCTCTCTCCCTTTCTCGCTCTCTCAAATAATTTTAAAAAAATTAAAAATAAGGCTGGAGATATTCCTCTGTGGCACAGTGTTGCTGAGTATGCATGAGGTCTCCAGTAGGGTAAAAAAACAAATAACAACAACAACAATAACAACAACAAAAGCTGAAAGGTAAAATTAATAGAATTAAATGATTGAGTCATTAAGTGTTTCTTTTTTTTCTTGGTTTCTTTTAGTTAAGAAATATATCTTTTATGAGCTGGAGAGATGGCTTAGCAGTTAAGCGCTTGCCTGTGAAGCCTAAGGACCCCGGTTCTAGGCTTGATTCCCCAGTACCCACGTAAGCCAGATGCACAAGGTGGTTCATGTATTTGGAGTTTGCTTGCAGTGGCTGGAGGCCCTGGTGTGCCCATTCTCTCCCTCTCTCTCTCTCTCTCTCTCTCTCTCTCTGCCTCTTTCTCTCTGTGTATGTCTGTCGCTCTCAAATAAATAAATAAAAATAAACAAAAATTTATTTTAAAATTATAAAAAATATAAAAAAAGAAATATATCTTCCAGCATAGTGAAATCCAACCACTGCACTCTGTCTGTGATGACAACAGTGAATAGTAGAGACAGGGCCTGGTTCTCATGGAACTTCCAGACCAGCAGAACAAGGCAGGAGAAGAAAGGGGAGTTGTCAAAAAGTAGTGAAGTTACCCCTACGTTGCCAGTGTTCTCTCTGATGGCTCTTCACAGAAGTAGTCACATCTAGTCCTAGTAATGAAATCACAAAGGTTCAGAGGGAGAAAGTAGGTGTCTGTAGATCGCAGTGACTCACGTGAACAGCGGGAGCGGCATGTAGCACCTGACTTGGCCCCATGCCCTGCCACCTCAAACTGCCTGCATCCATGATTTATAATGCAGGCACCATAACTAAGGTGCTAGGGGAAAGGGAGAAAGACAGTTCACACATAGAACAATTTTAGTCAAAACCAGCAAATTTTAGAGGCTAATGCAAGATCTCAATAATATATCAATCTTGAAGCAGAGTGAGAGCATGGAAGTATTAATTAGTATTGTAATATCCCCACAATCCTCTCAAAATTGTTCGGCGTTGGCAGGAGTGGTGGTGCATGCCTTTAGTCCTAGCACTCAGGAGGCAGAGGTAGGAGGATTACTGTAAATGTGAGGCCACCCTGAGACTACATAGTGAATTACAAGTCAGCCTGGATTAGAGCAACAGACTACCTTGCAAAACCATAAAATGGAAAAGAAAAAAAAAAAAAAAAAAGTTCTGGGTTTACATGTTTTTGTTTTTGCTTTTTTCCCATAAAAACTATCCCTTTTAGGTACCAAGGTAGAATGGAAAGTCACCTTCCCCAAGCATGCAATTTGTGAAAGTAGACTTCAATTTCAATGAGGTCAATTTGGAAAAATAATGCTATGATACTATCTATTTTCTTAGAACTAAATTTGATATTGTGGCTTGTGGTTTGTAGTTGTGTGTCTGTGTGTGTGTGGTGGGGAGAGAGAGAACTTCTTTGAAATCCTTGAAGAAAGAGATTTAATTATTGAAGGATTAGAAAGATTAGTTGGCAACTTTACATTGATTCTGAGCAATTTGAAGGACTTTCAAGATGTGAGGACTGGATCTTTATTAGATTTAAATCTACTTAGCATATATTATATCCATATTTTGAATTCAGATATATTGCTGAACATAGTCTCATGCTTATTCTCTATGAACAAAATTGGTAAATAATGAAAAATGAGATGAAGAAAGACAGGGAAGGGAGCAAGAAATTAACAGATAATGGACCAAAAATTGATCCTTCAAGATAGACTTAAGCACCCTCCAGTGGTTAACAGCACAGTTAAGGACAATGTGAAGGGTACTTCTACATTGCTAATTGGACTGACAGTTGTTAAAACCATTTGTAGAAAGCCTCTTAGCCACTGAATTGATGAAGAAAAACACTAGTCTTTTCTTCCTACCTTTCTAGATTCTCTGCAGAAGCTTTATTCTTGAAGATAGATTAATGACCGAAAAGAATACAAATATTGGGGGTTGAGATGGCTTGGTGGTTAAGGCACCTGCCTGCCAAGCCTAAGAACACCGGTTCCAATCTCTAGGTCCCACATTTAGCCAGACACAAAAAGTGACGCAAGGGTGCATGCATCTGGAATTCATTCACAGTGGCTGAGAGGCTTCCGGTGTGCCCATTCTCTATCTGTCTCTCTCTCTCTCTCTTTTTCTGTCTTTCTCAAATAAAAAAAAAGAGAGAGAGAATACAAATCTTTCCTCTGAATTTGTTGTTCACGAGGACCCAAAACTACAGTGATTCAAATCAAAACAAAACAAAGCAAGGGCTAGAGAGATGGCTTGGGGGTTAAGGCACCTGCCTGCTAACTTCAGAACACCTGTTCAATTCTCCAGGTCTCACGTTTAGCCAGATGCAAAGTGATGCAAGGGTGCAATGCTGAACTTGCCCAGAAGGGGGCAAATACGTCTGGAGTTCATTCACAGCAGCTAAGAGGCTACTGGCACACCCATTCCCTATCCCTCTCTCTCTCTCTCTGTCTCTCTCCAAAAAATTGTTAAACCTGGCTATTTGTTTTTTTCTCTCTCTCTTTGTTGTGCTTATGTGTATGTGTGTGCATACATGTGTGGGTGTGTGTTTGGTGTGGTGTGTGGGATATATATGTATGATGCATGCAGGAGTGTGTGCACATGAGCAGGCCTATGCACACATGTGTGGAAGCCAGAAGAGGGCGCTCAGTATCCTCCTCCATTGCATGGCCATGTGTTCGTAAGGCAGAGTCACTGTACTTGGAGCTTCTGTTTATGGGCAGACTGACTGACCAGTGAAGTCCAGTACAATCAAGTCTCTGCTATCCATAGGACTGGGACTGTAGACATGTGTAGCCATACCCAGCTGTTTTAATACTAGGTTTGTTGAAGATTGGAAAATCACAGAAAAAAATGTGATAGGAGAAAGTGCTTTGTCTCCATCCATCTCTGACAATAAGGATTTATGTCCCTTTTCAATCTTGGGGTATTTGAACACTCACCTTGTCTACTTCTTGTGTACACAGATGAGCTCAAGATGTCCATTACCATAATGGCTAAACTTTCATGAACATAGAGGACTTTGAAAGATACTTTGTAGGCAAGGGGGTACAGAGTGAAAAAAATGAGAAAGGAGGTGCACACTTTGCATGAAGGGAACACGTGGAAAACGCAGACCTAGAAGTGAAGACAAGAAAGTAGCATAGATTTTGAAAGACTTTGTCAGCGTGCAGACTGCAGGAACAAAATGATAATCACCCATTCCTCAGAAAGAAATATACAGAGGGAAAGATGAAATAAATATTGGTACTGATGAAATGAGTAATGGAAGTAGATCTTATGTCAAGAGTTCCACCTTTCTAGTACAAATCCTTTTTCAAATGCTTAACACCATAAATATTTCAAATTTTGATTTTTTTTTTTGTATTTTGGAATATATGTGTTTGCCTAATAAAATATGTAAGGGATGGGACCTTAGTCTAACTAAAAAATTCACATGTTTCATATATATGCTACATCTATTACATAAGGGTGATTTCATACAATGTCTGTTAGCATTTGTGTGTTTTAACTGTGATGAGTTCACTTGGGGTACAATGTAAGATTTTCCACCTGTGTGCTGTTACAATAGCTGAGGGAGTGGTACTGCCCCTCCCCCCACCACCAATGTGTTATCTTGTTAACCCTGCAAAAGTTTCAGATTTGGGAGTTTTGGAGTTCAGGTTTTGAATTTGAATGCTGAACTAATTTAATACCATCCAATTTGGCCTTGGATCTGCTTCTCTTCTGCCATCAACCCAAAGGAATAAATATGTCAAAATGCCGTATTTGCTGGTGACATATTATGTTCCCTTTCCTGGTCTTCCCTGGAATTTTCCTCTGAGTATAAAGACATGCTCACCTGTCAGCAATGCCAGGTTCCAATGACAGCTGTAGTCCGACTCTGATTGTTTTAGTTTCAAGGACATGGGAGACTGTCACTGGGGGAACATGCATGCTTCTCACTGATCATGCTCTGGAGCTCAGAATTGAAATGTTACAGAGCAATGATTCGAATGTCTGCTTTTACAACCAAGGAAAAGGGAAGCTATTGTAATCCTGAAAGTGAATTAAGGAGGCAGTGGTATATGAATGAGGTGGGGCTTTCTAGGTTCATTGACTATTTACCCCAAAAGAAAGGATTCATGTCATAAAAATGTTGGACTTCACAACAGAAGTCACATTAGGAGTTAAATATCAGCATGATAATTTAGGGCTAGAGAGATGGCTCAGCAGTTAAGGCTCTTGCCTGCAAAGCCTAAGGAAGCAGGTTTAGTTCCCCAGGACCCATGAAAAGCACAATGCGGCATTTGTGCATTTGCAGTGGCTAAGCCCATAAAAGTACAACTTACTTGAATTTTTGTTAATTTAATATACCAATAATTTAACTTCTGTGTATTAATTAAAATAGAAGGTACTGGTGGGTTTTTTCTACGTTGATATACCCTTTCTTTGATTTTTTTTTTTTCCTCAAAGCAGCACGTAGGCAAAGAACCTCCTCGTATCTACTGATGTATTCAATCCAGTTATCTTTGTAGACATCTTAGATCTACTGATCTACTCAATCCGGTTATCTGTGTAGACATCTTAGATCTACTGATCTACTCAATCCGGTTATCTTTGTAGACATCTTAGATCTACTGACCTACTCAATCCGGTTATCTTTGTAGACTTCTTAGATCTACTGATCTACTCAATCCGGTTATCTTTGTAGACATCTTAGATCTACTGATCTACTCAATCCGGTTATCTGTGTAGACATCTTAGATCTACTGATCTACTCAATCCGGTTATCTTTGTAGACATCTTAGATCTACTGACCTACTCAATCCGGTTATCTTTGTAGACTTCTTAGATCTACTGATCTACTCAATCCGGTTATCTTTGTAGACATCTTAGATCTACTGACTTGTTCAATCCGGTTATCTCTGCAGACATCTTAGATCTACTGACTTGTTCAATCCAGTTATCTTTGTAGACTTCTTAGATCTACTGATCTACTCAATCTGGTTATCTTTGTAGACTTCTTAGATCTACTGATCTACTCAATCCAGTTATCTCTGCAGACATCTTAGATCTACTGATCTACTCAATCCAGTTATCTCTGCAGACATCTTAGATCTACTGACCTACTCAATCCGGTTATCTTTGTAGACATCTTAGATATACTGACTTGTTCGATCCGGTTATCTGTGTAAACATCTTAGATCTACTGATCTACTCAATCCGGTTATCTTTGTAGACATCTTAGATCTACCGACTTGTTCAATCTGGTTATCTTTGTATACATCTTAGATCTACTGACTTGTTCAATCTGGTTATCTTTGTGTCCATTTGTTGGATCAATCACTATGTATCACAGTAGTGCAAGCATTGGAATTGAGCATAGAACATTTAATGATGTGAGAATTATTTATCATGTATTGTTAATTTCCAAGCCACTTAAATGACTTAAGATTTAGATCCATTACACATTTTTCTGACTTTATTTTTAGTGTCCTATTTTTAAAATTTATGACCTATAAGCCAGTTGTGTATTTTAAGCATTTTATTTATTTATTCATTCATTCATTTAAGAGAGCAAGAGAAAGAAGCAGATGAGAGAGAGAGAGAGACAGAAAGAGAATGTGCCACTGCAAATGAACTCCAGACACATGTACCTCCTTGTGCATCTGGCTTATGTGGGTACTGTGGAATCAAACCTGGGTCCTTAGGCTTCACAGGCAAGTCTCTTAACCATGAGGCCATCTCTCCAGCCCTGTGATTTTTATAAAATACATGTTTTTTAAGATGCAAATGGATAAAACTTCAGTAGTAATTTTAGTATTTGAACAGAATATATGAATCATTTAAATTTGAGCTCTTTTGCATTTTACCAAAGTTCTTTGATGAATATTTGATCATCAGAATTTTGAAATGCATGGCTTTAAATTACCTTAGTAATACACAATGATGCCAGGCCAACAATCTATTATTCAGGATTCTAGAAAGGATGTAAAAATCCCTTCTAATTATGTTCAAGACCATTAACCTTGTTAGTAATTGGAATGTTCTTATGATCAGGATGACCAATTGAAAAACACCAATGCATTATGAGAAAAGGCAACACCTACAAGAGAAGGCCTTACTCTGTGGTTTTTGCCTTATTTTCACTAAAGATTAATAAATGGGCAGCACAATTATGAGGAAAGGGGCTGCTATAGTTGTTTAAAATACTGGATATTGCTGGAAACTTCTGCTATCCCTTGGTGGGATATCTATGAAACAGTTCTGAGCACATACTGAGTAGCCGGCCCCTGATCTTTGACAGTAAAACAATGGACATAATTCACCTATGGTATTCTATTGTATAACTGTAACCTTTTTGTGTTTATGCTTATATTTCCAGAGGAGGTATATGTTAATTGAATTCTCTTAGCCTTAAAAATGTCAGGTCTAGTGCCAGGCGTGGTAGCACATGCCTTTAATCCCAGCACATGGGAGGGAGAGGTAGGAGGATTGCCGAGAGTTCAAGGCCACCCTGAGAATAGAGTGAATTCCAGGTCAGCCTGAGCTAGAGTAAAACCCCACCTCAAAAAACAAAAACAAAAACAAACAAACAAAATGTCAGGCCTGGCATGGTTGCTCACACCTTTAATCTCAGCAATCCACTCGGGAGGCCGAGGTAGGAGGATTGCTGTTGAGTTTGAGGCCAGCCTGAGACTACAAAGTGAATTCCAGGTCATTCTGAGCTAGAGCAGGATCTTACCTTGAATACAACGACAACAACAAAAAGTCAAAAGTCAATGAATAATTTGGATGAAGCAGCCATTACTAGTTTCCATGATTATGATATAATGATAGAAAAAAAAAGTTTGTAGAGGAAGTATTCCAATTTCAACAACAATTTTTAAATGCATTTATATATTTGAGAGAGGTAGAGAAAGTGAGAGAGTGAGAGAGATGCAGATATGTATAGAGAGAATGGGTGTGCCAGGACCTTTAGGCACTGAAATTGAACTCCAGACACTAGCACCACCCTGTGCCTCTGGCTGACGTGGATCCTGGAAAAATCTATCCTGGGTCCATTGGCTTTGCAGGCAAGTGCCTTGACTGCTAAGCCATCTCTCCTGCCCAACTATAATTTTTTAAATCATTTGCAAAGCAAATGTATGTTCCTTAACAATTAATGACTTTAAAAGCTCAGATGAAATAGGAAAGTTTTTTTTTTGAATATTCTTTTTATAATAAAACTGTATGCATACGTAGTACATATAACTAATGCTTATGTCATATTGGCAAATGGATCTCTCTGGATGCCACAGTAGAAATGTGGTACAAATTTAAGTTGTCTGAGTCCACCGCAGATCGAAACACAATCAGTAGGGGTGGAGCCTAGCAAGTGATTTTCAACAGGCAGGCAAAATTTTACAATTACACTACCAGACATAATCCCAAATTTGTTGGTATAAGAAACAGAATGTGATAAACCTAGGTTTTGTCTAACTGAGGGAATAAAACTATCACATGGCTTTCTGTGAGATTTGTCTTTATCTAGTACTTTAAAAATCTATCTAATGACCTGACAAGGAGGTAACCTATGTCCTCCAGCAGCATGCAAAGATGCCCCGTTCTGTCTCTTTCCTTCACCCTGGCCTCTCGGAGTGGGAAGATGTTTATCTACTATTTGAAGTTAGAAGTGTTGTTTAAAACAGATCTCAGATACGATGCAGAATCACAGGGCTGGGAAGGTGGCTCAGCAGTTAAAGGTGCTTGCTTATAAAACCTACCGGCCTATTTTGGTTCCCCAGAACTCATGTAAAATCAAATGCATAAAGTGTAGTGTTGCACGCATCTAGAGTTTGCTTGCATTGGCACACCTGTTCTCTCTCTTTCATCTCTATCTTTCTCCCTGATCACAAATGAATAAAAATATTCTAAATATTAAAAAAAAAAACATTTGAAACAACAACAACAAAAATCACAGCTCTGGTTTACTAACACATACGTAGAATTTTGGTCTCAGCTTGAGTAATTGCCTGGGTGCATTGGGAGCCTCAGAGTACTGTGTTTCCCTTCCTCATCCACTGTGTAGACTACTCTGCCCACCTGCTTCATCCGACGTCCCTGCTTGGTGTCCTCACCGGATGACATTCTGTGTGCTTGTCTGGGAAGAGCAGCCTGCTCCACAACAGACATGTCCCTTTGTGAGTCTGCCCTCACAGAGCAGGATGTCATTAATCTTCACCTTGAACAGATAGGATAAATTAACCCTGTGAGGGGAAATAGGAGACAAGACAATCACACTTTGCTTGGGGTCTGTACACGTGTGGAAGAGGGCATGTTAATGTGAGGGGAAAAACAAATTAGATCTGTTGTTACAGCTGAAAGAATTCAATAATGTAAACAGCAGGGTCCCACCCACACCAAGGGGAATGCCTTATTGCTCCCTATTTGAATGTAAGGCAAAGGTATATTCACACTGAAAAGTAGGATCATGCACAATTTGAATTTTTCATTTATGTTCCTAATTTTTCCAATACATTCATCAACATGGAACCCATGATGCATGCCTTCTATGTCCACTCCCACAGATGTCCCTAAGCAGGGGCAGGTAAGGAGCTGTCATGAAATGCTACATTGCTGCTTCAAGACTGATCACTCTTTCTGTTGGGTTGTCTTTATTTTGGTTTCTCAAGGTCAATGTAAATGGATCTTAGCTTTTCCAGTCAGAATCTCAGTGATGGCAGAGATATGAAATCCTGTCCATCTGAGTCAGCTGAACGTGCATTAATTCAGATCCCGCACTACCAGTTTCTCTTTGCAAACAGATGGAATGGCTGAGCTTGAGTCAAGTTAAGTATTCTCTTCTGATTAGATGGGGCTCTGGTAGCATACATTTTTAATTTTTAAGATTTGCCATCTCATTGTAGCAGACAGCTTCAGGTTTGCTGAGATGAACTTCCAGACCAGGCACAGTTATGGAGGAAGGGATTTTTATTGAAGCTTACAGATCCAGGGGAAGTTACATAATGGCAGAAGAAGCGGCCTGCTCTTACAGGACCAGGCAGAGGGAGAGAAAACCAAAAGCCAAAAGCCACACAGCATAGCACATCTCAGGAACTCCAGGTGGAACTAGGCACTTTGCATTTCTTTAGATTGAAATTGTAAACGCACCACCATACCCTAGGGCTGGCCCCTGAGAGCCACCTAGTGACACTGCCTCCAGCCAGGTCGCTGTAAATGCAAACAATAAGCTAATAAAACACTGAATATGGGGCCATCTATTCAAACTACCGCACTCATATACCAGAATTTATTTATTAATTCCTTATTGATTACATCACGATCAGAGTGTCACTATTGTAATCCAGGGTGATGTAGAACTCAGGCATTTCTCGCCTCAGCCCTTTATTGCTGGGATGAGAGGTTTGTGTCATTATACAAGGCAAAGTAATTATCTTGTTCAAAGTAAGTTTTCTATTTTTATTTATTTATTTATTTATTTATTTATTTATTTGGAGAGAGACACAGAGACAGACAGAGAGAGAGAGAGAGGAAGACAGATAGAGAATAGGCGCGAGAGCCGTCTCTCAGGTGCTGTAAATGAAATCCAGATGTGTGCATCCCCTTCTGGGCAAGTGCAGCATTGCGCCCTTGCATCACTTTGCATCTGGCTAAACGTAAAACCTAGAGATTGGAACCGGGTTTTTAGGTTTAGCAGGCAGGCGCCTTAACTGCTAAGCCATCCCTCCAGCCCAGCTTTTTGTTTTTAAGAAAGACTTCCTAGTATGTTAAACTCTCCGTCACCTCTTTTCCTTTCTTTCTTTTTCTTTTCTTTTGTTATATCATTAGAGTTTACCTCTGTAAACTCTGTAGCATTTGGTGAAGTGACTCAGTTGAGGGGTAGTTAGTTGATCAAGATTTCTTGGTTAAGCATGCTTGCTTGCTTGCCTGCCTGCTTGCTTTCTTTCTTTCTTTCTTTCTTTCTTTCTTTCTTTCTTTCTTTCTTTCTTTCTTTCTTTCTCTCAGTTTGACCCCAAATTAAAACTTAAAATGCTCTTGTTGATTCTTGCTATATAAATGTCTGATTTGTTTATTCATACACTATTGGTATACATTTCAGAACTTCATTAGAATTCATACTTTAGCAGGATATAAGGTAATTTTGGCACGCCTTTTAAAAATAATGGTCAATATGAAAATCAATAATCCAATAGTAAACTTCACCAAAGCTTTGGGAATTTAAAACATTTTTAAACTATAGTAGAAAAGAAATACTGAAAATAAATAAAACAATTTTGTATTTCATTGTGTCTTCCACCATGATTACATATCTGTAGACTTGAAGTGTTTCAAAATTATTTTCTGTGAATAGGTTTCCTATTAACAAATACAAAAGTCTTAAAGTTCATCAAATTAAATAAATTAGAAGGAATTTTGAAATGCATTTTAAAATTATATTTTTATTTTCTTATTTGAGAGAAAGAGAGAGAGTGAGATAGAATGTGCATACCAGGGCCTCTTGCTGTTACAAATGAACACCCTACTAAGCCAGGTATCCAGAGACACAGAGGCTCCCAAAACCTCATCACTGAAGTAGAACTAAAATGACCCAATGTGGCTCAGAAATTCACGGAAGAGGGGGCGGAAAGAGAGTTAGAGCCACAAGCTGGGGCATTATGCACAGAGACTTGGCCTACCCCCCAGAATTCTTGACTACCCCCACAATGTATGACCCACATTCCCCATTGATGAAGGTCTCTTTGGAAAAGGGAGGACAGGAAGGAGGATAATGGAGTTACCATTATGAATGTAAAATTAGAATAATATATAAAAAAATAAATTATTAAAAAAATGAACACCTACATGAGACACATTGCTCATCTGGCTTTGGGTACTGGGGGATCGGACTCCAGCAGGTTTTCTAAGTAATTGCCTTTAACCCCTGAACCATCTCCCCAGTCCCCAGAGGTATTTTCATAGTTAAAGTGCACCATGTTCCTGGAATTTGGTTGGGTTGGGCACAGTTGTCCACGTCGATGGCCACCAAGAGACACAGCGCAGTGGCATTGTAATAAGTGAGCTTCCTGTTATTTTGAAGTGCACAGCTACATTGGACTCCTCTTTTTTGGCATTAATGAGAAGGAATAATATTCTCTGATTATGGCTGTAGCACTTGGCCATTATTTGTGGAGCTACATAAACAATGAGAAGCTGCATCATTGTTTACATAACATGATTTTGTTTATTCATTAAAAAAATTCTGTGACAGCCATGTGGCTTACCAGCATGCTTATGGTAATGAAGAAGTTAATTAGCAATATTGAGCAAGACTTCAAGACATGAGTTTTAATAAGTAGTGCTAAAAATATTACAGTTGTCATCTGCAGATAAACATAATATGCCTCAGGCAAATATGGAAAATGGTGAGATTATTTTAAAATGTCCTTTTAGAATCCTTTGGCTTTCTAGTTTCAAAAGACTGACAACGATAAAAATACATACTAACTCACATACTGAGACTGATAACTGCTATTTCTCTGTGGGTATTCTTCCTCTTATCTAAAAATACTGTGTGCTAGAAAATTGGAGCTTCCATTAACAAAAAAATAAACAACCAGTTGAATAATAGATTCACTAGGATAGAAAAGGATGACTGTGCTGGTAAAAGGAGTCACACAGCTCACCAAGGATACTGGAAATATAGGAGCTTTCTGTTCAAAAAAAAATATTGATAAGGCCATGTGAGCATGAGGGTCTGCTTCATTTTAGAGCCATAACGTCTTAATTTAAACACTAGGAAATGGAAATCCATACTTGGAGAGAACCCCACAGTCACAACTTATGTTTTCCTCTAATTATAAGGGAGTTTTGTTTGTTCAATGGACCCACACAAGAGCTCTGGATTTTGATAAAGAAACTATCCCCAAGGCTCTGCCAAAGACATTGGATACTACCAGAAATTTACTTCTCTGGTTTAAAGCATTGTAGTGTCATGTTGTACTTGATATGACTATATGAAAACACTAATATCAGAGTATTTAAAGATGTCATCATCTTTGCTGAGGGCCACAACAAGGTTGACCTTGTGCTTCATGACACTGGAGACATATGGATTCTGTGACTCTTTAGAGAACTTCATTATGACTGTCGAAAATGGTGTGATTGCATTATTTTGTGACATCACCTTTAGCAGTGTCTCTGTATCTGAGCCTGACAGCCTGGGTGAATAAATAAATATCTGATACCCACAGACTGAAGCAGGATTGTTTTTATAGAAAAGAGATATTTTTCATGTTTATAAGTGTCAGAAATACAAATCTCATATGAGTGAGATATGCCAAAAGTCATTAAAATCAAGAAAATTTAGATGCATGATGGGAGATGTATTGAAACAGGTAGTTTCAGACTCTACAAAAAGTGTCTCAGTGAATGTGCTTCCTAGGTAAGGGATGACCACACTCCAAGTATTTGCTTTCACTAATTCCACACTGAGCTAGTCTTCGGTCCATGTCCAAATACACTTTAGTAACTGCTGTGAGAGATAAAGGACAAACCTTCACTCCATACATAAGAAAACATGCCATTTAACTATGATGGTAACAGCTTTGAAAGGCAAATCATGCCAAATAACCAGTTTTTACACATTTATGATAATGCATTTTAATACCTAATCCTACTATAGTCAAGTTTATAGTCTTAGCTAAATGAGGTATTAACAAAAATCTCTTATATTCTTGCATATGAAAAGATGTTGATTGAATTAGAGTTGATGAAATACTTGACTTTTCCAATATTTCTTTGAAAAATCTACCTAAATATTTCATGTGATTTGGTTGAATATAATATAGCATCTTTATGTGTGAAATGAATTACCTAAGAGTCATAAATCTGTATGTTGATGGCTCTCTGGGCACAGTGGCACACCTTGTCCTTGGCTCCTTCCTTATAAGTATTGCTAATCACTAGTATCGGTGAAGATGCGGACAGTGAGACAATCCACACTGCTAGATGACAGATTGAGAAGCAATCTCCTAACCCTTAGTAGACTGGGTAACAAAATCAGGAACACATGGGTTAAGGCAAATTTATATCAGTGATATTACATCGAAAGATATAACCAGATGCAAACATTAACTCTGGTGTAGGTTTCTCATTTCTGAGTTGTTGCCGTCAGATACATGTTGTTGGCAGATGTCACCCAACTAAGAGCAGCTTTTGTGGAAAAAAAAAAAAAAAGTTTATTTTGGTTTACATACTCGAAGGGAAGCTCCATGATGGCAGGTGAAAATGATGATATGAGCAGAGGGCCAACGTCAGATAGCAACAGGAGAGTGTGCCAAACACTGGCAAGGGGTAACTGGCTTTAACATCCATAAGCCCATCCCCAACCATACACTGCCTCCTGGAGGCATTAGTTCCCAAATTTCCATCAGCTGGGAACCTAGCACTCAGGACATCTAAGTTTATGGGGGACATTGGAATTGTGTATATTCCACAATTCCAACATGTGAACACTCTGCTTGGCAGTACTTCATATGAAATTTTAAAAATATATTTAGTTAGTTTCCACTTGGGAAAGAGACATTAAACAATAACTCATGTTTAAGGAATCTGTGTAATGTGCTGGGCTTTCATGACAGAAACACAGTCATTCCCAAGGTGCAGAATCTTCCAGCCTTGGGGGGACCACTAAGGCAATTTGTTATGACAGCCTGGGACATGGCGTAAGAGAGAGAACTGTGGTCTTGGAGTCCGCAAATAATGGTCATGATAATATCCAGAATACAGGTGGTCATGCCATTCACACTCGGTGAGCCTGTTTCCTAAGAATTGTACTCAGTGTCTCTGCTCTGTAGCTCTTACGAAGGAAAGATGCGAGAACATGGTGTATGCCGTGGGAACGTGGAGCCATTTGATGAAGGATCAGGCTATCTGGCCGACAACCATAGCCTTCATTGTCAGCATTCATAAACAGCTTCAATGGTTGGGATGGTAGCTACATGATTAATGACACTTGCTTGCAAAGCCCTCCCACCCTGATCAATTTTCTAGCCTCCCACCGGAAGACGGACAACATTCGTATGCTGTAGCAACAGACCCTGCCAAAACACACACACACACACACACACACACACACACACACACACACACACACACTAAGTAAAAGAAAATAGCTTCATCACTTCTTAATTGTGACATGGGGCAATTTACTACGCCTCTCTAAATTTCACCAGTGAATGGCATGTAAATAAGCAGATGGATAAGTAAATCGAGGTAAAATAAGTAGGTAGTTATTGGGAAGGTTAGAAGAAGAGATATGTGCTCAACTCTTGGAAGAGAAGTCAAAGATAGAAAAAATATTCAGACCTCATCTTCCGAAAGGAGAATCAACATATGTCTCAAAACTATGTTCTTCAATAAATTGTAATTTTTTTTTCTGAACTATGCTTCATCTTGCTGGGTTTTCTTACTGCCCAAGTCTTTTATGAAATGATGCAAAATTATCAGAATTCCCTTCCATAACTCTACCACTTGTATGTAAAATAGACGATTTGTAGTTCCAAAAAAAAAAAAAAAAATCACAGAAAAACCGCCTGCCATGTGAATGAAAACCATCCTACCGAGGTGTGGGACCCGAATCCATTACCATGTTAGGCCACGGCTTCCCTGTGATTGATAATATAGTTGATTCATAATGGTAACCAGAGGTCTTGGCGCCCTCTGTCCACGACCTCATCTGTTGAAAATGATCTGGATGAAGTCACGTGAGAGGCTCAGTGGCTCTCCCTCTTTAACAAACGAAAGCTTGCACTTTGGTCATCTATGCCTTCATCAGAGATTTCCCTCACCATGGATACCGCACAGCCTTGCTGTCTTGCTACTCATAATACCGGATTATTCCTAACTATTTTTGTGAAAACTTTCTTGCCAAGTCTTATATTAATTTAATGTAACATTTTCAGACTAAATGCCGAAGTTTGAAAGAAACAATGTAGCTTTTGAAATTAGATATTTAAAAATTACTTCCATAAAAGGGAATTGGTTTTGTTTGGTATGCTAAACCTATAATATTTTTAGGCCATACAAAAATAATATAGAAAAAAAAATAAGCATGCTTACACGTCTATTAGCATGGCTTGGTGATATTAGTGGTCCAGTATTATATAATTGAGAAACAAAGATGTTCCCTTTATAAACTTACAGAATTATGTTTAGTCCCAGACCATCTATGCATCTATAAATCCAGACAGATAGCTTTGTGTTGCTACTGAGGTATCTATGTACATTCATACTAAGGGGAAGCCATCGATACTGGTTTGGCTCTTCTCAAAAAGGCCAATCGTTCCTTCCTAATGAGAAAGATTTGGAATATGGCTAGGAAGCCATGGATTTTTAGCATTTGGTGAGCAGACCTGATTCCACTTCCCACAGTTTAAGCACTCAGTCACATATTCCTTCATCAGCTTTCTCTTTTCAGTGAGGTGATTTGCTTGTAGGTGGACGTGACAGATGCCACAGAAATAAACAAACACCATCCAGTTGGGGATACAGAGTTGGAAGAAACAAATTAGGGAAGCAGGGATGGGGAGAGAATGCATAAACTCCTGGAACAGTGCTCACAGAGACGAAATGCTTGGGGCAGGGGAGGAGAAAGGAGGTCTTTGGTCAGGGCTCTTTGCCTTGGCTCCTGCCATCATCCAGCACAGTAGGACATTTCCTGTGGCTTTTGCTTTTTTGCTTTCAGTGTGGAGCAGGTCACCTACCTGAGGTGGACAACATATTGCACAGCGTAAACACAGAGTTCAGAATTGTAGTTCTTCTCCATAGATCAGCTGATAAACTAAGAAAAATATTTTTACCACATATGAGTTTATAATATAATTATCAGTTGACAACTAAGTTTCATTTTGAAAGGTGCTTACTTTTCTAGAAAACAGAATAGGATTTTTGCATGTGATAGAGATAATACCTTTGTAAAATGATTTTAGACAAAGTAAGTGTGGCATCTGTGAAATAATTCCTATTTATTGATAAAAACAAATATTTGAATTTATCAACTCCCATTTTAAATTCAGAAGAAAAATAGAATGCTTTGAAATCTTAGCCTGATTACTGAAAAGATTCCTCAGTATTTGAAAGAAAATTTGCTAATACTGAAGAAAACCATCAGGACATAAAAATTCAAAACATCTTGGGAAGAAATTAATTGAAATAGAATTACTTAACATTCCTTAATTTCTTGCTTCATGTATGTCTTTGGGAGATTTATAGAAGCAAGGAGAGACAATACAAGCATTTCTCTTATATTTTACTAGTGATTGAATTTAAGAATATCACATAACATCTGAAGTCAAGGTACATTTTTCTTTAATTGATAACTCACCTAGCAATCAATTTAATGGGGAAGTCACATATGAATTCATCATTCCTTTCCACTAATCACATAATGGGTATTCAAACATTATTGCACTGTTTGCAAATCTATGACAATTGCCTTTTTAATCAACATGATATGTTTTAAGTATCCCAGTTCTGAGTAATTAGAAAAAGAATATGCATAGGTTTGAAAAAAAATAAAACCATACACATACACGGCAATATTTTTTGTATTCAACATTATCTTACTAGATAGTGTGTATTTTTGAAATCTCATCGTGTGGTCAGACTTTACAGTATTATAACGTTATATTATAAATACTCTTGGGAGGAATTGCAGTTATAGTAACAAAAGGGACAGGGAAGAATTCAGTGGTAGTCAATATCCAAACAAATTCATTTAAAAGAATCATTTTTTTCTTGTAGTTTATCAGCAACTTGAGCACTGTCAGGGTTATACTTTTGAAGAAAAAATATATATTATATATATGAATATATATATATATATATATATATATCATATGTGTGTGTATGTGTGTGTATATGTATATATATATATATATATGTATGTGTATGTGTGTGTGTGTGTGTGTATATATATATATATATATATATATATATATATTTTTTTTTTTCAATTAAGCCGGGCACGGTGGCACACACCATTAATCCCAGCACTCGGGAAGGCAGAGGTAGGAGGATCGCTGTGTTCGAGGCCACCCTGAGACTACATAGTGAATTCCAGGTCAGCCTGAGCTAGAGTGAGACCCTACCTCAGAAAAACCAACATATATACACATACATACATATGTATAAATATATATACACATATATATAAAAAACTATATTTCAAAAATAATGTGTCAAATTTCATAAGTTGAAGTGCTATTAGGCACAATAAAAATCATCCATCAAGATATGTTTCAGCAAATTTTGACAGAATTTTTGCAGACAGAACTATAACTCCATAATCATGGTATAATACAGCAACGTGTGTGTGTGTGTTTGTGTGTGTGTGTTTTCAGTAACCTCAGAACAGGCTTGAAAACCATTTCATGTAAAAGCTATAAGTAATGAGGTCAAAATGAAACCCCTTGAACCTAATAATTGACCACAATTATTTTAGTAAAGGTCTACGTACATCAATATAAATGTGATATATGAAAAGTTAGTTATGCAGTTTTCAAAGATCAAAGTTGTCAGTCTGATTGAAACTTATTGTATCCATCTGTTCTTCATATAAGGGAATACGCGCACTAATTTCTGTGTAGAGAGCCACCCTCCTTCTGCTTGGCAGCACAGGGATTCACTCTTGCGTATGCACTCCAGTGAGCAATGCTTCCATTCTAAGTTCCTTCTTAGACCCAACACTTCCTTTTTCTGTGAATTGTATGTAGCTATCTTTTTCCTCTTCTTTTCTTTTCGAGTCAGATGCAATACATCAAGTTTACATTAGATAATGATCCATCGCAAATTTAGTAATTGTAACAGACAGCTTCAGGTTCACTGAGATGAACTTCCAGACCAGGCACAGTTATGGAGGAAGGGATATTATTTATTGAAGCTTACAGATCCAGGGGAAGTTCCATATTGGCAGAAGAAGCTGGCCTGCTTTCACAGGACCAAACTATAGAGAGCAAAGCCACAAGCCAAAAGACAAAAGCACAGCACACTTCAGGAACTCAACTAGGCACACTTTGCATATCTTTAGTCTGAAATCTCAAACCCACCACCACACCTTAAGATCTGCCCAGCAACACCGCCTCCAGCCAGGTGGATGCGAATGCAAACAACAAACTAATAAAACACTGAATATACTGGGGGCCATCTATTCAAACTATCATAGTAATGTCTTCTCCCCATCTTTTCTTCTCTAGGCTCAGCATCCTAAACTTCTTAATTTTCCAGTGTGTATCACCATTTCAGTGGTAGCCCTGGAGTTGATAAAATCAACAACAGTACATTTTGATATGGATAGTGGCTAATAATGCCAATTGAGTTTCCAAACTATTGATGTCTTGGGTAGAGGAGTTTAATTTTCCACTACTTCATTTATACTTTAATTAATTAATTAAATTTGCTTAGAATGATGTAAAAATAAATGCAAACAGTTTGAAATATTAATCCAATCAACATGTTAGATTGATGTTAAAGATTCATACTTCATATCATATTCACGAGTTAAAGTGCTCTTTCAACTGGCATATATATATATATATATATATATATATATATATATATATATGTATTTGTTTGTTTGTTTGTTTTCCAAGGTAGGGTCTCACTCTAGCTCAGGCTGACCTGGAATTCACTATGTAGTCTCAGGCTGGCCTCAAACTCATGCTGATCCTCCTACCTCTGCCACCTGAGTGCTGGGATTAAAGGCGTGTGCCACCACACCCGGCTATCCTCATATATTTTTGTCATGTTACTAAGGTAAATCAACCTTATTTTTCTTTAAGATTCTTGTCTGCATTATGTATAGTCACATGTGAGGTCACCAGACAACTGGAGGTGTCTGTGCTCTTCTGTGAGTCAAGGTCTCTTCCATTGCAAGTAAACTGCCAGATTTCAAACCAACATCATTCAAGCCAGCCTGTGAGCTTCAAATACTCCTGTTTCTGCCTCCCATTGTCAGGGGCACTGGGGATCACAGTTCATATCCTCCTTTGAAGTCAGCTTCATGTGAGTGCTGGTGAATTGCATGCAGAGGAGCAGGCTTCATACACAAGTACCTTTAACCGCTGAGCCTTCTACCCAGCGCCTTAAATTATAGCTCATATGAGAGAACAGAATGAAAATTATTTACCTGTGAATTTATATTTCCTGGAATTGTTTTCACTAAATGACATGTTATCTTGTGTACATATAAATCCAAAGGATAAAACCCAAAGCAATGAGAATGTCCTGTGACAACGTCTTGATGAGAAACACTTCTAAGCAGATCAGTTATTCACCAGATAGATATACTAAGAAAAGACTATCATTGCTCTGTCACTTCCTAAAGAGAACTTTCAGGTTTCATAGTCATTTTAATAAGGTTTATCAAGTATGTTGGCAGTTATAGATAAGAATTATCCTTATCATTTTTTCCCTACAAAATTTTAAATATAATGTCTTCTGTTTGTATTTTCCTAAACGTGCTTAGGAGATTACCCAGTAAATAACAGCATCCTAAGCTTACATTTACTGGCATCTCCGAATCCACATTATTTCATGAGTATTTCATAATAAAAGTGACGAATGGTCAACTTACAGAGGAGTCTCAAAGGAATGAGATGTCTTAATCTCCAAGAAAATGTAATATAATTATTTTAACTCTCACTGAAATATGTTCCTATATTAGAACATGCATTATATAACTACAGTGCTAAAGGTTACAAAAGTCACTGAAAAGAAGTGTTGCATAATCAGACCTGAAATGTGAAGTATAAAGTACAAATGCAGAAAGGAGCCCTGCCCTTTTCCCAGCACCTGTTATTAAAAATAGAATAACACATTTCCTATCTGAAGTCCTTAGATAATGACTCATTCAGAGGAGCTGGATCTTCTACCTAAATGAGAGTGCTTAACCACTGAAACACTGAAGACGCTTTATTCTCAGGAAGACCAAGTCTGGGACTTTTATACCCTACTTTTTTAACTTTAAAGTTAACCTGAGCTTTTCTTTCTCTCTCCAGGTTATCATTTAGCTTGTGAGTTTTGAAATGTCTCACGTGTTGTTTCATACTCAATCCGAGTTTCAAAACAAATAGACTAGATTCACTGCAAGATTACTGGAAATGAATTGCACCTAACATAAAACGCTTGTCAAAATTATAAACAAAGATTTGTGTTTAGCTTTGGGAATATTGCATAGCTTCACAACAATATTTGTACATTTTTTCAGTTCATTGTAAGTGATTTGACTTGCTCCAAATCTGTCTTCTTAAAAATATACAAAAACAAAAGGTAGGCTTGTGTTGACAGTAATGTAGTTCACGAGCATTGATCCTCAGAAAATTAATAGATGCTCTATATGGGGAACAGTGAAGGAAGGAAGGGAAGGTGGAGTTACATGGGATCCTCCCTCAATACCTAACACCATGGTTTAGTTCAATCCATTCATTCTGTAGTCAGGGTTGTGGATGAGAAGAGGGAATAATGGCTATTATTTACATGGCAACATACATTTGGACTCTGAATTCCTGTCCTTCAAAGCTGTGGTAAGTCACTGTTTCCCAAAGGAAGGTGTCCTTCCTTCAAGTAGCAAGAGATTGTTTATCCAGTGCTATGGACACATGTACAAATATTTTCTGCCCATGTTTTCTGCAACAAGTAACTGTCCCCAGTTTCTAATTCCCTCCTGTTATTTCCACTCTCAGTGTGATTCTCACCTCCTGAATACTTCCAAAACAATACTTTAAGTCCTATAGTTTGTTTTCATTTTAAAGTAGTTCACTACTTTGTGTGTCTGTGTATGAATATGTGTGCTACAATGCACATGCTAGGGTCACAGGACAAGTTTTAGGCATCTTCTGTGCTCCACCTTATTTGAGACAGAGCCTTTTAATGCTTCAAAGAAAAGCCAGACTTCAAAGGAAGTCAGACTTTTCCAGGCTTCACCTTCCATTTTCTTGGGCACTTTGGGATCACATATGCATGCACCACTTTGGATCTGACCTGGGAATTGAAACTGAGCCAGCACACTTTTCAAGAAAGTGCCTTTAGGGGCTGGAGAGGTGGTTTAGCAGTTAAGGCACTTGCCTGTAAGGCCAAAGGACCTTGGTTTGCTTCCCTAGTACCCATGTAAGCCAGAGGCACAAGGTGGCCCATGTATCTGGAGTTCGTTTGCAGTGGCTGGAAGCGCTGGCGTGCTCATTCTTTCTTTTTCTGTCTCTCCATCTCTCTCTCTCTCTCTCTGCCTCTTTCCTTCTCTCAAATAAATAGATAAATAAATAAATAAATAAAATAATTTTTTAAAGTACATTTAACTGCTGTGCCATTTTCCCAGTGTCTGGTTTACTTTCTTAATGCTGTATTTGAGTGAGAAACAGAGAGAGAATGGCAGAGAGAGAGAGAGAGAGAGAGAGAGGATGAGTATGGGTTTGTCAGGGCCTCTTGCCACTACAAATGAACTCCCTATACATGTGCCCCTATGTGCATTTGGCTTTACATAAGTACTGGAGAATTGAATCCTGGCTGTCAGACTATAAAGGTTTTGTGAGCAAGCACCTTTAACTGCTGAGCTATTTCTTCATCCCTGGTTACTTTTGATAATTTCCTATTGCTTTTAAGATCTGCTTCCTGAAAACTATCATAAGAAACTGTACCTCAACCTGTAGTCTGACTATAAACAATGTGCAGTCCTAAAGTCACCTTATTCTCTCCTGAGAATGCTGTGTATTTAATTCCAAAACTGAAGAATATTAAGTTAAGTTTAAAGAAAGTGCCCAGTATATCTATGGAACACAGAATAAATCCCTATCATATGACGATGGGAATATGGAGTCATGGAAAAGCCTTTTATAATTAGGATGCTTAGACTCATCTCCATGAGGTCATGACCCACTTGCACAAACATCATCTTGGTTGTGGAGGTTATATTGCCCCTAGCAGGACAAGGTAAGTCATGTTTATTTTTGTTACTGAAAGAGTTTTAAACATAGAACATAGTTTAGCTGGCAATACTCAAATGAAAGTGTTTCCCCCCATATTTGTAATGTGTTTACCAGTGGCAAGAAAAAACAACAACAACAACAACAAAAAAAAAAACACATTGTCACCTGGTCATTAGTCCAAAGTCATGCTGTCCTCTCTAAGTAAGGTCACAGTGAATAAATTATTTTATATCTGTGCGATGTCCTTCACTGACATGTTCAAAAGAGGAAGGAAATATCTGCTCCTAATGCTTTCTGAAAAGATCAAATTGGTTGGTATTTTTTAAACCAATTATTCTAAAAAGAGAACACCTGTCTCTCCTTAAATAATGAGTGTGATGTTTACTCACGAGTTCATTTTTGAAAACAACGCTGATCAGTACAGCCATAATTCATTTCTCTTGTCTGTGTTCAGTCCAATCTGAAACAAAAGCCTCCTGCTGGTGAGGCTCCTGGGAAGAAGAGACAAGTGATTGTTCCCTTGCCTGTGGATATGCATAGTGAAGAGGAACTCCAATGTACTCGGTGGTGATTGACTTGCTGGAAGGATGGGGTAGCAGTGTTAGAAGAGGCTCTTGTTCATTTGTAAGTCCTAGAGCGTCAATGAGGTTCAACGCCAGAAGCCTCCTTCAGCTTTCTGTCATGTTTGCTTGTGAACTAATGACCATTTTGAACGTAGATGTTAACTGCAAATTATTCCAACGTGAGTCACTTATTACTGGTGCTTTCACAATTACTTTCCCATGAATAACTCCTTATCTCTTAACCTCTTTTCATGTCTAAGAAGCTCAGAAAATTCCTGTGCAATAAATGCATTCTGCATGAATAGTTTTATCTCAGGCTACAGAGGAGAAATTGAAGAGCTATTCATAGGACCGTTCTCAGTATATCAAACAGAAAATAATAGCTATTTTTATAAAAAATGGAAACAGGGAGTTTTCTGCTCAAAAGGTTTATAAAGAACACATCAGGAATGGATTAGGGACAAAGTGCTGATTAGAATTCTCGTGTTTCATTCCTTTCAGAGTGGATGTGACCTTGAGCCAATCATCCACACTCATCTCCCTTTAACTGGATAGAGAATGCAGATTCCACAGTGGAACGTATGCGCACAGATAGAGAATGCAGATTCCACAGTGGGACGTATGCGCACGGATAGGGAATGCAGATTCCACAGTGGAACATATGCGCACGGATAGAGAATGCAGATTCCACAGTGGAACGTATGCGCATGGATAGAGAATGCAGATTCCACAGTGGAACATATGCACACAGAATCAGTCATTGATGCTCCCAGACCACCTCTTGCTTGTGAATTATTTCCAGCTAGGCACTGGGGATGCTTTCTGGAGTAGTCACCTCATTCCCCCAGAAAAAAAGAGCAGTGCTACTGCTAGAGAAAAAGATCTTTTTTTTTTTAATGTTACCCTTCCAAATAGTTTTTTCTGCAGTTGTTTTGGAAATACCATGTAATCTCTGACTGCATGTCTTGTTTGAGGCTCAGGTTTCCTTTTCTTTTCTTTCTCTCTCTTTTCTTTTTTTGAGTGAGAGACAGAGAGAGAGGGAGAGAAAGACAGAGGACAAATAGAGATGGGTGTGCCAGCAGCCTCTCAGCTACTGCGAATGAAATCCAGATGCATGCACCCCCTTGTGGTCAAGTGCGGCATTGCGCCCTTGCGTTACTGCATCTGGCTAAACATGGGAACTGGAGATCGGAACCGCTGGAGATTGGAACCAGCATTCTTAGGCTTAGGAGGCAGGCACCTTAAGCGCTAAGCCATATCTCCAGCCCCTTACGTTTGTTTGTTTGTTTGTTTGATTTTTAACTGGCATACTTAGTATGGATACATCAGGCGTTGGTGTCATCCTTTCTGACTCATTGCATGGTCTTTTCATTGTTGGTGTTACTGGTAAAATCCCACTCTTGTCCAGACAGACTTGGATCTCACTGTGTTGTCATAGTGATCCTCTGACCTCCACCTCCTAGATGCTGGCACCATGCCTGGCTACCTCATTGGATTTACTATACTTTACTGTTTTTGCTTCAAGACAATGAGTCTGTCCTCTTGCCAGTTCAAAGAAACTGCACGTCACACAAGCGTTCTGCTCTGTCTAGAGCAGTGGGGCCTCTTAGAGAAGATTCCACTCCATAACTCTTCAGCTTCACACTTCCCTTCACAAACACTTGGCTTTGCACATGTAGCTATGACCCCAAGTGGAATATGAACCATCAAGTTGAATAAGAGTCAGGAAGACAGACATTGAATATATTCACTTATATGCAGAGTTCGAGAATCCAACACATGCATATATGTCAGGAAAGTAGAAGGAAGTTGGATGCGATGAAGGTGTACTGGGAGGGAGAGGCGGTTGAGAAAGTGATGGGGGGTTGGATAGGAGCAACGTCCTTATAGGCCAGTGTGAGGATGTCACAAACAGAGTTATCACTTTGTGTGCTAATTAAAAATAATAAATAAGGAGAAGGAAGAGAGAAAAATACAGAAAGAAGCAACTTGTTTTTCGTTTGTGCCTTCTACGTGGGGAGATTTTGTAAATGGACAGTGTGATTTTGTGGCAGTTACTTTCCTCTTGCATGTAGGTTTCCCGAACTTTATCATCACCAGTTTAGCTTTGTTATTTGTGTTCGATGAGCCTCCACATCCCAGCCACAGTGCCCCATTGCTTCCATGAATATAAAAGATTTTTCAGAAACCCATGTCTTCTTATTCTTATGTGAGCAATTCCAGTCACGCTGAACAATACTTCCAGATCTTCAAACATTTGTACCTACTGAGAACTTAGGCAAGATAAATTTATGACATAAGAGAATTAGAGCTGGGTACAGTTGACCCCTGCCTGTGGTGCCAGATACTCAGGAGGCCAAAACACAAAGATCCTTGGAACCTAGGAACTCAAGGCGAACCTGAGACATACAGTCAGCTCCAGTAACTCAATGAATTAGTCTTTGCTATTTTAACAAAAAAGATTTAATAAAGAAAATTAGAATTTTGGTGTGAACTCTGATGTCTAAGGATATCCACCCTTTATGGTACATCATGACTAACCTTTCCAAATACCAATTGTTTAATTTTAGACAAGAATGAAATTTAAGTTATTCTTCCAAAGGGTATTCTAAATGCAAATTCTTGGTATTAATTTTGGGATCACAATTTCTCTGCAGTTACCACATCTTTGAGGCACATTATGAGAAAAAAATAAACAAAATCTAATTCATTCTGACATACACCATTGGCATATTAAAAGCACCTATAGAATCTGTTTTCGTGATTTTTATGCCTAAATTTGCATGAAATTTAAAAAAATAAGATTATAAAATGTTTAATAGGAAGCTTAAAAGAACAGTTAAACATTCAATAAACATGAACACTAGTGTTATTCTTTATGTCATATTATCATAACATAAATTTAAACATAAATTTTAATACAAAAAAATCTACACGTTCCATTCAAATTTGGGGGAAAAATTAAAGAGAGAGAGAGAAAGTAAGTATGGTATGTGTCAGGGCCTCCTGCCACTACAAACAAATTCCAGATGCATGCTCCACCTCATGTGGCTTTATGTGGGCACTAGGGAATAGAGCCCAGGCCATCAGGCTTTACAAGCACATGCCTTTAACCACTGAGACATCTGTGTAGCCCTAAGCGATTATTTTCTTTGCTAATTTTTACTATCTTGTAAATGAAGTTTTCTCTTCTCAAACAATGGATTAATTTCCTCTTTCATGATCAAGTTACACCCAGAAATCATGTCATTATAACTGATAAATAAATAATCCATGTATTTTCAGTCTTAAAATCTGTTTGATTGCCACACATCTTCTGGGCTCACTGTGTGACTTTCATGAGATCACTATATCTGTAAATATGGAATGACAGAGACTTCTGGTGTTTTTCAAGTTGGAAGAATAAGAGTGAGCCAATGACATTTAGAAAATTTGTTCTGAAACTTAATTTACCCATTCTAATGAATTTTTGCCTTTGCACCCTATGGGCAAAATCAGGGCCAGGAACTTTCTCAAGTATTCCATCATCATATGCTGAACTGAATAGTAATAAAACTGCAGTCATTAGTAGCTTTAAAGACTGTTCAGAGCTTAGATCATATCAAATCCTATGATACATTTTCTCAGTCCCAGAGCACTTAGGATAAAATTGAACCAATGTTAGGTCCACACACAGAAACACCAATGTGAGTTTCCACCATGCATCTGCTTGTACGTGTATCTTTCATTCAAATGAAGGCTAACTAAAGGAACGCAAAACAAAATGATGTAAAGTATTTTGGGAAGTAACTCCTGCAGAGTGTTGCATAGTCTCTTTTGCATATTGTAAATACTTTAAACTAGTTCTAAAAATGACTTTTTTGGAAGGCTCTTCCTAAGGAAATTTATAAGCTCATTTATTTTCATGCCAGCAGTTAAAAGTACCCTAAACACACCCATAATTGTTCTTCTTGAACCAGGTAGTAGGAATAGAACTATTGTTATGCCTGATCACACACGTAATATAGATTGTATATGACTGACTCTTGGAATAGTGAAAATAATTATGTGTCAGGCATTAGCAGACCCTCTATGGATGACCAAGCAGAGCGTATTTTGGTCTCTGCAGTTACATGTTGTCTTCATTTCTGCTAAAAACACAGCTTCCCCATTCTTCCTGTTTTACCTTCTTCATCTCTTCCTCCTTCCTCTCTTCCTATTACTACCTTTTCTCTTCTTCTAAACTTTTTGAAAAAACTTTTTTCTTACAGTACAGACCATGGGAAAATCATTCTGAGGCCCGATTTGCTGTGCAGGCTGCTGTGTTGGCCCCTGCATTATGAAATGTCTTTCTCTACCCCTGTGTTGCACATAGCAACATTGGACCTCAGAGAAACTGAGTGTTCTCTATGGTCTTGCACAGTTCCAGACAGTATTTTGACCCTTGGTTAAGAATGTCATCTCCACGTGCCCTTTCCCAGTCACAAAGCACAACTACTTTATGCCTCCAAAGGGATTTAATTAATTTTCTGGGAAGTATCTCCTTTCCCTTGGAAGCAATGATGGTGGCAGTAAAGATGACATGTGGGTGCTTCTGTGGTGTCACATGCTCACGGGTACCACTTTTTACTGTCACTGTAACCCATTGTTATGTATAGATGAAACTGAGTTATTGATCTATGCAGGTCACAGAGTCCATCTGTGATGTAACTGGAGTCAGGTCATGTCTAAAACCTGCTTTTGTAACCATAGCACTAAATGGTCTCCTCACTGACCCTATGTTTTCTAGGAAGCATGACTTAGAGTAAAATGAGTTAGATCGATTTTGGCTCAGCAAAATGAAAGGGTTAGCAAAGACGAACAAACATTAAAAACATTAAAAAATGCCTGTATTGAATATATGTGAGAATATCTGTGTGTAATCGGAGATGTATGTAAATATATGGAATTATAGATTTAGAAAAAAGGCTTAGACAATAAAGTGGATGAACTGAGCATGAGCCTAGCATTTAGCAGGCATGAACGCCTTTGGGAGCACTGAGTCAGCAACGTTTGAACAGGAAGAAAACCTGTCCAATCCTGTGAGCTTTAGGCACCTGCCTTTAGGGGATAGCTTTGTCTGTACCATTATTTTGCCTCCTCTTTCTTGGTTAAAAAAATATTTAAAAAAATACAGTGGCCTTTAGATAAGGATACTATCTATAGAGTTTCTAACGATAGCAGAGAAAAATGCTGGTGTTGTTTGAAAAAGTTAAAATTTGGCAACTGTATAATTGAAAACAATTGCCCCCAGCGACAGATATTTAAGATAAGTGTAGGAACCAACTGTCCATATTGTTTTCTTTGAAGCCTACCCAGTTTTGGAAGGTTCTGGAACCTTCAGGAGGAAGTTTCATTGGAGGAAGTATGTGATTGTGCACAGGACTTGAGGTTCTTCCAGAATGGCCCCACCTTTGTCTCCTTGCTAGTTCCTGAATATTTTATAAAAGAGAGGTCAGGATGCTAGTTTTCTGCTCAGATATGCTTCCTCATCCAGTGTCAGGATGGTATATATGTGGTTTACATAGACCAGTGAGCATCTTCCAGCACTGATCACATTGAAAAGGTGATTGAGAAAGGCCCACGACCTTCAATCCTTTTCTTAGCACAGTATCTTCCAACAGTAGATGGCAGATGGCTTCATAATCTCACAATGTTTATATTTCCACTAATTTCTCAGGATGTTTAAAAGTTATGTCTGCAGCTGGAAAGATGGCTTAGAAGTTAGAGCACATGCATGCAAAGCCTAAGGACCCAGGTTTAATTCCTCAGAACTCATGGAAGCCAGATGCTCATTTTGGGGCATGTGTTTGAAGTTTGTTTGAGGTAGCCAGAGGCCCTGGAATATCCCCCTTCTCTCTTGGTCTCTCTAATAAATATGTAAATAAAAATAAAAAAAATTTAAAGGGGCTGGAGAGATGGCTTAGCAGTTAAGACACTTGCCCGAGAAGCCTAAGGACCCAGGTTCAAGTCTCCACGTCCCAAGTTGGTCAGATATACATGGAGGCACATGCATCTGTAGTTCATTTGCAGTGGCTGGAGGTCCTGGCACATCCATTCTCTCCATCCCCCTTCTCTCTCTCCCTTTGTCTGTCTCTAATAAGATTTTAAAAAAAAAAAGAAAAAAGAAGTAATGCCTGCAATTTCTGGATAGAAAAGGGTCTCTTCTTATCCAAACATGCTAATAACAGTTGTAATTATGCATTTTATTTACCTGAGGTATATTCACTACCAGTGTAGAAAGAAAATAATTAGTAACATTTCCAATTATAAATATGTGCTACATTAATTTCTATACAACTACTTATTTTTACTCAATTAGGTTTTCTTCAGTTTATACTTTTCTTTATTCACAGTCTGACTGCCTTACCTTCCTCCAGAAATACCATGGTATGTGTACCAATGGTACACGGTTGTATTTCGGTAAGTTATGGTTTGCTCAAGTAAATCATATAAACAAAGAGTCATGCTGTTTACAAGTTACCATACTCTGGGTGTTGGGCATCAAACCCAAAGCCTTGCACAGACTCATCAAGTGTCCTATCGCTGACCTGTAGCCCTGCCCTCCTCAGCTTATTTATACTTGCCAGAATTAATAACAAAGACGGCCAGTTAACATTGGGGTCTTTGACCTTTTTGTCCACTTTGCTTGAGACATATTCTCCCTTATGATTTTGGTATCTGTGTGTGCCAGTAAGCTTTTGAATTCTCCTTGTTCTGCCTCCCTTTGCCATAGGTGTCTGAGATTAGATATGCACGTACTACTTTATACCCAGTGACTGCTAAGGGATGCCTGGGGATCAAAGTCAAGCCGGCAGGCTTGCAAGCAAGTGCCTTTAATTGCTGAGGCATCTCCCCAGCCCCTAGGTAACACTAACACATTTTAAAAGAATCAGTTTATACTAGTAAAAGTTCCTTTAAAAATTTTAAGTCATTTTTATTTCTGCTTTGATTCTCAAATATGATTCTCAAAAGAATAAGAATTTTATGAAAAGAATTACCGGTTTTAATCCTCCTTGAAGCAGGCAAAATCCATTGGATGTTGTTTACATGAGTTTGAAAGAAAATAGTAAGATATATATAATTGACTAGCTGTCAGAATGCTGGAAATACTAGAATAATGAATTTTCTCACTTACATTCCTGTTTCTATTCATTTTTCTTATCAATGAGAATCTTTAAAATATTCAAGTTGAACAAAACTGGATATTCCCTAATCATAGTACTTATCCAGTTGCTTATTTCAATGGCTACACTTCTGGCTTAATCACAGAACAGGCCTAGAATTCTGGAAGTGACAACAATACTCCTGGTGGTTAATGTTGAGGATCCAAACTATCGATTTTATGTTCTCTTTCCTCCACACTCACCTGAGTCTAGCCTTTTAGAATGATGAAAGTCATCTGCTCATATAAATAGAAAACATAAAGCTGGCTCTATAAGAATGTAATGTACAGTATCTTAAAATCAAGGCAATCTCTCTATAGTTTTACATCTATATCAATGTTTATTGCTGTTGTCAGCTAGTATAATTAACTCATACCTCCAAATTATGCTAATGATGCTTCCTGTTCTCTGAGTATAGAGCTTTATTCTAACTTCTTCAAATCCTTTTGAGGACATGGAAGCAGGATTAATCTGTCAGAACTGACTGACTTACACAGAGCTCAGTCTTCCTAGCTGACAGCATTGTCACAGGCACAGGGGAGTTGTCAAAATTTCACTACAGGCCATTTCCTTCTATGCAATGACATATTTTAAAGTGCCTTGAATAGAATAATGTAGTAAAATTCACTGTCATCATTCTGGGAAGAAAGTCAAGTCTTTGATTTCTTTCTGTGCTGACTTGGTGTCACGCTCGGGTCAATCGATCTTGTTTCTGTACATTTGCGTTGCAGCCTTTGCCTTGTATGTTTTGTATGGAGTTCCCTGCAGGCATCTCTTGATTTCTATCACATCAGATGCTGGCTGGTTCAGGGGGCTGTTGTCCTGATCAATGCTCTCATAGATCCATGAATTGATGCAAAGCAAGCAGAAAGGTTGACCTATTTGTAGGGAAAGTAAGCATGACTGTTCCTCTCGTGTGTGTGTGTGTGTGTGTGTGTGTGTGTGTGTGTGTGTGTGTGTGTGTGTGTGTGTGTGTGTTAAAATCATAGATAGATAGATAGATAGATAGATAGATAGATAGATAGATAGATAGATAGTGTGTGTGCCCATGTGTTGCAGTCAGGTTTGTATTGTTCGCAGAAGGCACTCAACTAAGACAAGCTTGTAGGAAAAAAGGGTTTATTTTAGCTTACAGATTCAAGGGGAAGCTCCATGATGGCAGGGGAAAACAATAACATAAACAGAGGGTGGGCATCACCTCCTGGTCAACATCACGTGGGCAACAGCAATAGGAGAATGTGTGAAAAACTGGCAAGAGGAAGCTGGCTATAATGCTTATAAGCCCGTCCCCAGTAACAAACCACCTCCAGGCAGCTTTAATTCCCAAGTTGTCATCAGCTAGGAGCTAACATTCACAACACCTCAGTTGATGGGGGACACCTGAATTAAACCAACACATTCTGCCCCTGGTCCCCATAAACTTCACCATCCATAATGTAAAATGAAATTCATTCATTTCAACTTTAAAAGTCCCCATAGTTTTTATCAATCCCAGTGATAATCAAACATCCCAATAGTCCAAGGTCTTTAAATTGAGTGACAATAACAAAAATCCCCAAAACCCATAATGGCACAGAATAAACAATCACACTGCAAAAGATGGCATTGGGCATAGCAAAGAAATATTCAACTTATACAATGTTTTTTGATATTTTATTTTTTTAATTTTTATTATTATTAATAAGATGCTTTGTATGGACACATCAAGTGTTGGAACCCTCTTTTCCCTCATCCCTGCCCCCATTCTATTGAGGACGCTCCTCAGTGGGTTGCAGGTATTCCCCATGCGGTGTGGTTTGTGTGTTGTGGGAGCTGTAATCAGTTATTTTGGGGGGAGGGAATGCCTCTGGGCATGATGTCTCAACCTGTGGCTCTTACAATCTTTCCTCCCCTCTTCCTCAAAATTCCTTGAGCTGTGGTGGGTGAGTTTTAAGTGTTTCAGTAATGAGCTCTTACGAGCTTCTGGATCTCTGCTTTGGTAGGTGTTGAGTATCCCCAGGGTTTGTCTCCTTCACCCTGGCGCTGATTTTTTTTAAAACAAACAGTGCAGACATCAAACTCTGTAACTCCAAGCCCAATAACATTAACTAGTGACAATTCTCCAAGGCTGATAATTCTAACCAGTGACAGGTCTCTGGAATTTTAATTCTGCCCTTCCAGCTAGGCTATTCACAGTACCAGAAAACTTCATCCTGTGTTGCCAGCTCTCCTTGGTAGCTATCTCATGGTCCGTAGACCTCCATTAAGTCTCCATTGCAACCCCGGGTTCATCCTTATGGCTCCATTGGGTTTTCATGCAGGTAATCCTGCTTCACACTTCCCATGGCCACTTCCAAAATATAAAACCGTATTGCAAACTCAATGACCCTCTCTTCATTGCATTTTTTTTTATATATTCCATATTACCAGGTGGGCTTCCAACTTGCTAATCCATGGGGCAATAAAGCAGACTTTGAAGAACAGGACACTCCTTCAGCATTCAGGCCCCTTCAAAAGAGTCTGCATTCTTCCTGTTGTCCCAATGCAGGTCAGCTGGCCCAATCTCAATGATTGTAATCTCTCATACAATTGTAGCTGAATGGGCAGAAGTTTCAGCCCAAAGATTTCATTTTTTTTTTCTCTGCCAATATCCCTCTGCTCACACCAGTCCATTTCTACACAATGCAATGCTGCACAAGTTCCCATGTCATAGGCAAGCAGAATAAAGCAAACCTCTCACACAAACTGCTTTTAGCCTAGTCCAGCCAAAGTGCTTTTACACCCTCATAAGCCAAGCTTTACAGTCCACAGCTCTTATTACACTCAGGTCTTTCAACTCTGACCAGAATTGTCAATCAAGTTGTATTTATAGAATAGCAAGGCGTCTCTTAAGCCAAGATTTCAAATCCTTCCACATTTGTCTCTAAAATCACCTCCAAAAGGCCAAAATCCATGCAGCCAGGTTTCTAAGAGTACTGACCCCAATTCTTGATAACAATTTTATTATTGCAGTCAGGTTTGCATTGTTGGTAGAAGACACCCAACCAAAAGCAGCTTGTGGGGTTAAAGGTGTATTTTGGCTTATAGATTCGAGGGGAAGCTCCAGGATGGCAGGGGAAAATGATGGCATGAGCAGAAGGTGGATACCACCTCATGGACAACATAAAGTGGACAAAAGCAACAGGAGAGTGTGCCAAACACTGATATGGGGAAATTGGCTATAACATCCATAAGCCCACCCCCAACAACACACTGAATCCAGGAGGCTTTAATTCCCAAATTGCCATCAGCTGAGGAGACTAGCGTTCAGAACACCTAAGTTTTTGGGGGACACCTATATCAAACTACCACAGTATGTGCCTAATTATATCATTATTACATATATGTAACTTTTTTGAACCTTGGACCCCTAACATTATACATCAATCATATCCCCCTTCCATGAACTCGGCAATTTATAGTTAATGAACATAGCTCTAGTATCCAGCAATTTTGTTCTAATTTTATAGATCTTCCTTCTTTTTTGGTCTGCACAGCAGCTCATGTGAGGTTTGATGGGCACTATTGGCAAGCCACGCATGATGACTAGCTTGTCTTTTGAGAGCCACAGTGTGACACTCTTGATAGCTCCCTTTCAGTTATGCCCTCCCTGCGGCTTTTCAAATCTTGGGATCCTTTCCAGGTTGTGGACTTGGGAAGAGAAGGCTTAGCATTCGGTTGCCATTTCCTTATGAACCTTGTGACATATGCCTTGTATCTGTTACTTTCTCATTAGTAGGACAAAATAGCCAATCAGAAGGAACTTAGAGAAGAAAAAGAGGTTTACTTCAGCTTATAGTTCCAGAGAGTTGAATCCATCCTGGTGGGAAGAGCATGGCAGTCCCAGGAAGCTGGTGTCATATCATGGTGTCCGCAGAGAGGAAGCAGAGAAAATGGTGAATGATGGTGCTCAGTCAGCTGTCCCCTTACAAATAGCCCAAGACTCCAGCCCATGGGATGATGCTGCCCACAGTTGAAGTTGGTCTTCCCACCTTAATTAACGTGATCAAAGTAATTCCTCACAATCATGCACAGAGATGGACCTAATCTACATGGACTGTCCAGGTGATTCTAGTTCCTCTCAAGTAGGCAGTCAGTGTAAACCCTCACATGCCTTTAACACACTTCGCTACTCTTTTTTTTTTTTTTTTTTCTTTGGTTTGTTTGTTTGTTTGTTTGAGTCGGAATGATAGGATATTTTCTGATCTGTCATCAGGAAGTAAAATATAATTTAACATGTTATATTTTGTTACCATGCTAAGGCAACCTTAAAGCAGCATCCTTGAACGGCCACTGCTTTCTACTGCATACTCCGAGGGAAATGTGGGATCTATTCTAGTTTTCCTTCTGCTTGTTAGCTTCCATGGGTTTAGATCATAAATAGTTCTTCTCTGAAGTAATTCTAATATCAGTGTTCAAGCATAATAACTATTTCCTCTAAACACATTGATCTATTTTTTTCTTTTGAGCATTAATTAACTTGACTTCCATTAAAAAGAGACAAAAAATAGAACTATGGGACCAATTTCTTCCAGGCTTTACACAGTTTCCCATGATGATGGACTTTTCAACTACTTAACAAGTGAACCATTTCATAAAATTCTATACAGACATTTAAATAAAACATAGTATTATTTTGTGCTAGATAAGAAACAGGCTGAGTTTATATAATTATCACATCTATAACATTTATCAGTTCAGTTCATTTCTGTTTCCATTTTGAAGGAAAATTTCCCAGTGTCAATATTTTTGTTTGTTTTTTAAAGTATGCAATTTTAACATATTTATTTCTCGCATATCTTCTATGTGAATTTTGGTCAGTGCTAGAGCTTATCATGCACCAAGTCCCAAGTTTGATCCTAAGCGTTAGGAAGAAAAAAAGTCCTATATAACAAAAGAGAATGAATTGTGTTTGCAAATACCACCAGACAATGAGGAGTGTGGGTGTGACAAACCACTCTGGTCTTAGAGGGTGACAGACACAGAATACACCTTATGGTCTTCCTCTACCCGACTCTGACTCTGCTGTGTCACCCAAGACTTCCTTCTCTGTTATCACTTTTCTCCTTTTTGTAAACAAGCAATAGCTATAATAAACATTTATAGAGTACCTTCTATTATATACATATTCATTGGACATCACTTGTAGAAAATCCATTTCTCAATTAAAATCCATCTCAACTTCGTCCTGCCAATAATTAATTTGTTATCTAAAAGTTCTTGTTGGAGAGATGCTCAGCTGGAACAGCCAGCCTGGGTTCAGTTCCCCAGCACCCACTTACACCAGATGCACAAGGCGGCACATGCTGTGGCAAGAGGCCTCTGTGTGCTCATCCCACCCCTGCTCTCTTCATAAATAAAAATAAAAATATTTGTTTTAATCTTGAAAATTAAATTAGTTTAAACGATGTCTTCCTGCATTTGGTTTGTTTATCGATCATCTCAGTCATGAGTGAAACCACAAATGTACAAGCACAGCAATGAAACAGCCAGCAAACCGCACTTGCCTCTTCCTTTCCTTGGGGAGAATCAGGCAGCTGCATGTCCTGCCTGTACCTGCTTGCATTTCCACACACTAATGTAGCCAGTGAGCTCCTCAAGAACCCGCCCCATCGTGCTTGATTTTACCTAATTAAGCATCTCCCAGACAGTTGTGTTTCTTATCATCGTTTTTGTACTCATTATCATCACATTGGCTTACTAAGTATCCCCTCGTTCTCATTAAAAGATTGTCATGTTAACTTTGCCATTGTGAACATTTGAGGTCATAATGTATTCCTGATAACATAATGTGGGAATTTTTGGTGTCATTAGAAAAGTGTGGTTAAACAGTTGAAAAGCTTTTAGAGATGACTTAACAAAATGCACAGTATCACTGTGTTTTAATATGATCACACTTCAAATAAGTGTGTGTGAGAGAGAGAGACAGGCATAGATTAAGTCTAGAAAGACATTCAAGATATTAGTAAGAGGAAATTCCTTCCTACTCTGAGGCAGGACGGAATGATGCCATTTCAAGCCAGTTGAGAATGTACCATGTACATGTAGTAGCTATTCCAGTAATTCATAAATGTAATACTAATAGGATTATTAGAGCTGAAGTAAATACCAGTTATTAAATCATGTATTAACTTTCTGACAGTGTTTTAACAAATCAAATTTTTAGAGGCTTAAATAATGCAAATTTATGATCATACATTTATTTTTCCAGGTCAAAAGTTTGACCAAAAAAAAAAAAAAAAAAAAGTTTGACAAAAGAAAAAGGGCCAGTGGGCAATGATCTTTAAGCTTTGGGAAGAATATCCTTTTGTTTTCTCTGGTTTTTAGAAGCAGCCATGTTCCATACGTCTGCTTTTCTTCCTCGGTCATATATCCCGCACGTCCTGTCCACACCCACACTTCGCCTTTCTCTGGCATCCTCTTCTGCCTGCGCTTGCCACCGTTTAGGACTCGGGTGATTTACGATTTACTCTCTTCCAGTTTTGATCTTGATTTATTTATGTATGGTGGTGGTGGAGGGCAGGATCTGATATAGTCCAGCTTACCCTTGAATTCTCGCTGTAACTGAGGATGACTTTAAACTCCTCATCCTCCTGCTTCTGCCTCCCAAATGCTGCTGTTACAGGCATGTATCACCATTCAAGTTTTGTATGGTGGCCAGACTGAACTGGGAACTCCATACATGCTGAGCGGAAACATCATGCTCTCAGCAGCATCAGTAGACCTCCAGGTTTTTGTTTTGTTTTGTTTTTTAAGATTTTATTTCTCTTTAGTTATTGGAGACAGAGAGAGGGAAAGAGAGAGAAAGAGAAAGAAAGAATGGGCATGCCAGGGCCTCTAGCCACTGCAAATGAACTCCAGATGCATGTGCCACCATGTGCATCTGGCTTATGTGGGGCCTGGAGACTCGAACCTGGTCCTTAGGCTTCACAGGCATATGTCTTAACCTCTAAGCCATATCTCCAGCCCTAGACCCCCAGTTTTAATCGTAGTGCCACCAGCAAAGTCTAGTTTGTCAAATTGCCATAGAAGGTAACCTGCATAGGTCTCAGGGATTACAGGACAGACCAGTTTAGAAAATCATTATTATGCCAATCACAAGTTATAAACAAAAATATCAGAGGTAACTTCACTTCTTCTAGACTTATTATGGATATAATAGGGGTTTACAGATACCCTCTTGTAAACCTTGTACTATTCGATCAATGGGAGCCATTGACCTTGGCATGATCGTTCTGTTTATTAAATTTGCCTATATTACTCAAATTTTGCCATTTCTCACTTTGCTTATCACAAGCTCCCCACCCTTAGCACTCATGCCTCCACAGAATAGGCTTAAGTGGGAAAATATTTTCTTCTCCCCCTCATGTATTCATATGTTCCAAGTGCCATGATGATAAAAGAAATAGAACAGTGGTGGGGGTATTCGTTAGAGGATTATTATCCACTTCGTGGGACCTCACAGATGTTCAAGAGGAGATCTTTATCCCCTTCCTATGGTCTCTATCAATTGGTTTTTTAATACCAAGACAAAGCCACGGGATATATCCACTTGTTAAACAAAATATGATGTTTTGCTCATTGAGAAAAAGTGAAATTTAGAGCCACAGTTGTTCTCATATTTAGTTTCTTTAGTAGCATAAACATCACCTTTAGAAGTTTTTTGATATTTTTGTCATTTGTTTTCTATTTTTTTTTTAATATTGGAATTTGTGCTATAATAGATTTTGATGTTTCATGGAAGATTGTTTTTAAATGGTACTTCCAAAATTCAACATTTATTATTTAACCATCCAGTAAATATTTCATATTTGTAACAGAAAAGCATCTGTATAGTCTTATAAAATAGATGGACGCCTCTTTGTATCTGTGAGCGTGTAAAATTCATCTTAAGTATAAAGTGTCCCTTGCCCCGGTGCAGTTTCTGCGGTCAGACTGCTGTGATCATTGGAAGGTGAGAAGACGCCCGTGTCTTTCAGATTTATTGACTGTGTTTTCCTCACAACTTCACATTCATTTTAAAGTGTCGGTGTTACGGTTGTTTAAAAGAAACCTGATGTGTTCTAGAAAAAATAAATAAGCTGAAATCAAACACACAGGTGAAATTACACGATGTCTAAAATTTGCTTTAAATGATTCGATGGTGGGAGAGTGGTCATCTGGGAAGCAGATACCATGTTAAAGGCCCTGGATTCACCATTGTCGGAGGTGGGTGGTGGACTTTTTAAATTTGCTGTCTTTTCACGACATGTGTGAATTTTTCTCTAGTCTTGAACGTTTTCTTTAGTCTGCCCTAACGGTGGTCTCGTGTGCTCTCTACTGCCTTGTTCCTTGATCTGCATCTCCTCCTGTCATTTCTTCCACCCGCACGAGCTGCCTCAGTGGTCCTCAACACCACCACGGTCCTTGCCTCAGTCCTCAGCTCTGGGCTCCCCGCTTCACCTCAGCTAGGTGTCACTGGTGTTCCGTCCTCGCCTCTAACGAGGCACATGTCCTTCTTCCCTGGGATGGTTCAGTGCTGCATCACAGACATCGTCTGTCTGTCATTGCTGAGGTGAGGTGGCCTAACACGGGCCTCTGAGTAGGAGAAAGGTTTCACTCATACATAATAAGTGACCTTGGCCTCAGATCTATCAAATGGGAAGATGCCCATGCATGACCTTTCCACCCCATCAATGACTTAATATGCCAGCAAACCAAGCAAGTGCTTGTTTCTCTGTGACCTCCTATTTTACTAAATTTGGGCAGATATATATGATTAGTGAGATGAAGGATAGGGAGAGAAAAGCAGAATAAAAAGATAATCATTAAACTGTTGCTTTTGTGAGTCCTTTGGTTTGGAGCTTACTTTGTCACCTGAATGTTAACTTTAAAAATGTCAGATGCTTATAGTTAGAGCAGGACTTGAACACCAAAAAAACAAGCTGTTATAATGCTAAGCATGTTGGGTTTTTTAACAGAACAATTAAAGTTCTGACCTCTGGTGTCTGTTGGCCTCATATGTACCTCAGAGATTAGATTGATAGATACACAGACCATAGACAGATAAATGATAAATACATGATATATATAGAAATTAAAATCAGGAGCAATGTTTACTTTCAACAAGAAATTAAACTTCTTTGAGAAAGCTTAGCTCCATTCCAGGTTATTTGATAACTTAAAAACTTAGAAAAATCCCATATACTATCCTTGAATACAGTTCTTATAGGATATTTTATTCCCACATGGAGTCATTATTTTAGGAATGCATGGAAATATGACTTAGTATTATCCTAAAGGTTATAAAACCAAAATGATAATATTAAGAATCCCAGAGAGAGAAATGTGGTATATTTTATTGTTCTTAAAAGTTGAAATGTTATATCTCTAGAGGACAATAGTCAAGATCAGCAATCGGAAACCTTTAAGTAAACAAACAAAACACAAGCATAAAATTTGTCTGGAGGGCAGTAAAGTATTAAACTTGTTTACAGCACTATATAAAAATGAAGAAAAACTGAATTGGGATATTGCAACTGGAGATACCAATAGGGATTTTATGGTAGTGAAACATCGTTTTACTTTAAGGGGAAAGTTAGATTCATTTTTTCTAATAGTATCTTCACATATTTTATTTATCATATTTATGCATTGGTCAATGGTGCCATTATTAATATTTTTATGAATATGTGTATAATTTGAACTGAGTTGAAGAAGCATGTGGTACAAATAAATTTAGATCTTTAAATATTAATTATGAAGATTTTTTGAGGCCTGAATGTATAGCTCAGTGATAGAGCACTTACTTTATACTCAGGTTTGTGTCTGAAATATCCCCTAAAAGTCCATATGCTAAAGACTTGGCCACCTGACTGTGGACCTGCGGGAGGTAGTGGGACCTTAAGGAGCTGGGACCTAGTGAAAAAGAATTAAGTGGTGCAAGTGTGTTATTAGGTGTCTAAACAGGGAACCCAGCACCTTGCTCTCTCTCGTAGGCAATAAGGACTTAGAAGGCCTCCTCCACCCCTCACTGCCCGCCACCATGTGCTGCCTTCTGACAGGGACCAAAAGCAGCGAGGGGCAGAGAGGCCACAGACAGCTTCTCCCTCTAAAGGACTTCTTGCAGTCACTTGTTACAGAGACAGTGAGCTTCTGAGCACAGCCCCAGGAAGAAAGCCTCCTGTTCAGTCTGCAGCATCCTAAAATAAATTAATTAAGTAAAATGAAATGTGAGCCCTTATCTCTCCTTTTATCTCTTCTGAGTTTCCGATCAAAGTCAGATATATTCTCACCATTGCCTGAGCACTTGAAATGCCTATAGAAATGAAATCAGGCTGTCTTGGACCACCCACCTCTTCCACTTCTGTATCATTCACCCTACTCTATGTTCGTCCTGTCCCCTTCACAACTTGAACTCATAAGAGAGTTGCTATTAATATTGCTTTCTTTCTGTCTCTCTATATATAATAGTGTGAATTAGCACTTAATTTGTTGTGTGATAAGTGCAAAACACTTTAGAAAAAAAAGGTACTTGGGCCAGACCAATTATTAAGGATGGTGTGTCATTAAATACCAAATACATACATACATATATATATATATATATATATATATATATATATATATATATATATATATATATACTCTTTGTACCAAACTCTGCTCTAAGAACTATGCAGACACACAAATTCATTTAATGCTCAAGATGTCCACTTGGGCAGCAACCTGGGTAATTGCCTGACACAAATGGGAGACTGAGGTGAGGATGATAAGCAAATAGTGGGTAATACATCTGTTGCGTTGTTTGGCTAAGGAGTGGCGGGAGCCAATCGCATGCCAATGCAGGAAGTCCCTGCTTCAGCACTGTGACCTTACCTGTGACTGCTCCAGTTGAAGGAAACACGTATTTTCATAATGAAATAGCGATCAACATTTTAGTGTCTCAGCACGCATCCCTCGGAGATGACCTGTTTCCTCAGGGAGCGTCTGAGGTCGGAGTGGATGAGGGCTGTGGGCCTCCAGCTGCCTGAGAGACAGCCTCTCTCCCACTCTGACAGAACCCTGACCCATCTCCATCCTGATTTGATTCTGGAAAAGTCTTCACCTTCTGCAGCGGTCAGCCTCCTCTTTATGTAGACTGGGCTCTGGCTGTAGTGCCCCTTCCTCTCTCTCTGCAAATTCTATGCTGCTATAAATTCATTTCTTTGCTCAGGTGTGCTGGGGAGACATTGACAGTAGAGAAAAGCCTATCCTGCTACTAAATGCTCGTCAAATCCTTTCTATATTTGAACATTAACAGAAACCTCACAGAGATCTTCAATGAAATAGAAATTCAATGAAAGTTGAAAAAGAAATTGAAGAGAGAAAAATGATGGCTTTTTAAGAATCTTTAGTAGCCTGGGGGTTTTTGCTAGAGCGCTGGGCTTATAGGCTGTGATCAATAACCAGACCTGAAATTTCTACATTTGTGGCATACCTGGCTGGGAATACTGAATATCATCATTGCAGAACTTGAGCTGCTCCTTTTAAGAGTATTTATTTATTTGATTCTTTATTTGAAAGAGTGATTAGAGAGAAAGGGAGAGGCAGAGTATGGGGAGTGGGTAAAGGGAAAAAAGGGGAAGGAAGGGAGGAGACTTTGGTAAGACTCAACTAAGACAAATTATTTTTGACAATTTTAGAATGAACAATAGCTAAATTTCTGTATGCCAACTAAAGAATTGAAAATTCAAAAAAGAAAGAAAAAGCTGGGAAGTCAACAAAGGGTTTAACTGTGCATAATCCGCTCTTGGAGAGGCACAGGGTTGTTTATCTCTCTGCTGCCTGCCTTGCCTGTGCGGAACTCTCTGAATGGTACAAACCTGCGGAGAGAAGCAAAATGAGCACTTAGATATGAGGGTGACCATCCCATTTCTAAATCCTGTTCATGTTTCCGTGGGTTGAGAGCATAATGAGACATTCTTTCAGAAAATGTTTCTGACGGAAATTAAAACACCATGTTTGGTGAAAATGTTTCTGCTCTATTCTGGTCACAGGTGCTTGAGCAAGTTGCCTGTTCTTCTCTGCATATTGCTTTGGTTTGTAAATTATCACAGCACACAGCCCTAGTGGTGGATTGAAAGTAAGTGGAGCTGCTTTGTAGCTATTGTCATAGTTGCTGAAAGCTATGTTCCTGTGCGTGGAATTAGCATCACTAGATATACTGAGGTCAATTGGAGCATGTCTAAAGTGAATGTCTTAGTATTATTATTAAAAATATTTTTATTTATTTTCAAGAGAGAGAGAGAGAGAGAGAGAGAGAACGAGTACCAGGTCCTCTAGCCAGTGCAAATGAACTCCAGATGCATGTGCCTCCTTGGGCATCTGGATTTACCCGAGTACTGGAGAACTGTGCCTGGGTCATTAGACTTTGCAGGCAAGTGCCTTAAATGCTGAGCCATCTCTCCAGCCCCAATACTATTTTTATTTACATGATCCAGTATTTCAAACCAATTCATACATTGATGATGTACTGTTTTTTTTGTTGTTTCTTTTTTATAGACAAAGTATAAAGTGGTGCTGAATAGGTGGTTGTATAATTAAAATACGCTGAATTTTTTAATAAACAGTATTATGCTCAGAATGCTAACGGTGCACAACTGGTAACTTATTCCTCTGTAATAGTGATTTTAGTGCTCCTCTGAAACAGGCCCAGTGGTCGTGCAATATTCTTAGTTACCATTCCGAGGGACTGTGGGTAATACAGCCACTCTACCGCCTCTGCTGTTTGCAAGAAAAATGCTGGGAGCAACAGCGGATTCCTATCAACAGGGAGCCATATTAATTATTTGAAATGTGCCTCATAAGAGGAATCAGCAGAGTTTATTACAAGCCGAATCTGACTTGAAATGGGAAGGTTACTCTAACTGTTATCATATTCTATGTATCATTAACTTTCCTTGTTTAGGAAAAGAGATTAACGGCCCTGTAAATTGCTCTAGTAAATGTGTGAAGTATACTACTACATATTCCCATGTAGATGAAAATGGTGGCTTCTCTACCTCTCCCCAAATCTTCTTTATTGAATGTGGCTTTGGAAAACGAGATGGCTATAATTATGTTTTCTTTCATCAGAATCCTAATCACTGCTGGATCATCACTACAATGATAGTTACTTTGAGCTTTAGAATTTTTGCATTCAAGTCAGCTTTTCTCTTTATTCTTTCTTTCTTTCTTTCTTTCTTTCTTTCTTTCTTTCTTTCTTTCTTCTTTGTTTTTTTGAGAGAGAGACAGAGAAAAACAGAGAGAGAGAGAGAGAAGAGGCAGAGAAAGAGAATGGGCATGCCAGGGCCATTTCAGCCACTGTGAACAAACTCCAGACACATGCTCCCCCTTGTGGGCAAGTGCAGCATTGCACCCTTGTGCCGCATCTTGCTAAACTGGGACCTGGAGAATTGAACAGGCAGTTCTTAGGTTTCACAGGCCGGAGCCTTAATAGCTAAGCCATCTCTCCTGCCCCATTCTTCCTTTTTTTGTTGAGATGTGACTCACAATGTTATCCTACCTGTTTTGAATAAGTCAACTTCTAAAAAAAAAATCATAATTATGGCTTTCACATCAACTGTAGAATTTTTAAAATATGAGACAAAATATATTGCAAAGAAATGTGTGAGTAGGTAGAGTGCTTTCTATGGAAAAGAGAAGAAACCCAACTATGTGCTTTTTATTATAATTATCCTTTATTTTATCAGACACAGTGAACAGGTTGAAATATATATATATATATTCCTATTTAAATAATGTAAGAAAAACCCTCAATATAAAATATAAGTTAGTCAGAGTTGTATAGTTATCTATTTTTTCAAGGCAGGGTCTCGCTCTATCCTAGGCAGATCTGGAATTCACTGTGTTGTATCAGGGTGGCCTTGAACTCACCGAGATCCTCCTACCTCTGCCTTCTGAGTACTGGAATTAATGGTATGCACCACCACACCTGACTTGTAAAGTTATCTAAATGTTACCCAAGTGTCTGGGCAGAGGGCTCAGTGGTTTAAGGTGCTTGCTTGTAAAGTTCACCAGCATTCTCATAAAAGACTCATGCAAAACAAAGGGTTCAGAAATATAAATAAAGAAATGATAAGCCAGGTGTGGTGGCACATGCCTTTAATCCCAGCACTTGGGAGGCAGAGGTAGGAGGATCGCTGTGAGTTCGAGGCCACCCTGAGACTACATAGTTAATTCCAGGTTAGCCTGAGATAGAGTGAGACCCTATCTCAAACCCCCAAAAATAATAAAATAAAAATAATAAATAAATAATAAATAAATTGACATAGGAAAAGAGTAGAACCAATAAAAGAGATGGAGATCTGGTATTCTATTTGCATTAGCAGGAAACCCTTTTGTGTGTGCCCAACCCCCCCCAACACACACATGCACCCATGTACTCACAGCACTCACAGCACACACACACACACACACACGCACACACGCACACACACAAGGCTTGTTGGAATGTGTATGTATGCCCAAAAAATTAGAATAATTATAAAATAAGTAAGTAACTAAATAAAATGTTACCCAAATGTTATCTGTACAATGGGCACCAGTCTGAAAAATAACTTAATACTGGTTTTCAATGAAATAAATACCGAAAAGGAGAATGTTTCAAAACTCTGGAGCAAATAGAGCATTCAACGTCTCTTTAATTTAACTTGAAGGACTGGTGTTAGCAGTGTTCTCTGGGTGTCGCATCTTATTCAAGGAATTAAAAAAAGTAAAAGCACCAGGAAATTTTATTTGAGAGAAAGGCAGACGTGCAAAGGGTGGAAGAAATCTGTTATAAAATGTGAAGAGACAACTGGAGCAAGATGGCCCAAGAGTAGTCAGGTCTTTTTTGTGCTCTTTGTAGAGAGTACGAGGAGGAGATGGAAGGCGAGGAGGAAGTTTGAGTGTTTTTCCATTTTGATGGACAGACTTGAGTTATATGACAGTTTCTCTACTGAGCATTTCCCATCTCATTATGCATCTAATTTTTATTGTATAAACACATAACCATACATAGGCATGATATGGGAACTTGAGAAGTCTTCCCACAAGTTCACCCAGTCACCATTTGTCTTACTGTGCACGGACCCTGAACCAGTCCAGGCCAGACTGGCCTCATCTCCTGATCCTGGATTATATATTGAACAGCTTTGAAATTGACCACAAAAGAAGAAGAGTTCCTAAAGGTTTCTGGGGGCGGGGAGAAAGTCCAATGTGGTGCCCAATGGGTAAGCTATCTGCCTATGCTTGCCTACCTTGGGGACTTGAATTTTTATAAGTATTTGTGGATTCATCATTTTTTGTCTTAAAAATATTTTTAACATGTGATAATAAATTTATATTTTTTAAGTGAATAAATGTATAACAAATGAACAAAGACAAATAAGCCTGAATTCCCAGCAGTTTTGGTGAGGGTACAGGCAGGAGAATCAGGAATTCAAGGTCATCCCTGGCTACATAGTAAATTAGAATCCAGCTGCAATTATAGGAAACCCTTTCTCAAAAGCAAAAACAAAATTAAGTCTTGTTCATAGAAGCACTGATTGAAGGAATTATGTTTGTGTGCTGTATTTGATTTCTCTGTTTGAGTGGATCGCTCTGCTCTTCTCTACAATGGCTGTTAATTCAGTGTGGAAGAAAACCTGTGACATTCTATGATGTTCAAAATAGAAATAATGCATAAATGTGATGATTTCTTAACATTTATCCTTCATGTTCACAGGGCAGACACATCACGGACAGGTTTCATACGTCTCTCCACCTATTCACCTTGACTCTGAGTTAGAAAGACCTCCTGTTAGAGGTGAGTTTTGCTTCACTTAAAGAAAAAAATATAACTATATTTTTTTCTGATGAGTAAAGGACATTACTGAAATGTATGATGTTTGGAAGGATGCTTAATATGTAAATATAAAATTTATTATTTTGCTTTGGCAGTCAACCATTGGTCTTCAAAATGTCTTGTAGTGCTCAAACCTGACGCGATAAAGTGAGCCTTCTCATTTTATTACTACCAACTACCCCAAGGTTATTTGTGTGGATTTAAGCCAGGCGTCACATTTTCTTATACTTCCAAAGGCTATTAGTCTCACTTTTGGGAGACGTGTTCTGCTCTCACCATTTCATCTGGAAGAATCTTACCTTTTACCCACTTGGCTAGATTCTGAGAGGTTCTGCTTTTCCAGCAGGTCCTTGGAGACATCCCTGTTTGTAAGGCACTTCGTACTTGTGTCAGGTATCCCATTCTCACCCCAAAGAAATCGTATTATGTCGGGCAGTGTGCAAGCTTTCCTCTCTTGCCTGCATGTTCCCCGGGGATGTCATGACTGTTCCTCCTCCAGTCGTTGGCTGACTTTGGCATACAATGGACGCTATTCCAGTGCTTTTTGTTCAAATGACCGGCAGGGCAAATGCTGACTAGAAGGAAAGGAAGCAGGGATGGTCATGGAATCTCATGAGGAGAAAGCACAGCAAAACAAACTATAGAAAGTTTGTGGCGTCTTTAATGGCACACACCTGATGCCCAGTGACAGGGACGCTCCCCTGGAGGGGAAGATTGAAACAATTTAATAATGTCAAGGTTATTTTGGTTCTCTATCAAAGAGTGTTTATTGTATCTTGGAACAAGAGCTTTGGGGATTTTCTTGTTCCATATGTAAGTGGGCTGTTGCATCATAATCTAGTTAGTATGGAGATGAGGAAAGCCTTTAATGGTAGTGGGCAGACTGGGGCAAATGGGAAGATGTTCCCACGTTTCAGGTGCAAGATGACCGGGAAATTCCTTGGGATTGTCTCAGTGACCATGAGAGGATCTACAAAGTATTTTGGAGAGTTGTGGCATTTGACTAAACACAACAACAGAGGCCAAAATGTCTCTCAGGTCCTGATGTTGAGTGCTGGCTGTCAGCGTTTGAACGTTTGTGTCCCCTTCGAAATGTATGCTGAGATTTACTCTTCAGTAAAACGGAAGTGAGATGTGGGACCTTGAGGAACTATGAGGCTATGAGGGATCTGTCCTTAGAAATAGAGCAATGGCCTTAAAAAGAAGTTTACCAGCTAGGTCTATTCCTGCCCCACCCGGCCTTCTTTGTGAGAATGGGGAAAGAAGCGATTGATTTCAAAGCAGAAAATAATCCTCTCCAGAGCCTGAGCCTTCTAGCCTCTTGACCTTGGACTCTGTGACCTATAGAACTAGTTAAAAACATACCTCTCTTCTTTAAAATTAGTCAGTCCTGAGTGTGTTGGTTGATTTGACTATGCGCTGGTATAGCTGAGAATGGAGGCGTTGAGGCCAGCAGGCTGGCTGCCTCGCCGTTATCCAAGAGTAACGACCCCATGCCTGTCTTATGAGTTGGTAGTCAAGGACGTCACTTTTCTATTGTCATGGTGGAAGGGGTCCCATCTGTGTCAATTTAAGCCTGAAGTTCAGGTGTTTTCTAAGCCTCTGAGTCAAGTTTGCTTGCACAGCCAAACTTCCAGCTCCAAATGCAGAGGTAGCCGACGCCTGTGTGGAAGAGATGTGATTCAACGGAACGTGGATACAGGAAGGAGACAAGCTTGGGGAATTTGAAATGATCATGGACAGCCATATCAATATAAAACAAATTAGGAATTTTCATCCCAAAATTGACAGATTTGGGAGTTTTAGACCTTTTTCTTTTCAATGTCCTCAATGACCATATGGAGAAGAAATATGGACCTCAATATGGCTTTATAAGAATTAAGAAAGGAGATAGAATAAAGTATTATTTGTAGACACTACAAAAAATGAAGCAATTATTACTAGCATTTTGGTTCATTACCTCCATGCACATAGGAAGAAGTTCATTATGTCAACTGTAGAACGAAAATCATAATGCATGCGGATTGAGGCATTACAATAAGCAAGTGAAATAAAACATGCTAAGCTCTTGGAAAGTATATAGAATATACCAGACATGAAGAAGTAGTGTGTACGTAAATTGGTAGGTCACTGCTATTACAACTTGCCTTTAAAATCAGGTCGCTTTTGTATTCCTGGATGACACTAAACTAGTAAAGGATGTTGGCAATGACCTTAACAGTCCTTTCTTTCTTTCTTTCTTTCTTTCTTTCTTTCTTTCTTTCTTTCTTTCTTTCTTTCTCTCCTTTCTTTCTTTCCTTTCTTTCTCTCTCTTTCTTTCTTTCTTTCTTTCTTTCTTTCTTTCTTTCTTTCTTTCTTTCTTTTTTCTTTCTTTTTTGGAGAGAGACAGAGAGAGAGGAGAGAGGAACACACAGAGCTGGGCGCACCAGCAGCCTCTCAGCTGATGTGAACGAAATCCAGATGTGTGCGCCCCCTTGTGGTCAAGTGTGTCATTGCGTCCTTGCATCACTGCATCTGGCTAAACATGGGACCTGGAGATTGGAACCAGCGTTCTTAGTCTTAGGAGGCAGGCGCCTTAACCATGAAGCCATCTCTCCAGCCCAACAGTTATTTCTTGTTGAACCATTTTGTTTGTGTGGCTTTCCTTTCGCTGACCCATTCTTGTACCATTCCTCAATAAGCATGGTCCCAGACACTCTCCAAAATCAATCTAGGATAAATACAATTGCAGTTATAATCACTAGCTTGTGTTACATAGCCCTTCACTTGTCTTCAAATAAGAGTAATTTATTAGATGCACTTTTTATAAATTATCAAAATTCCATTCCAAGAAATTCTGTATTTTTCTTAAGACTAGGTGACATAGCTTTGCAGAGATGGCTCCACAGACAGGACTGCTTGCTACACAAGCATGAGACTGAGTTCAATCAGCAGTACCCGTGTGAAACTTTAAGAGTCACCCCCGCACTGTGGCAGGCAGGTAGAGAAGGACTGCAGGAGCTCACTGGTCAGGCAGTCTAATCCAAACACAGTGCGAGCTCTGAGATCACTGTGGGACCTTGTCTCAAAGAAATAAGGCTGAAGGTCAAACTAGAAAGGACACACCCTTCTCTGGCTTCTGCACACATGCACGTGAGGCTCACACATATGTCATGTATACATAAACACATACACATATACACACACACAAATAAAAGACTAATATTTTGGGCTGGAGAGATGACTTACTGGTTAAGGCACTTTTCTGGGAAGCCTAAGGTCCCAGGTTCACTTCCCCAGAGCCCATATAAGCCAGACGCACATGGTGACAGTCGTGTCTGGAGTTAATTTGCACTTGTTAGAGACTTTGGAACACCCATTCTCTCTCTCTTTCTCTCTAATAAATTAATAAAAAAATTGAAAGTTAAAAAGACTAATATTCCACTTAAAATATTTTAGAAGTGGCATGGAGTTAACATAATACGATTATTAGTTTAGAATTGCAAACTATTTCGTAAAACTTTTCCTTCCAACTATCAAGCCTCAAGCAGCCTGCATACTATTTGTATGGCCTCTCACATGTGAATCGTTTTCAGTTCAGTCCATGCATGTGTCACCATTACCTTCTGTCACTTTTAATGTAAAACTATTTCATGATACTGACACTTTTATTTGTTCTATGTTTGTTTTGGGATAGTGTGCATTTAAAGTATGCCCAATATGACATTCATAACATAAAAAATGTCATAACAACTTCCAAAATCCTCTCGAATGAAATGTTTGCCCTCTATTTCAAGTACTCATTATATGTAAATTCAGTAGCACTTACTCACTAATGAGCAAATTTGTGACTTTCTGTTGGCTTTAAACCTAATGTGATCATGCATGGCATTTGGTCACACAATTTATGCCTGTGATGACTTTGTGTGCATTCTTCAATTTACAGATTTTATTACTGAATAGGAGTGTAAATTCCAATAGTTTACTAGTGCATTAATGTCACAATACATTAAAAGGTAATTAACCAGAGCTGCCACTATAAATAGAAAAATAGTCACAGCCTTCACTATAAAATACTTAATAAAAATAAGATCCTGAATCAGCACTCACCATTATAGTAAATTTTCTTGGCATATGTCTCATTAATCAGCACTTTTAAAAAACCATAGCTTTATCTAGAAACACCGTTAGAAACCATTCACTGTCAAAATGAGCTTATTACGATTTTATAGTTAAACTAATGGAATTGATTACATGTTTCTGAGAGAAAATACATTCTGCGTGCATTTGAGACACGTTACAATTTCGTGTAACTGAAAGGGAAGGAAATATTTTTGCCGTTTCGTGGCAGATTTGGAAACAAATGCCTTGTCGTTCTTAGCAGGGCTCCTTAAGAGTTTCAGCTCTCATAGTCCCACATCCCTGCCAACTGGCCTTTCTCCCGGTTGTTATTTTGCCTCCTATCTGTCCACATTCCTCGGAATCAGGTGTGTGTTACAGACAGTGGCTCGGGGAAGGTTACTATAGGAGCTGGAGCAGAAGCTGACTGAGGACCCCATGCCAAAGCCTGTGTTACTGGTGATCCACACATACCATTTGGAGTACACCCGACACTTAAGACTAATTTATTTTCAGTTTTTTTTTTTTAATTCTCTTTCACTATTTTCCTGTACAATTTGATGTCAACTTTAGCAATCATTGCAGAACCCATACAGGGAGTTCTTTATATCATTGGCAAATGAAATTAGATGAATTTATGTTGTTTCAAGAAAAGACATTAACATCTAAGCTGTCCTTTTAATTAAACTTGATATTTTTAATATTTTGCCAACATTCAGGACACTTTCCCTTCCAGTGTGGTAAACAGCTCATAGAAAAGCTGGTGGAAATGATGTTCTATTTGTTTTGGATAGATTTTCTTTAGGTAGGATCTCAAGAAGAAATATCATAGAGTAGACGAATTTTGGCTATATTTTTAACTGTTGGTTACAATTCATAATCTGTGAAAAAGCAAAAAAAAAATGTTTGCCCATATTTAAGGGAAGGGCTTCGTTTTTGAATAAGTTTGTAATAAACTGAGTAATGGGAACATGGTTCACTTGGCATGTAATCCCTGGAGTAGAATGATGACAAGCATTAAGTTTCATGTGTGAACTGAATTGCATTATGAAATCCACACATGGATAATATTTTATTTTAAAGTTCAAAGTAAGCAGATGGTGCTGCCTGGTGCATCTATGTGGAGAACAGGCCATAGCTAGTTATTTAGCATCACAAATTAGAGAGCTTGCACACAGTATCATCTAGTAAAATGTAAAAATGTTTCAAATTGATTAAAATAAAGTAGGTCTATGATATATGTCATATCAATGAGTTTCCAAGCCTGTTCCTTAACATTCCATGAGGATGCTTTTCTAAATTACCAAGTTATAGACATTCCACGATAGAACATAAGTCACTGGTTTTACTCACTGTTATCTCAAGAGAATAAAGAGGAAGATTCAAACAACAGAGTATTCTGGCCATATCAACACCCCCCCTTTATTTGTACATGCCAAACATTTTGGGGGGACTAGTAGCATTTACAGTATGAACATCCATGAGATACAGGAAGACAGTATACCTTATTAATGACTATGATAAACAAGATCATTTTAATTAACTATATTCCCTTTATAAATCTCAGGGGAAAATGCATTGTCTCATTTAGTCTCACAAGTATCCAGTTACTTGTGATCATTGTTATATTTACAACTGCAAGCATAGTACCATTATATAATTATAATTAAATTTGTGTGGAATTTAATTGAAATGAAATTCTAAACTTAATAGTATAATATATTTTTATTCAGCATTGTCAGGAACATACTTTCTGGACTTTCCAAGTTATTGTTTAAAATGTAAAATTTAAAATTGGAAACAATCTAGTACACTCTTGCTGGCCCCTTGAGGCTTATGATTCTCCTATGCTAAGAAGAATTCCTGCAGAGAAAAGTGATTTGGTAGTTTTATGTTTAAGGCTTTAGAATATTCATGCTGGTGGTTTGTGAATGATTATAGAGAGAAGGGACAGTTTGTTCACATGCCTGTTGTGATGCTGATGCAGCAAGATGCTCAGAACTCACAGAGCTTTGCATGGAGGTTTGCACTGTGGAGCTCAGACCATCTCCAGGTTTAGGGTGACACACGCACGGCACTGCCAGCAATCATCATCCCTGCCTTGTAAGGGGGAACCTTCTTGACTGAGCAACTGTTCATGCAAAGGATGTCTCCAATTTTCTCTGAATTTGCCTTTCCCCACATGACAGTCAAAGCTCCCCTTTTCTTTGTGCAAAGATTGTTCACTGGCACACCTCTCCTGTGATGACTATTGTGAGTCTAGGACTTCTTTCTCTGTCTACTTTTATTCACATTCAGAAAATATAAAGATAGTTACTTTAATCAGTATTATTGTTTTTCTGAGAGAAAATATAGAAATCACTGTGAGGTATGTTCTAAGTAGAAATGATCACACTTATTACAGAAATTAACTTTGGTATGTTTGTACAAGTTGAGGAGGAGACTAGGCATACACACCAGGGTCTCAGGCATACCCACAACACATTCTCTAACCCTGTGTAAATTAACTATTATTCCTTCTCTTCTCACTTCCCAAAGACAGTCATTCATAACAAAACCGTGTTTGGGACTTCCTATAGTTACCAACGACCTGAGTGGAACAGGAGTGATCTGTTCCCAGCTCTAGTCTGAGCGCTTGGCACAGATTGTTATTCCATTAATGTTCTGAATTCCACAAATCTGATCATGTTCTTGGCATGTGTGTATAATAAAATGGAGACGTAAGGACGCTTGTTCACAGTTTTGCAATGAGAAGACTAACCTGAGCATCTGCAAACATCCACCATGCAGTGTGTCAAAAAGGACAGTGACTTACTTGCTAGTACTGGCCAATGTAACAAGCAATTCTTAACAAAGCATGCTATTATTAAAGGATGATATTTGACCATCAGTAATACAGCTTTTATTTTGAAGGAAAGCTTTTACCATCTTCATTATTCATCTTAAAAACACTGTATAGCATAAGTGCTGTGAACTCTCACGTATCCTCATTTACTGTCGTGACAAATATTTTGATGTGCAGCTTGTCTTCTATAACTTAATATCTTTGCTCTACTGCTACCCTGTTGTCTTTTACTGTTTTCATAAAAGGCTTCATTATTTCTCCCAAATTGATATCTAGAATCATTCAGAAAGGAATAACACATTTTGACGATGTATTGCAAATTGTATGCAAGTTAACATACCAAATGCTACTCCTTATTTGTGCTAATTTATTCTATTTTTTTAAATTCCAATATTCTCCTTCTGCAATGTTTGAAACAGAATCACCAGAAAATAAATTCACACCTGTATAATGAAAATTAATTTCCAAAGTGCCAGAAGCAGACAGCTGGCTGGTAACCTTATTGGCTGTTACCCCCACAGCCTGAAGGAGTAAAGAGCTCTGCCTTGATTTCTAAATGTAACTGTCACCCGCATCGCCACCTGACAGACACTCATAGCTGCAACGTTTCAAACCGTTTTGATGTTCGCATGACACATGCATGCACATACATGTGATCATGCCATTAAGAAGTATCATGTTCCCATGATATGCACATGCCAGACATGCACTTGTGCCACTCAGAAGTAGCCATTGATTCTAACAGTTCCTCCGGATAACAGATACGGAGAAGATGATGCAAATTCTATTTTCCAGGTTTTAGACAGTTTCTGCTTACTCTCATACACTTTCAACTTTATATAACAATGTTTCCCCGTGAATGACTATATGCTAAAATTCTCCACTATTTATCAACACTTACTTTTTTTACCCAAAACTACATGCTAACAGCTCTCTGTTCTCTCTTGAAAAAACCCAACTTATATTCAGTATCCAAGGAGTATTTTTATGCAGTTGCATGGATTGACTCATCTTTTGAGTGAGCTAGACGCTTAAGTATGTAACACCATCCCCCAACAAAAAGTAATTATGTAAAATCCCTTCACTCATGTATACATGATGGAATGCCCAACAATGGGTCATACCACTCACTGCAGCCACTCATGAAGAAATGACAAGAAATATCTCCTCAAAAATTCTGTTCAGTTTAATTCAGTCTAACGATTTTTGACGAAATGCACTATGGTATATATGTATGGGTAGTGTATCCTATGTGAGACATACAATAAGATAATTTACAAGAGAAATGAGGTGTTCTCTTTGACCGTTTTCTTGTGACGATGGAAGTGAATAATTGATTAGACAATGCAGATTACAATTATTGTTATAGCTGTAAAAGAGACGTAAAGATAACATAGGTGACCGTGGAAAGTCCTCCGGGAGGTATCTTCTCAACTCAAAGAAGAAGAATGAAGGAGAATTAGCTGCAATGAAGGTTAAGGGCAGTATGTAGAAAATGCTCCAAACTGTGAAATGCCTGACGCGCGACTTCATTCACTCCAAAGGGAAATCCTAAAGAGGAGCTCCTCTTCGCCAGGTGCGGGGCTCTGCATTGGGACCTCATTCCTCATCAGCCTTCTCTCCAGACAGATGAAAGGACAGGGTAGTTTCCCCATTAGGAAGTTCCAAATGAATGTATAATTTCTGAAACATTGTGAGAGGAGCGACCGGAGTCATAAGCCTGTCATTCAGGGCCTTGTAGGACATGAAAGGAGTTAAGGTTTCATTTTAAGAGTTGTGTGGATCCCTGGAGAGTTTTCACAAGAGCACTGCATAATCTGATTTGGATTTTAAAAAGATGACTCTAGCTATAGGGTGGAGAAGGGCCCCAGGGATGTATATCCAGCCTTTCTTTAAAATTCCATTTGCAGAATTTCCTCCTGCCAGCAGAGTTCTCTGAAGACTCTTCCGTTTTGTTTTGTTTTTTTTTGTTTTGTTTTGTTTTTCTCTGCCTCCTCCATTGCACATTAGCTTCTTGGTGATGGGTGACTTCCCTTCTCTCATCCAGGTGTAACAAAAAAGTTTGGGACAGGCCGATCCAACCTCTGGGGCCACATCTGAGTCATTTAGAAGTGCCCAAGGAAACATGTGCCTGGATTCCGGTCAATGCCTGAGGGTTACAGTCCCTTCAAAGAGTAATGGGATGAAATTCCAGGGGATAATGAGTGAGACCCACATTTGCCAGGCTTCAAAGCAGTTTCTCTGGCAGTACAAATATTGAGTCCTAGAGGGGTAGATTTCCAGACGGGCAGTCTAGGGCCCAGTGTTGCAGTCAGGTTCATGTTGCTGGCAGAAATCACACGACCAAGAGCAGCTTTGCGGGGAAAAGGGTTTATTTTGGCTTACAGACTCAAGGGGAAGCTCCATCATGGCAGGGGAAAATGATGGCATGAGCAGAAGGGTAGACATCACCGCCTGGCCAACATAAGCTGGACAATAGCAACAGGAGAGTGTGCCAAACACTGGCAAGGGGACATTGGATGTAATACCCATAAGCCCACCCCCAACAATACACTGCCTGCCAGAGACGTTAATTCCCAAATCTCCATCAGCTGGGCACCTAAGTATTCAGAACACCTCAGTTTATTGGGGACACCTGAATCAAAACACCACAGCCAGCTTAGTGAGTGTTAATTGTAGCACCTCTGAGGTTTCATCCTGAATAAGGAATCTACTAGAAACTGTGGAATAAAGAGTCTAACAGAGAAAACTGTAGCCTTGGTGATAATTAGACATGGTACAGTGGCCTTACACGTGTGAAAGCACAGAGGACTCCATACAGAGAAGACATTAACGACTAATGACTACTGTGCAGGCAAAATGTCTACTGTTCTAGTGAGAATAGAGTTGGACTGGAAGGTGAGAGAAGTATAGGTTATTTTAGGAAAGGATATTGCGGTAGACAGCTTCATGTTGCTGAGATGAACTTCCAAACCAGGCATGGTGATTGTGAGGAAGGGATCTATACAAGCTGACAGATAGAGGGGAAGTTCCATAACGGCAGAAGAAGCTGGAACCCTTTCACAGGTCCACACAGAGAGAAAAACAAACCACCACCAGCACAAGCAAACACACTTCTGGATCCCAGGCAAAATTCCAGCGCTTTGTTTATCTTTAGTCTGGAATTCCCCGAACACACCTCAGGGTTGGACCCTAACATCTACCCACACTGACATCTCCTCCAGCCAGGTGGCTGGAGATCTAAGTTACAAACTTTATGAAACTCCTGTGTGTGTTGGGGGATATACATTCAAACTACCAGAAGAGTTCAAACTGGCAGACAGTAGCATTGGGATCCGAAAGATAGGCAAGACTCAGTGATGATGCAGTTAAAGCACAATAGGATGTAATGACTGTTTAGATATCTTGGATATATTGATTGGCAAATATAACTCCTTGATTTCTAATTTGGATAATTTGGATAGCTGTTAATGCTGTATTGGAAGACAAGGGAAATTCATGTTTCTGCTAATGACCATGGGATGTTAATTCGTTCAAAGAACATGCAGCGTGAAAGATGATTGGAAAGTATTTCCTTCTAGGCTGTGGGAGATGTAAAAATAAAGTAAAATAAAATAAAATAATTCCAGGAGTGGCAGAGAGCATTGGCCTTTTCTAAGTAATTGACTTGGCCTTTTGGTCATCAGGCTGTTAGTTGTCCCATAATGGAAGTTATTTAGAAATGTATGACTGGTAGATTGATATGATACAGTCTCATCGAGATCTTTTCTGGAACTGGAAAGCATGCTGCCAGGCTTTATTTAGGTTTTAATAATTGAGTAAATGAAGCCAAACCTATATAGTCAGCAACAGGCCTGGTCACCAGGTGGCTGAAACCTTTTCTTTGGGTCAATATTCTCATCAATTGTCCCTCTTCATTTCAAATATGCATTTTTATTTGAGAGAGGACCTCCTGGCACACTTGTCTGTTCATTAGATAACTCCATTCTTGAAGGCAGTACAGGCTATACTGTGAGTGTATAAAAGCTTGGATAACAGATGGAAAATGGCTTAGCCTTCTACTTCTGGTATACTAAAATTAAAATAAGAAAAGAAAAGGCCAGATGTGCAAGGTGGTGCATGCATCTAGAGTTCATTTGTAGCTGCTGGAGGCCCTGGCATGCCCATTCTCTCTCTTTCTCATTCTATCTGCCTCTTTCTCTTTCTCCCTCTCTTAAATAAATGATTTTAAAAACAAAGGAAAAGAGGGGTTGGAGAGAGGGCTTAGCGGATAAGGTGATTGCCTATAAAACTAAAGGACCCGGGTTTGATTCCCCAGGACCCATGTAAGCCAGATGCACACCAGGTGGTGTGTGTGTCTGGAGTTCATTTGAAGTGGCTGGAGACCCTGACACACCCTTCTCTTTCTCCATATCTGCCTCTTGCTTTCTCTTTCTCTCAAAGAAATATTTTCTTTTTAAACAAAAGGTAAAAGAGAAAACATCCAAACGTTGTTGCTGCTGTTTTCCCATATTATATGAACACTTGATGCGGGGGTAGTGGGCTGTGGAGATGCTAAGGGGCTCAGAGTACTTTCTGTGCAATCATGAGAGCCTAAGAGGGCCTGAGTTTGGTCCCAGCACACCTGTACAAAGCTGGGTAGGGCCAAAAACCTGCGTCCCCAGTCCTGTGGGGACAGAGAATTGTTAGCTGTCACTGCTCAGAGAGGCAGATCAAAAATGGCAACTCCAACTTCAATGAGATAGTTTATCCCAACCAAATCACCATGAAAAAGCAACAGAGGAGAAAAGCCTGCATTATCTTCTGACCTCAGCATGTGTGTGCATGAAATGCACATGCATGTGTACAAACACTATCTGTAGAAACACCACACCTGCATTATACACACACATACATATACACACACAAGACGAAAAATGTGAGATAAGTATCTTATAAAAATTAACTCAGGGCTGGAGAGATAGATTAGCAGTTAATGTGCAAAGCATAAGGACCCAGGTTCGATTCCCTAGGACCCACGCAAGCCAGATGCACAAGGTAGCACATGCATCTGGAGTTTGTTTACGGCAGCTAGATGCCCTGATGTGCCCATTCTCCCTCTCTCTCCCTCTCAAATAAATAAATGGAAAAATGGATTCAAGGACTGTTCAGAGTCTTAACACTTACCTCACCTTCAACAGAATCCATGGTACCATTTCTTCATTAGAATCCACCATTGTTTTCGGCATCTTTTAAATGCATGTGAACACTGCTCTCGAGGGTTCTCACCAGAGTGCTTCCATTTGTACTATATTGAAATGTGGACTCTGAACATATTGGTGAAATCGTCCCTCTTCCACCTGGCATCATCAGCAGTGGGAGCCTGGCCGGCTGACATGGCCTACATTCACGCCCCCTTCATCTCACGTACATGCTGATGGGAAGAACGCTCTCCCCGCCCCTTCCTCTGACATGGGTAGCTAGTTAAGTGCAAGAACCCAATGTTTTACTTAAGGTCACCAGTCTTCCTTTCCTACTTCTTTTCCTTTTTATTCCTGCTCCTCTGAAAACCGTGACTGCTGGTCATGCTCTTAACTGAAATATTTATAGGAAAAAGATTTGTTTTAAAGGAGCAGATGGGCCAGGCCTAAGACAAGCTGCCCCATTAATAAACATGTGGGGCACTTTATCAGCAAAGGAGCTTATTTTGACATTTCTTTGGGATGATTTGTATAGCCTATCACTATTGCACCTGGTGCAGGGACAATAAATGGGCACTTAATAGTCAAGAAGTGTGCAGACACCTTCCATTATAACTTCATTATGTCCGATATAATCATGTATTACTGAATGCCACACACTTAATTTATGATCCGTTGGCCTATGGAATTAGTGGCCTTACAAATGAATAGCCCATTCATCCCATTCATATCAGTTTGGCTGTAAATTTCCTTCTCCTCTTATAACTTCCCCACTTTTTAAGAACATGGAATTAAAGAGAGATCTCTTAAGAGTTTAGACTATAAAAAATTTTATCTATGTGAAACTTGAAAAGAGGGCAAATGAAGATTGCATTAGGCACAAAATTCCACACTCAATTATCTTAACACCTGTATGTATTGAAAGTAATATGTGTAATTCTTTAGTTTCCTTTACCAAGAACTGCTGTTTGATTCTGATGTAATAACAATGCTCTGAGGAAAAGAAAACAAAATTTCTCCTTGAATATCTATAGAACACCAGGGGGCATATAGTTAACAATACCATGTCATGTAGTTAAAAATCAGATGAGGGTAAATTTCTTGTTATTTATTTCATGCCACAATTAAAAATGAAGTTTATTGGCTGGACAGAATAAAGTATGTAGTTAACAGTAGAAATATCTAGAACCTATTTAGAAAACACAGAATGAAGAGAGAAACGTGGGTTTGTGAGAGAGGAGCTGAGGGAAATAAAAAGAGCCATACAAGCAGCATGTTGAGGGTTTTAAGAACTAATGTTCCCTGCTGGCGTCTGTACAACCTTCTGGTCCTTTCCTTGCATGCCATCAGAACTGCATAAGCCAGTTTTCAATATAACTCCTAAGGAGATCTTCAGCTCCCATGAAGGCCCCAGTTGATGTGATTTTCTATGGTAAAGGTCTTAATGGAGATTTCTAAATTACTATCCAAAAGAGACCTCAGTTTGGGGGCAATAAAACCAGTGCAATGGGAAAAGAAATCTCAAAAGCTATTTGGTGATCAATGAGCCTACTGAACCAGCCAGATCAGCGAGAAGGCATATAGGAGAAAAACAGGAAACTGTTAACAAAGCTGTCTTAGAGATGGACATCGTAACAGTGCATCTACGTTAGATGCCCAACACCATATGATGATTGCCTTGTACTGTGTGAAGGCTGGAGCAGCCAAAGAGGGGATTCCACTGTATCGTGAGATTTCTCAGCTAGAAGTCTTCCATTCAGTTGTAGCTTTCATTCTGGCACTCACACCAAGGGCATAGTAGCAGACCATTAACTCGTTTTACTGTGCTTTCAAAAAAAACCTGCTTTTTGGAAAGAATGCCTTCCACAGGAAATGTCTTCTATGTGATCACACATATATATACCCCAAATATATATATATATATATATATATATATATATATATATATATATATATGTGGGAAAACAGACCCAACACTTTCTAGAATATTCCTTTTTATCTCATTTCATTGCAATGAGTGGAAAGTCATCTTGGGTATAGTGGAAGACTTTTCTTATTCGACACAAAATTTATTGTTAAGATGTCTGGTGAAAATTCCTACTAAATGACAATGTGGCTCTGGCAGAGACTCTTGTACAAACTTTCCAAAAGAACTGTTATTTGAACCTTTGACCGTTCACTGAAATAAGGGGACACTGGCAACAAGTTTCAGCAGGCTGGTGACAAAATGTCCCCAAGCTGCAGAATACGTTTCTGCTTGGTGAATTCCGGGTGAGTTCGAGCACCAGCCACTTGACTGGAGCTCAACGTGGGCTCTCCTCTCACAGGTCAACTTGGCCAAACATTGATAATACACTTTCTCTTCCTTGTCTGCCCTTTATATTTCTCATCGCTTCATTTTCTCAGACACTTCTAAGTCTACCTAGAACCTTGTTGAAAAACCTAGTTGTACATCACTTGACAAGGTCTAAATGCATTGTTTTTCTTTCATTTTTTGACCATAAGATCACGTTCTTGTAGAGCAATAATCCCGGAAGTGTCTACAGACTAGAATGTTTTGCATGCAAAATGAAAACCAAATAATAGTAAATATCGTTATTTACAATTATATATATTACATAATATTAAATAATCAATAATATCACTATTTGGAAATAAACATAAATATTATTTCTTTCTTTCTCAGAGTTATATTAGTTTTACTGGTGTGTATCAGACTTAATTGCAATTTAAAGCACACATCCTTCTCTGTGAGTGGTAGAGCAAAATATAAGCCACAATGGAATTCTATATACAGAGTAACTTGCCTCCCTGCAAAGTACACTTGCTTCATCTGACATTTAAAATAAATGTGCGAAGATAAGCACAGTGCCCTTTTGTTTCCAGATATACTTTGAGTCATTTAAAAAATTTCTAGGAAAGAACATAACTTATTATGCACTGAAATTTAATGTTTGCTACTTCTTGAGGAACAAAGCACGTACAAGGAAATATATTCAATATTTCTTTTAATTTTAAAATGAAAGGTAAAATAATAATCAAATTAATAACTTAAAAATAAATTGTAAAAGGAAGTAGGATATGTTAGGAACTAGCATAAGAGTGATGTTTAATGTCAATGTAGGAGTCTCTGGGCTAATCAGAATGTGCATAGGCAATATGCATTCACAGTGAAAACACATGATAATCATATGTACAAATTCCAAAATGAAAGCTTTTGGCCTTTTCTTATATGATAGAAATATTACTTAATAATAATTATATGTTAGAATCATTACTTAATAAGATACCATTAATTATTAGGAATTTGGTAACAATATCTAGAATTATTTGCTTATATTGCTTTAAGAAAACAGTGTGGCAGTACCAACCTGTAATTGTTCAAGGATATCTTACATAATTTGGCCAATTCAGGGTCAATTTGGGCTATATGAGTTATTAGCCACCACCACCAACAAAAGAAATTGACTGAAAATATTTACTCAACTGAAAAAAATATAGGTAATTTTGTTATAATATGCATTCATACTAAGATTTAATAATTTTACATACATTGATTGAATCATCCTTTTTCAACCTAGAAAAGCTCGTCATCATATTACATTTCTGAAACTCTGTGATCTCTGAGAAAACATTCAGAGTCCAGGTTCCTCTCAAACCATGTAAATCCACTATTGTGTATACTGTGGAATCTGTAAAAGGCAAGTGAAAATAATTGAAGTGTATTAATTTCCTTCATTTAGTCACTGGAGTTTAGTTTGAGTTTGAGTGTGTATGGGGGGGGCAGAAAGAGAGAGAGAGAATGCAAATAATATGGAATGCCATTGAATTTTATTAGTAAAACTTGAATCTGTGACATTTAGGATATTATACACTTCTAACATCTTAGGACTTTGAAGAAGTCAGGAGACATGTAGAACCAAATGTCTTCCTTATGCTATTTTTGAATAACAATGACATTCATGAATAGTTATTATGGTGCTTATTAACATTTTATTTTTAAATGACTATATTTATCATGAAGCATATTTACTTATATGGAAATTTTTATATGTTCTTGATTTGGAAAAAATGGCAACTGGTTTATCTTGTTTGCCTTGGAATATCTTTGCCTTTATAAATATGTAATTAGTGAGATTATACTCAACTTCTACTCAACTGTCACTGAAGTATTGAAAAATAGAATAAAAACTAAAATCCATGATAGAAAAGATTTTTACAAGTTCCTTTAGCAAGTAAAAATCCCTTAGCAAATAAAATAGGAATGAGAGGCATCATCACTGACTAATGGAACTTCCTGACCTTGGTGCTGGGTTTAGTGTTACTTACATGTCATTTCTAGGTCTTATGTAAATTAGGCAAGGGACGTATTTTTACCTGCACTATAGGACAGATGCCAGGACTTAGAGATATAAAATAATTCAGCCAGATATTAAATGCTGACCAGTACTCTGGAAAAGTTTTTTTTCCCCCCTCTCTTTCTTTCTTTCTTTCTTTTTCTTTCTTTCTTTCTTTCCTTTCTTTCTTTCTTTCTTTCTTTCCATTCTTTCTTTTTCTTCCTTCCTTCCTTCCTTCCTTCCTTTTCTTCTCTCTTTCTTTCTCTTTCTTTCTTCCTTCCTTCCTTTCTTTTTCTTTTTTTTTTTTTTTTTTTTTGGCAAGGGATTGGTTTACATGGTGCTCAGTCTGTAGTCCCAGGCTGGCCTTAAACTCAGAGATCTTTTTACCTCTGCCTCCTGAGTGCTGACATCACAGCTGTGCACCACCACACCTTGCAGAAAAGATTGTAAATAATAAAATATTAATCACATTTTTATGACTTATAGATGATATCATAGAGGTAACAAAAATACTGTTTTGGGGGAGATAGGATGATGGATCCATTTTATACTTGGTGTTAACCACAGAAGATCTGCGAATTGAACTGAGAAATGAGAGAGATTAACAGGAGAAAAAGTTCATTTACAGGAATAGTTTATCAACACATGACAGGATCCCTAGATGGCTCAGAGACGGGAAACTCCAGGCAAATGGTGACAAGTTCCCCTAACTTTGTCACAGAAAAGGAAGCGGAGAGAAAGGCTTTTAAGTTTTCACTGGGAAAGACATATGGGCTTTTAGGATAGAAAATGAGAGATAAGAAGGTTTATGACTGTTGGTTGGTATGATTAGTGTGTTTGATTTCTTCATGGCGGTGAAACTGCTCAGAAAGGAGATTTGTGGTTGCTGTGTTCTCTTTGTTCTCCGTGGAAGCAGTTTCACCATTACAGTTTGGATTTGAAATGTGTCCAAAAACTGTTGAGTTGACTCTCTGGTCCCCATGCAGCAGTGCTCAGACATAGGGCTTTGGGTGAGGCGATTTGATGTAGCGAGCTGTGACCCCATTGGTGCATCTTCAACCCACTGGTGAGTTCATAATTAGATGGGCTATCAACAGCTAGAAACTTAGGAAGAGGAAGGTGATCGGGAGGTGTTGACTTTGGGGATTTTATTTTGCTACAGGTGCCGTTTCTCTCTCTCTCTCTCTCCCCTCTCCTTTCTCCCTCTCTCTTGTCCTCCTCAAGGGGAGACACTCCTCTGCCACACCCCATGTTCTCTGCTTCACCAGGCCTGGGATCTATGGAGCCAGATGAATATTGATGAGAATCTCTGAAACCCTGAGCCAAAATGAGCATTTACTTGTTGAAAGTAATTCTCCTGACCATAAGAACCAAAAGTTGGCTGGCATTGCCACCTCCAAGAAGAATTTATGGCTACTTCATTTCTAAGACTTCATTGCTGCTATTGGGGATCCTCTGAGATGTCTTCTTTTTAAGGACTGACTCTCAAAATCTTCTCCTGAAAGTAATTCTCCTTCGAATTTCAAGTGACCCTGCTAGTTCTTTTTTTTAATTATTATTTTTTATTGACAACTTTTATACTTACATACAAAAAAACCCACCTGATATTTCCTTCCCCTCCCCCCATTCCACTTTAGAACTCCAGTCTCCATCATATCCCCTCCCTCTCTCCATTAGTCTCTCTTTTAATTTGATGTCATCATCTTTTTCTTCTATTTTGAGGGTCTTGCGGAGGTATTGCTAGGCACTGCAAGGTCATGGATATCGAGGCCAATTTCTGTCTGGGCAGTTGCATTGTAAGAGGTCATACCCTTCCTTTGGCTCTTCCATTCTATCCGCTAGTTCTTATAAAACAGCTTGAGGATAACAAGCACTGTATTCTTTAAGGAAGTCCCAAATGAGTACTGCTACCAGTCCTTAAGCTGAACTTCCCAGGCGTGGCTGTGGGGGGAAGCACTGCATCGTGATTGTAAAGTCACGGGAAGTGAGAGCTCCACTGTGCTGACTCTCCAAGGAAGAGCGTTTTTTTTGTTGTTGTTGTTGTTTGTTTGTTTTTTTTTCCTTTTGTTTTGTTTTGTTCTGTTTTGTTTTGTTTTGTTTGTTTGCAGCTGGGGAATAAGCTTGAGAAGTATCATGTGTGTTGCTATTGACAAAGTTTGTTGGTTTCTCTTGAAATTCACATCATCCTGAGTCTATCACCCAGACCTCCGCTGTAGTCAAGGGAAATCCACCTGGAGTTGTAAGTGCACTTGTACATTCTATGGCAGGGACAGGAAAAAGAAATGTCCATGAAACACTCTGACCGTCGCAATGTAAAATGAAATTTTAAAAAGTGTAAAGGCAATATAAAATTGAGAAACCTTGTAAACAGTCTCTGAAGCTGTTTTAAGACTGTGATTACAGCAGGTTAAATTACTTATAAAAGGCAATATGAACTTAACTTTATAAGAAAAGAAGCAAACAGGAAGTGTTTATAGAAATAGGACATTTTTTAATGTAAGACTGTCAAGCAGGTAAACTCATGATGATTCTTTTATTTGTTGGAACTTTATATAAAGTACATTAAAATTCCCGTATAAAAACCATAAGCTGTTTACATTGGATCTGCCATGGCTCTGGCTATAGGAATGGGGATCACATTTAATAAGGAGAGCTTTGCCTATGGAAGGCAGCCTAGAGGGAGAAGTCATGGTTGATTCTGGACAGCTCGTGGTTGTAGGCAGGTTGCTGTATCACCCAGGATGTCATGAGATTTGAATAAAGTTTTAGTATAGATACAAGAATACAAAAAGAGTTTTTGTTCTTCTTGGCCTGTGGTTTGTTAGCTAAATATCCTACCCCATCATGCTTCCTTTCCGTGGTCTGGGACTCGTAATTAAATTAAAGACATCACCAAATTTTTTTCTTGTCAGTTTCATTTAAGTTTTGGGCATGGCATGGAAAATTCTGCAGCAAAAAAAAAAAAAAAAAAAAATGGAAATTCCAGGTTTTATTTTTTAGTGTAATAAATGATATGGAATAACTTTACTCTTTTTTAAAGGGAATTAACAATTAACTAGTTTGTCTCATTGATTTTACATATATATATATATATATAATATTTATATATAGTATATTTTATATATAGTATATTATATATAATCAATGAAACAAACTAGTTAAAATATATTATATATTATATACATATCATATATATATGATAGATGGATAGATATAGATGATATAGATATTAAATCTCCACTTACAGAAGAGGAAGGAAAACTCTAGTGGTTCATGACTGAGTGACATTTTAACAATATGCTGTTTTACATCTAGCCTGAGCTCAGTCTAAGCAAAGGAGGGCTGTCACACATTGCTTTGAGCTCCAAGACCTCTCTGGTGCTGCCTTTCTCACTGATTATTTTACTAGCTCTGATGCTGAGGTCTTTGGGAAGTTGCGGGAAGGCATGTGTATTTACTTGTTTAGTTTTTTTTTTTTTTTGTGCCCCTCCCTTAGAAATCAGATTTTTTTTTTTCACTGAAGAATGAGTCAGTGGCTGGAAAGATGGCTTAGTCATTAAGGCACTTGCCTGCAAAGCCAAAGGACCCAAGTTTGATTCCCCAGGACCCATATAAGCCAGATGCACAAGGTGGTAGGTACATGCACCTGGAGTCTGTTTGCAGTGGCTAGAGGCCCTAGTCTGCCCATTCTCTCTCTATCTCCCTCTTTCTCTTTCTCTCTCAAATAAATAAATAATGAAAATAATTTAAAAATGAGTCAGATAATTTGGGAAATAGGAAAGAACTGCTATTGGTCTTTGCCCCTGAACCCCAAGAAGGGGGAGGCTCAAAGCCAGTGCTGCTCCTTGGTAAAATATACAGTATTACAATATGTTTCCTAGGAAAAGTTTCTTTCTTCAGTGAAAAGTCAGGGGATGGTAGTTTTGTTTTGTTTTAGCTTATTTTTTTTTAATTAAGATTCTGTGTTTGGCATTTTTTTTCCTCTTCCCTGCTGTATAGTTCAGACATGGTTTGTCCCCTAAACACATTTGGATTTAAACACCCAGAATCACCTTAAGACATCGAGAGGGTGGAAAGTATCCATCTATGATGTTTTAAAGGGGCCATTTTAGAAGGAAGAGATGAGATAAGGCCATTGGAGGACTGACCCAAGGTTGAAATTTCATAATTTCAGAAGAGAGATTAGATAGGATGTTTATACATGTAAACAGACATGTGCTCCCTGGACTCTTTCATGTGATGAAAGCTTCAGAGCCTTCCAGAAAGAACCATCCTGATATAGACCCAGTAGGTCACATCCAAACTTGAAGATATATTACATTTCTTTTCCTTATAGACTAGGCTACCTCAGATATTTTATTATAATAATTAAATTTTAACTAAAAACACCTTTTCTTTTTTAATATTTTAATATATTTTTTTATTCATTTGAGAGAGAGAAAGAGGGCGAGAAAGAGAGAGAGAGAGTAGGCACACCAGGGCCTCCAGCCACTGCAAACGAACTCCAGATGCATGCATCACCTCATGCATCTGGCTTATGTGGGTCCTGAGGAATTGAACCAGGGTCCTTTAGCTTTGCAGTCAAGTGCTTTAACTGCTAAGCCATCACTCCAGGCCCCATTTTTCCCTTTTTCTATTCCAAGTGACACAGAGGTTTACCCTTCACACTTCCTTCTACCTGAAAGGGATTAGTGATTGCATGCTAGGTGAGTCTTATCATTACTGATGAAAAGTTGTGAAACGTTAACATCAGATGAGATCTTAATTCCACATTCCTGGAAAAGTCAGCATCCACACTCTCTCCTTTCCTATTTGCTTTACATAAAAGCAATCCAGGAAAACAACAAAAAACCCAATTTTACTATTAAGCATTTGAAAACTCAAGTAAGAAAATCCTGAGGTGTGTCCAAAATTGATTGATCTCTACCAAAATATTCTAAGAAACTGGTGGCACACTTGTGTGTGCATTTGTAGTTTCTGAAATGTGTACATACACGTGTTTTCAGCTGATTTTCAAATCAAAATTACAGTATCCTATATCCTGAGGGATGGTCTTTCTTTAATTTTCTTTTTTCTACATTTTTCATTTTCCACTCACTGTAACTAACAACAACAACAAAAAAAACCTTTCTACACTACATAACTGATAGAATTTCTGAGTCAAAATGTTTTAAAACTGGCAAAAAGATATGTTAAGAATATTTCATATTTAAGAACAAAGTTATCCCTGAGGAAACAGAAGGACATATCTTGTGGTCATTGAATCTAGAAGTTATTTGCAAAATTATAGAATGAAAAAGTTTCTTCCTTCCCTTCCCTTTTATTCCCTCTCTTTTAACTTCCTTCCTTTCTCCTCACCCACCTCTTTTTTTGTTTGTTTTAGTTTCTTTTTTTCAGTGTTTAGCAGTGAATCCAGAGCCTTATGCAAGTTAGACAATCCCTCCACCACTGCCTAAGGAAAAAAAAATTGTTATTGGATGAAATAAAATATTATTCATCCTGAGAAAACATCATTTCTATTTCTGAAGACCTAATAATATTGAAATCAGTTTTACCTTAATATTTTGGAGTTCCTCTAATACTTACACTCATTTCACACTCGTGGTTATAATCCTACTCCTCTTGAGAATGGGGTAAGAACAGGGGACGAGCCAGAACCCATGAGACAGATGATGGGACATGGGTTCAGCCATCCTTAGTAAAAGTCAGCAGGGTTGAACCCCAGTGTATTTTTTCAGTCACTTGTTTAATTAGCTGAAACTCTTAAGGAAAGAAAAGGTTTTATGAAATGGCAAACTTTCACCACCAAATTTAAATCTGTATTCCTACATATTTGAGGTAATTTTCTTACACACTATTTCCCCTCTTTTCAGTGGATGTATACACATGCATATGTATATACTCGAGTTATATTTGTTCCTCATACAGTTTTTGAAATAAATGAGACTTAATGGACTTTAGAGCAATTAAAAAGTTGTCTACAAGCTACATGTTCTTCATCATTTTGCTTTGGTGTTTTCAGGGCTGGCTGATGAGGTGCCAGTAAGCTATAAACTGTCAGACATCCTCCCTCCAGGAGTGAAGCACCATTTTCTCAGGAGCTTTTGCTTTAAGAAAAAAAAAAGTCAGCTATATTATTTGGAAAATCATAACTTATCAATGCATTGATTCCAGGTGAAAAGTCCATCACGTTTGTGATAATCCCAAGGCTGGTGGGTGGAGGAACTGGAACATTTGCGGTTTGTATGAGCTCCTTTGTTTTCTGGGTCTAGTGGCTGATGACCTTAGGGTCCTGGAAAGATCAGCTCAATGGAACCTCCTCCGGTCGTGAATGGGTACTGCACGGCCATGAGCGGGTCTGTATTCGAAACCGGAGACAGGTGTTCAGGCACCAGGTCTGCAAGCTTCGCTTTCACCAGCAGGCTGTGAGGAAACACATGATAGGAAAGTCAAAGGGCTTTCTAATTCTTGTACTTTCCTCCTCTTCTCTCCTAGTGTAGAGTGACTCAGGTGCAGAAGGGGAGTAAAGAGCTTCAGGGGACTAAATCTTGTGCAATGCAGGTCTGGGACAGAAAGGTGTAGAAAGACGGTTATGACAAAAACAGAATAACAGACTAACTGTTTTCATTGTGGGAAACATGTTTTAACTTTCTTCACGCTTAGAAGTTGAGTAAGGCTGATATCGTGCCTAACTTTGCAGACAAGAATTCTTAGATGCTGAAACGCACCGTAGCACAAACGGCCAGATGTCTGCCAATATGCTTCCATGTTTTGTCCTGCACTGGAACCCCTTATTTTGAGCTAGAAATCTAGTTACTGGGAGGAAAGATATTTCAGAGCTTTCCATTTCAGCTAGGGGTGTGTTGGTCGGGAGGCTTTGAATGGTGGCAGATGAAGCTGCTGGAAGGTGCTGTCCTCTGTGCTCCGTGGGCTGGGACAAAGTTCTCTGGGAAGTCTTGGGATCAGAAGTCAGATTCCATGAAGGCAAAAACAGATCATTGTTTTCACACCAGCTGTGTGATCCTCTTTGCCCTTGAAAACAAAGATGATGCTTCTTTCAATAAGCCATTGGTATTTTTGGATTCCTATCCCCAGCAGTCACACCTGATTCTCCCATAGTCTACAGAAAAACCAATCAAGTTTTTCTGGTGTTGACTTTCTTCACCGTTTGTCCGTGTTGTGTCATTAGACGCAAACTAGTTTCGCTGTTTGGACTCTCGCCCTCTCTCTGCTGGTCGGCTTCTTCACTGTTTTGTATTATCCTATATTTATGTCTCTTATCTCCTAACCGTAGGTTGCATGGTCACTCTTCACATGTCACATTAGCCAATTTGTGACCCTTCCTTGCCTCCTCAGCACAGATAATGCTAGTTTCCATACTTTCAGCAGCATCCCACCAACCACTGTCTCTTTCTGAATCTCCAGTCAGATTGGCTCAATGACCCACCCTACTCACGCATGCACTTGGGTTAATTTGTACAAGAACTGTGTTTCCGAAGAGTGACCCATTCACAGAAACCAAGAGTTACGACTTCATCATATCCTCATATGCTCCCAGTAAAAGGTCTGGATGACAGCACTGAGTTTCAATTGTAAAGAACACGTGGTGTTATCTTTGTTCTCAGTTAATGTTTTTTATTATTCCAGGGAGAAATTCAGTGATCAAACTTTCTTAGGCATCTTAGGACTATTCTTGTTCCAGAGATCTTCCCATGTACAAATAATTCCATCTATTCTAATACAATGAGCATTTGGTGAGACATACCAATGACATCATAGACTTATTATGGATTATGACAGAGCAATGGAGAAAGTTCTGTCCATCTGCCTTTCTGTCCCCACCAGGATTCCACAAACTCTTGATTAAACTCCCAAAGCAGTTCCCAAGTGAGGCGGCTGTGATGGAGGAAGTGTCCACATCTTGTACATCGTACCAGCTGTAAAGATTTCTACACAGTAGCTGGGAAATAAATGTTTAATTTTCTTCCGATGAATGCCTCAGCCACTCTAATGAAAGCATTCCTCGCCCTGCACTGGCCCGGGTTTCTTTGTTTTGTTTTGCTATCACCAAGTTGTCTTGATGCTTTTTTTTCCCCTTTATGTATCTGAAGTGGTTCGTTTCTCACAATTGCTGCCTTTGTAAAGTCACTTTCTTTTATTAGGACTCTTATTACTGTTTGTAAAGTCCTAGTCTATTTATAGAGATGCTCAAATTTCACTTGCAATGCAGTGATTTTTAGCATTTGCAATGAAGTCTTGCTCCCTCAGGGCCCAGGCAGCTCAGTGCTGTCGGCTCTCCCCACTCTTCCTTTAACACTGAAGCTCTCACTCATGGGGGGATCCTAGCATGTGTTTCCTTCTTTTCTTTGATGAAAGGAATATTCCAAATTGTATTTTGTGGAATGTGGTTCAAAACTGGTTCCCCTTTCTCTTATCAGGCAACAGAAGGCCTCACTGGGCCCTTCTTATAAGCCTCCTGTGCACAGAGTTCTCTCTGCCACACTTCCATGAAGAGGCTTCTGGGGAAGTCGGAGTTTCAGGCAAGGTCTCTCTCACTGTGTGGTCAACTTGTCCGGGACTCACATTCTTCTGCCTCAGGCTCCTGAGTGCTGGGATTACAGCACTCCCAAACACAGCCATGGGAGTTTATTTATTCATTTTATATGGAATGTATGTGTGCCTTTTCAAAACAAAAAATCTGATTTTTCTCCTTCTTCTGTCTGCTTCTAATTGTCTTTAGGGTAGATTTCCAATTTTCTTATAAATATTATACTCATTTAATACATAAATGCCATCTGGGATTTCATTTCCAACAAACAAAGAGAAAATGCAATCAGCATAACCAAACACATGTAGTTTACTGCTAATTTGAGGACAACTTCAAATATTTTCATCTCTTGGTAAACACTGTTGTAGGTATTTTGGGCATAAACACGTTACAAATAAACAGAATGCTTCAGCATAACAGATTGGTTTGGAGAACATTCGCTGGGATTATGATATAATATAGAGTATTTGGGGAGTTTGGGGGAAATGTGCACTGTTTTTCTAAGGGATGTTGGGTTCTTAGCTCTGTCTATGGCAGACCTTGTAGATTTGTGCTGTGCTGACTGGATATCTTGGTGGAAACCGTAGCCGGAAAGAATAATTTAATTTGGGACATTATGTCTTAGTGACTGCAGGTCTAACCTTCCCAGATATTGTTCAACATATATCACGGGCCACATAACCTGAGCTTCAAAACATATGTACAGTATCTCCTTTTAGCCTCACAGTGGTTCTGGACTGTTACTTGTTTTCTTTGATTTTTACAGATGGACATTGAATTCTTGAAGAAATAAGCCAAGTGGGTGTCTTGTTCTAATTTTGAATGTGAATATTGACTTTTCTAAGCACTGTCAGTGACTGGTGAGGAGTAGAATAGATTCTGGTATCATAATTTATATTCTCTCACCTTCACAATAAAATTAGAAAGCATATAAATTTAGCTAGAGTAGCCAAGTGAATAGATTCAGGCCATCTTAGTCCCTCTGTCTAATTTTGTCCTGTGCCAGAGTTCAAAATTGTGCTGGAAATTTTGAACATAAATGACATCTATAGATAGCATTGTTCTTTGCAATGCTTAAACTTAAAATAGTCATGATTTGGACAGGGTTATTACTGTTATAACACATTTAGATAGATGTCTTCACTGTGATTTAAAGATGGAAGCTGTGTAGAAATTTAAGCCAAAAAGAAAACTCTAAAATTATATCCATACATTGGATAGGAAGATTCACCTATAGACTAGCAAAAAGGAGAGTAAAAAGAATTAGATAGAATTAAGTAGCAGATCATTATCAAGATAATATTGCTGTTGAAAATATAATCCCCCTATGAACCTTCACAATGGCATTAACTTACTGAAATTAAAAAAATAATAATAATAAGTGCATTCCAGGCTGGAGGGATGGCTTAGTGGTTAAGGCGTTTGCCTGCAAAGCCAAAGGACCCTGCCTGGTTTGATTCCCCAGGACCCACATAAACCAGATGCACAAGGTTGCACAGGCATCTGCAGTTTGTTTGCAGTGGCTGGAGGCCCTGGCATGCCCATTCTCTCTGTTTCTCTCTCTTGAATAACAAATAAATAAATAAATGTGCATTCCTTATAACGAAAATGAACTAAAATATATCTTTAATTATTGAATTGTTGAAATGGTAATTAAATGCCTCTTATGTATTAGTTTAAAATAGATGTGATATTACCTATTTTATCTACTTTTTAATAAGATACTTTATGCATATCATTTTTTTACACAGTAATTCATAGAGATTAATCTGAATGGTAGAAAAATTATGAAGATTTTTTACTAAATTCTTGAGTTAGCAAATATATAAAACTCAGACAGGGATCTACTTATGTCAAAAGCATTTATTAGGTACCTATACCATCAATAATAAATTGAGGGCTGGAGAGATGGCTTAGCAGTTAAGGCGCCTGCCTCCTAAGCCTAAGAACTCTGGTTCCAATCTCCAGCGGTTCCAATCTCCAGGTCCCACGTTTAGCCAGATGCAAAGTGATGCAAAGATGCAATGCTGCACTTGACCACAAGGAGGCGCACGCATCTGGATTTCTGTCACAGCAGCCTGTATCTGTCTCCCTCTCTCTGTCTCTCTCTGTCTCTCTCAAAAAAAAAAATGATAATAATAAAAAAAAATTGAAGTTCTCAATTTAATGTATTCCATGTCATTTTTAGAGGCAGTTACTAAGGAGTAACTTTAGTTGCTATTATGTTTTAAATATAACAGTAGACTTATGGTTCTTGAAATTGTTTTGAAATATATTTTCTCTTTGAAAAGTGTAGTTTGTACTGAATTTATTTTATGTACATATATATGTGTGTATGTACATACATATGTATATACATAAACATATATATGACATACACACATATACATAGACATGTGGGTGTTTGTGATGATAAACATATCCCATAGCTATAATGTATGTTGATAGTGGTCATTTTTTTTTTTCCAAAGCAGGTTGATATTTATATCACATAGTTTACATGCTGCTATGTTTACATGCTCCACTATGGAAAATTGAACAAAACTGTCTTTTAGTAGTCTTTCTTAAAATGATTAAAAGAAAACAAACTTTATTGTCTCTGAGCTCTGCCTTGTTAACCCTGTTATTACATCGATTTATTTAAGTAGCACAGTAAATCAATAAATACTGATCTTTGATTACAGATACTACAGGTTATTTTACTAAGTTTAATGCTTTGCAGTTAGAAAGTACAAAATGAAATATGGAAAACTATTAATCAAATGTCAAAATGTATACAAATGATCAAGTAGATCTTTTCAACAGAAGAATTCTGAATTCTTTGGTTGGGGAGATGGCTTAGTGATTAAAGGTGCTTGCTTGCAAAACCTGCCAGCCCATGTTCAATTCCCAAGTTCCCACAAAAAGGCACATGCACAAAGTCACACATCTGTCTGGATTTCATCTGCAGTGGCAAGAGGTCCTGGCACTCCCATACTCTCTCTCAGTCTCTCTCTCTATCTCTCTTCCTCTCTCAAATAAATAAACATACTGTCTAAAATATAATTCTGGGGCTACAGAGATGGCTTAGCAGTTAAGGCACTTGCCTGTGAAGCATAAGGACACAAGTTCAATTCTCTAGGTCTCACGTAAGCCAGATGCACATAATGGCACATATGTCTGGAACTCATTTACAGTGGTTAGAGACCCTGACATGCCCAATCATTCTCTCTCTCTCCTCCTTCTCGCTATCTCTAATAAATAAATAAATAAATATTTTAAAATGCAATAAAATGAAATAAAATTCTGAATTCAGTAAAATATACAAAAATATTGACATTTTTAAGTGTATTACACATCCTATTGCTATTATGAGCTATTTTAATCTATTTTTTATCCTCAAAATTTTACTCAACAGGTCTGTTTCTCCTTATTTCCAGATGACATTACTGAAACATACAGAGTGTGACAACTTACCTGAGATTATTACATACAGTGGAACTCAGGGAAAGTCTTCTGCTTGAAGTTCTTGACATTTATTTACTAGTTCATCATTTCATAAAATGCTTCCATAAGATAACTGACACACAAAAGCATTAAAATAGTCTGGACTTGCATACACCATACACATGGGGACCAATACCTATTCACTAATGATTTCATTTCTCTCATGAGGACCACTCTCTACTTTAATTATTAGTTTACAAAATTCACCTATTCTATTATTTTCCCAGGAAATGTGATGAATGCCTTGATAGATAATGTCTGGCATTCTTTACCCAGCTCTAGTCCCCCAGTGTAGTTTTATAATGTGCCAACATTGTTGTGCAGAGGCAGTATCGTGAAACAAATCCGTTGATCCAAAGGGCACTTTAATACTGACAAAATTGTTCCAAATGCATAAGTGAGAGATAAGGAATAGGAGCTTGCCAGCACTGTTTCTTTCTTTCTCCCCCCCCCCCTTTTCTGTTAAGTTTTTGCTTATTTGGAATGGACTGCAAACATACTCCTGTTCTGGCACTTGGAAGCTGCTGATGCAGACAGATCGTTCAAAAGTCTGTGCTATCATAGCAGGGCTGTTTCCTTTTTACCTCACAATATGTCACCCACATAGTGTGTTTTCTTGTCAATTTCTGGGGAGAAATGTACTCTTTATATTGTTGTCTCAACTTTTCTATTTCCTTTTTTTTTTTTTTGTTTTTCAAGGTAGGGTCTCACGGTAGCTTAGGCTGACCTGGAATTCACTCTGTAGTTTCAGGGTGGCCTTGAACTCACAGCGATCCTCCTAACTCTGCCTCCCCAGTGCTGGGATTAAAGGCATGCAGCTGGCTCTATTTCCCTTTTTAAGTAAAATACATTTGGAGACAGGCGTGGTGGCACACGCCTTTATTCCCAGCACTCAGAAGACAGAGGTAGGAGGATCGCTGTGAGTTCGAGGCCACCCTGAGACTACAGACGTGAATTCCAGGTCAGCCTGAGTTTGAGTGAGACCCTACCTCGAAAAAAAAAAACAAATTTAGAATGTCTTAGCCTTAGTGCTTAATGGTATCATTTAAAAAGGAAAATGAATTACTCAGTTTCAAAATATAAGCAACTTTTTCATTATATTTATTTGTTTTTCCTACTACTGAACTGAACAGGGAAAGGAAACAGAAAGAAGAAAGGAAAGGAATAGAGGCTTGGAATTTACATTGGAATTAAATATACATCTTGGATATATACCAGCCATTCTTTAAACTACATTTCTTTTTTAAAATTTATTATTTATTTATTAGAGACAGAGAGAAGGAGAGAGATAAGAAGAATGGGCATGCCAAGGCCTCTAGCCACTGCAAAGGAACTCCAAACGCATGTGCCACTATTGCATCTGGCTTACATGGGACTTGGAGAATTGAACCTGGGTCCTTAGGCTTCACAGGCAAGAGCCTTTCCTGCTAAGCCATCTCTCCAGCCCTTTAAAATACATTTCTACAGTGTGTGTGTGTGTGTGTGTGTGTGTGTGTGTGTGGTGTGTCTACTGTTTTCTTAATCTAATCCTGGTTTGGGTTTTTAGATGGTCAGACTCCTTCCTGGACCTATTAGAGAGCCTGTCCTGAGTCACCTAATTAGCATGAACAAAGTGTAGCTGAAAGGGACTTGAAGAACAAGCCACTCCATTGTCCCATTAAAGGTCAGGTGTTTAGGTTCTCTGTGCTGGGGACAAGGGAGAAGACTGTGGCAGCTGTGCTCCCATTGCCCGAACAGACACTCAAATGGAAGCAGCTGACGGAAAGTTTGCAATTCTGAGGGAAAGTTTCATCATGGAGGAGAAAGCATAGGACAGACATACAGCCAGCTGGTTATCACATCTCCAGAGTAAGCAGGAATAAAGTAGACTGAATGCTGGGCTTGGGGCTGGGCGATGTTGCCCCCAGTGACCTACTTCCTTTTACAAGTCTCCACTTCCCTAAAGCCCCATCACTTTCCCAAATGGCCACCAGCTGAAAGTACTCAAAGTACATGAGCCTATGGGGGACATTGCATTCAAAACACCACAAAGAGCAACTATGTTCTTTATTGATTGATATCTGAGGAGAGTACGTCTTAAGTCAGAATTTCTACCAATGTGTTTGCAATGGTTGCTGTCACAGCATTTGAAACTTACCATATGTTCCACTCCTTAATTCCATTGTGGTCTGTAGAACCAAAACCAAATGGCTATGACAATACTAGGAAAAAATAAAACACACATTCCATGTAGAAAGTAGAATTGTTTAGATTACATTGAAGAACATTCCTTTTCCAGTGACCCTAAAAGAGCCGGGGTGTGTCCTCAAGCTGTTGCCCACAATGTTTTACCCGAAAGCCCCTCCAGCATTCCTTACATTGCTGCTTACATATAGATCTTAGCATTCCAGCTTTCCCCATCAGAATCCCACAGGACCAGTCTCATTTGTAAAGCTCGAGAGAGGAGAAGCAGATGTGCAAAGTGTAGGCTGCAGAGATTCCTGCACATAATTGTTGCAACTTGTTGCTCCTCTCTTCTAGAGCTCCTACCTTAGAAATGCACTCTTCGACATTCAACATACCTCTATGTTTTTTGAGTACTTATTCATACTGTTCATTGATTCGTCATTTGCAGATACAGTAGTTTATTTTCTAAGAAACTCTCAGTCTTTGCATATTTGTAAGCCAGAGTGTTTGGGAATGTATTGTCTCTGCATTGGTAGAAGTACATTTGCTTGTGCATGGGCTTCTATTCACATTCCTTGGAAGAATTGAGCAAATTACAATGGACAGTATCAGAGAGCTGACTGGACAGTACTTTCCTGCAAAACTGAAGCCAAAGTCCCATGTCTAGTACTATTCCCCCATGAAAGAAACCAGAGGCGCTAGAGAAATGGCTGAGTTGAGGGCTAGAGCAGGAAGTACATGAAATAAGCTTTACCAGGAGGGGAAAGGAAGTGTACAAAATAAGGTGGCACAGGTAAGTTCCGGGGAGACTGACGCATCCACACACAAACTATGGTCAAATATGAAATAACTTTGGTAACAAAATAAGCAGTGTGCTAATGGATTACACAGACTATCACTATCCATGAATCCATACTGATACAAGTAAATTGAATATATGTCAATGAGATAAATCTTATGTAGAAAAGAATTCCAAATGATTTCTGTAGGTACTCCACCCCCTGGGAGATACAGTTTAAATTTACCCTTCTGGTGTAATACGTACTTGGGAACTTGCCTCCAAAGAATAGAGTGTGAAAAACAAAAGTAACGTTTTGAAGAAATGGGTAACATTTTCTGTTTGATGATCAAAGTTAACTTTATCTCCAATAAGTCAAATTAATGGCATAGCAACTTGATATGATATAATCAAAATGAGACCTGACCTCTTTGGTCATCCTTTCATAGATTCATAAGTGACAAAATATGCATATTGAGAAAAAAAATCTACAACATATTCCTTCAGGTTTCCATGATCATTCAAAAAAAGATAAATATATGTCAGAGATTTGAGGACATTAAGGAGATGTGACAGTTAAGTCCTGTAACATCCTATGTGAGATCCTAATATGAAAGAAGACATGAAAATGACAGGGAGGAAGGAAGGAAGAAAAAAGGAAGGAAGGAAGGAAGGAAGGAAGGAAGGGGGAAAAGGAAGGAAGGAAAAGGAAGGAGGAAGGAGGAAGGGAGGGAGGAAGGCGGATGTGATAACATGGGATGTGATAAAACTCATGAAATCACTGTGAATAAACTAAGGTTTTGTTAATGATAGAATATCAATATTGTTAGATTTGTTAGTTGAGATAGATATACTGTAATAATGCAAGCTGTTAAACTACACTAGAAGCCAGATGTTTGGAAAACATCTGTAATTATCTTTGCAACGTTCATGTCCTCAACTAGTAACCTTGTATTTATTATAAAATTAAAAGTTAGTTTAAAACATAAAAGTAAATAAAATAACATCAGGAGTCTCGTATTCACAGGTTTGGCTTAGTTTATGTATTGAAGAATATTTTTGAGATATAGAAAAATCCAGAAAAAAACACTGTGAAGGTTGTAAGGCATTTTGTTCCATATCACTTATTGAATTAATTGACTATCAATATAGTATCATGACATATCAATAAAGAATAGTATTATAGGTTATTTTCATTTTAAAAAATGAATACTAGTAAAATATGATGGAATTAAGTGTTACTTTCAACATCACCAACTGATATGTAAAAATACTTCACCCAGTTAACCTTTCTTCAAGTTACGCACCTTGTGATGGTTTGGAGCAGGTGACCCCCATAAACTCATGTGTTTTGAATATTTGACTTCCAGCAGATGGCAGTTTCAGAAGGCAGCCGAGCTGGATGAGGTGTGTTGCCGAGTATGGCCCTTGATAGTTTTCAGGGCTCGCTTGCCAGTGTTAGTCACTCACTCTCCTGCTGCGGTTGTTCACCGGCTGTGGCCAGGAGGTGATGTCCAGCCTCTGCTCCACCGTCTTTCCCCTGCCATCACGGAGCTTCTTTGTGAGACAGTAAGCCAAAATAAACAGCTTTCCTCGCATCAGCTGCCTTTGGGCAGGTTCTTTATCCCAGCACTAAGAAAATAACTGCAACACACCTGCTAATGAGGAAAGAATCTTATCTGATAGTGACCTAAAAAGTGATAGTTAAAATTGCTGTTTTTCAACTAGCATTTCTTTTCGTATGCGGATGCATGTGGCTGGTTATTGTGTGGTATATGTGTGTCTGTGGACGTAGGATACACAGAGGTGTGCATATAAGCACTTCTTCTACACATACACACACACACACACACACACACACACACACACACAGGTGTCCTCTGCTGCTCATCTGTTTGTTTCCTTGGGACAGAATCTCTCAATCAACCCACAGCTCCTGTTTCTCTGTCACACTGGCTGAGCAGAACACCGATTCTCCTGTCTCCGCCCCTTTTAGGACTTGGGTTGCAGGCGTGCACGACTACACTTGGCCATTTACATGGGTGCTGGGAATCAAATGACTACCTTCATGCTAGCACAACAAGCACTCTTAACTTCTGAGTCAATTTCCCCAGCCCTGCAACTAGTATTTCTTGAATATCTCCAATTTGTTAGTCTCTGTGACTAACCTCATCCCTAAATTCAAGAAGCTATAATAGAGGAAAATAAACATGTAATTAACAAAAGTAAGTAAGGAAAGTCTGAGGCCATTGAGCACATTGACAAGAAAAATCATCAATTCCAGAGTTTATGGGACGATGTAAAGCAATTGCTGACCCTGTAATGCCAGAGCACGAGTGTACGTGACCATGCCAGCAGAGTGGGAAAGCAAAGGTTTGGTGAGTGGCACGCGCCAAGTGTCAGGTTGATGGAGTTCTTGGTATCTGGAAATTGCTTCATCATTTAAACAGTTGGTAATTTAGAGGAGAGAAAGTTATAGTGCACAAAAGCCTGGAAATAGCCACATCCTGGGTTACAGAGGTATTTATAAACAGCCAGGCTGGAGTTTTAGCTTTGCTAAAAATGCAACGAAAGTTCCTTTGAATGGCTGTTTGTAAAGGAGAATGAAGTTCAAGTGTGAGGGTCAAGGACAGCACCATGTTAGAGTATCTGTCTCACATGCACAAGTTCATAGGTTCAATTCCCAGAGTCCCTCCTCACACACACAAAATACATAAAATAAAATAACGCCAGTGGGGTGTCATGACAAACACCTATAAGGTGCACACTACGGAGAAGGGGCAGGAAGACCATGAGTCCACACCAGCCTTAGGTCTATAGTGAGATCCTGTCTCAAAATAAATAAATGAGAGAATGAATGAATACATAATAAATGAGACAGAAAATGGTGTTGGATTTCCTATCAGAATGTCTTTTGTGCCTTTAAACTGCAACTAGATGACGACTGGTAAATTCGTCCACAATGCTGTAGCTAAGAATGAGTTAGTTCTGACAGGCCTTACGTACAAGGGGGCATATGACAACTGATGTGTATCATCAACGTACTTGTGTCTAGAATCATCTAGGAGACAAATCGCAGGGCTTGTCTGTTAAAGAGTTTGTAGATTAGCGTGAATCTGATGGGAAGATTCACCCTAAGTGTGGTAAGCCCCATTTGAGGGCCTGGGGGCCCAGATTGTATAAAAAAAGAGAAAGCGGACTGGAGAGATGGCTTAGGGGTTAAGGCGCCTGCCTCCTAAGCCTAAGAACACTGGTTCCAATCTCCAGCCGTTCCAATCTCCAGGTCCCACATTTAGCTAGATGCAAAGTGACGCAAGGGCGCAATGCCGCACTTGACCACAAGGGGGCACACATCTGGATTTCGTTTGCAGCAGCTGAGAGACTGCTGGCGCGCCCATCTCTATCTGTCTTCCTCTCCTTCTCTCTCTGTCTGTCTCTCTGTGTCTCTCTCCAAAAATAAATTTAATAAAAATAAATAAAAAATAAATTAAAAAAATTTAAAAAGAGAGAAAGCAAGCTGAGCAGGGGCCTTGATCATTCTCTGCTTCCTGACTGAAGGTTGGATGTGACCAGCTGCTTCCTGTCCGTGCTGCAAACACAATGGGCTATGTTCTCTTGAACTGTAAGCCAACATAAACCATTCCTATTTAAGTTGACTCTTGTCAGGTCATCCCCACCCCCCACCTCCGTGCTGAGGACCAAACCCAGAGCCTTGAGCTTGCTAGCTCATCCACTGAACTAAGTCCCCAACCCCTTCTCAGGTCTCGTCAGGAAAGCGATGTAGTACAGAAAGCTAAAAGAAGATTTGGAGGGGCATTATATGGTAGGCAGTGGGGAACTGTGTTGTTTGACTATTAATAGCCCATTTGACAGGTCTGCATTAACACTGAGTAATAATTATAGGGACGGTGACAAATGTCAGAGATGTGGATGAGGCAGAGTCATTTTGAACTTGTTCCTTGATAGGTAGTAAGAATAAAGGAGAAGATACAGATAACTTTTCATAATTAAGATCCAAAATTGGTTTGTTAGGAGAGATAATGACTTGATTTGTGGCACATTAAGTTTGAGATTCCGCTGGGACCTAGAGATAGCATATCCGCATGGCAGTAATTACACTGAGATGGGGCAGGATCTGGCAGTCTTTTACTGTAAAGGACTAGCTAGTCAATATTTCATTCTATGCAGGCTACTAGCTTCATCACCTTACAGTTTGCATATGTGGCGAGGAAGTAGCCATGAGTAATAGGTGAAGAAATGTGTTCCAATAAAACTTTATGAACTAGGGCTGGAGAGAAGGCTTAGTGGTTAAGGTGCTTGCCTGCAAAGCCTAAGGACCCAGAAATATTATTTTATTCCCTTTTGTTGAACAGTCTACTATAGCTCAGGCTGGATTCAAAGTTTCTAAGTAGCTGATCCCAGCCTTGAACTCTTCGTCTCCTTGCCTCCAACTCCCAACTATTAGAATTACAGATATGTATCACCATGCCTTCATGTTTTTTCCAGTTACTATAAAAAAATGTCAAAAATTCCACATTTGTGCGTTGTACAAAAGCAAATGATGGCTCATATTTAACCTGGGGTCTGTAATTTGTTGACCCTTAATTTACTTAAAAGTATGGCCTACAGATAGGGATATTTTTATTATTAACATGTAAACAGATATCTAAAATTATGGCCTTGAATACAGTCCTATTTCGTTATTGATGGGGAAAAGAATATGGTTAGGATGTACTGTGAGGAATTCTGGAATCTAAGAAGTAAGAGTCCATAAAATAAATTACAAGATGGTAAAACAAATTCCATATGATAAAAAGTAATCCTATATCATTGTTTTGTGCATATATTAACTGTATAAAATATATGTTTGAATATAAATTATATGTTAAATATTTATTATACTGTGCAGGCCTCTGGACTCATCTCATTCTTTTGTGAACTTTTCAGTGTTTTGTTGCTGAAATAGATCACATCTATCTCAGGGATGAATACATAGCATAATTTTTATATAACCTTATTCACCGATTTTTTTAATTTAACGCACAAAATTAACTGTTTTTATTTCTTTATTAATTGAGAACTAAGTACAGTTATTAGACTTTAGGAAAGCACTTTCAGATCAAGGGATAAAAGCGCCAGTATTGGTGATACAGTAACTTAGTAACTTAGTGGCTAAAGTTGTTTTTCTTACACTTCACTCGTGATGCCATTAAAAGTATCCTAATTTGTTAAAGGCATTTATTATGCTCAGTGCGTAAAGCACTTTGCACACAAGTGTGAAGTTCTAAGTACAGATGCTCAGAACTCAGGAAAAGCAACCATAATGTGTGCGTGTAAGACCAGTGCTCTTGTGAAGAGACGGGAGGTGAAGACGTGAGACCCTCAGGATCTCCTGGAGCCCCTTGTCCCGCACACCACAGGGGTAACCTGGAAACCTTGATCAAACAAGGCACAAGGGACGGGCTGACACTAAGCCTGCCTCAGGAATCTTGGGAACAACTCAAGTGTCCATCTGTTTAAAGACACCACGAAGACACGTGTAATTCTTATGAAGTGACTGGAAACAACTGACTATGAATCTAAAAAGATTCCATTTGTTTGGCATACAGTATTAAAATAGCTTTGTTCTTTCTGTAAAGAACCCACCAAAGAGAAGCTGTTATCTAATCAGGAAGCCAATTTTGAGGGAAGTCAGCAACCAGTTATTCATTCTGAAGTCGTGGATGGCATTGACGGCCCGATACTTGTCTCAGAAAAATACTGCTTTTAGCTAAACAAGATAGCATTATACTAACACCTGCTTGGTACTTTTTTTTTTTTTTCTCAAAATGGATATCTTATAACCTTAATCTAAGAAGAAATCAGAAAGAAAGAAAAAGAAAACCAGAAATAAAGGTGCATATCTATGTTCACTGTTTTGACAAAAGCTTCTAGATAAGAGCTACAATTTAGAATTACTTCTGGAGAGACTTTGATTCCACACTCTTGGGCTGGCTTGGCGTAGTCCAAGCTCCTGGGAAGCCTTCTATCCCGCAGCTCAACACGAAGGAGTTTAGTTGTGCTATATAAAGCATCCCCTGGTTCCTTCTGTGCAACTGGCTTAGGGTGCTAATCATGAAGAAGTCTACAGTGCAACCTGTTCTCTTTTCACTATGGACACTATGTAGGTAAACAGAAGCCTTTTACTGATCATCATTGTCCAAAACTGAATTTTCATGGCTGGAATGAAATGTGGAATTATTTGCATTGCTGATCAGAAAATGAACAAATTTGCCCCCAAGCAGAGATGAGGTAGCCACAGCTGCCAACTAATCCTTTTATCTCTCTGGATCTGGGTGGAGTAGAAGACTTTTATGATGTTGGCATCAACACCATGTGCCAGTGCCAATATCTGGGTCCTTATGCTGTTGCCAGGATCAGACAAATCCTGTCATCCACGGCTCCATCTGTGGTCCGTCCCATGAGCGCCGCAGGCTTAGCATGCGCCTGGAAACGCCCCGCTTCTGTACAGGCATCTCTCAGAAGCCTCGTGCTATTCCTAGCTGCCAATAGAGTGGCTGCCGTGTGATAGTCCCTGCTCTGGGCACTTGATGTCTTCCTACTTAGTGATCACCTGACATTCGCAGACACATCACCCTCGATTGCACAGAGGAAAAGTAAGTCTTGGCCACAGTAAAGTAACTTTAGCTAGAGGCAGAAAGTCATCGAGCCAGGATAGGAACGTTGTGCCAATCCTTCGTTTTGTTGTTTTTCTGAGCTGTGCTGCGAAATACTGCTATGTTATTTCACTCATCATTTTCCGTCAATCCAGAAAGGATTTGTACCTGGGAAATATTAAAATCTGTTTCCTAGTCTGGTGAGGTTGGGAAGTGCTGCTTTATGTCAGAAGACACATTATAAAAAAAAAAAAGGATCAATGTCACAGGCAGTTGTACCCTGTGGTTTTAGAAATCATAGTTGTAATTAAAAAAAAAAAAAAACTAGCTCCCAGATCCCCAGCGAAGGATCATAGCAAAGGGCTCCTGCCCTTCTTCCTTGTGCAGTGTGCTAGAGTCAGAATGCCCATTGTGTTCGGATTGTACTAGATATCAATGCATGAAGCTGCGTGTAAGCTGTAGAAAACTTTTGTGCCATTTTATCCAAAGGACTTGAACATTCACAAATTATAATATCTGCAGGATGTCCTGGAAGCAGTTCCCCATGGAATCTGAGAGGCAACAATATATGGTGACTGTTAAAAGCCCGGACTTTGGAATTACTCTGCATATTTGAATTGAGAAGCCAGTGCGTCCTAGAAGTGAAACAGGGAGGGTGGGAGAGACAGCTGATTGGCAAAATGCTTGCCTGGCATTCATATGGCCCTAGGTTCAATCTCCAGGAAGACACACACACCACACACACACACACACACATCAGTTAGCATCACTGATGGAGGATGCTGTGAATAACATAAACTATCAAGATAAATGATTAGTGCAAACACCCACTTCACAAGGAATCCTGAAAGACTAGATGACAGGGCCTCATTCAATGCAAGAATCAATAGATGCAAAGATGATATTCAGTGGAGAAGCAACCTGGCTGATCAAGGAATCGCCTAGAAGATCTGACAGCTGGAATACCTACAATGTGACGTTTCCAGGAGGAAACTGGTATTCCTTAATACGGGTGTCTGGATGTTGAAAGGGTGTGTCTGTCACTGAAGCCCCTGGACAGAAGCTGTGCTCATTAAACAGTAGAAGGCACCCATCTGACCATGATTCCATCCTGCACGTCAAACAGCATCACTCCAGCAACATTCCTACTGCCAGTTGCCCAAAGCAGCCAGAAATGAAAGACACATGAGTTAGACTCCCCTTTTGTGATGGAGGGATGACACTGCCAGGCGATCAGCCTTCTTGGTTTCCTTGGGATATGGGACATAGAGCATTCAGATTTTAAACTAGGAGAGCCATAGAACAGAAATAAAACGGAACAGGATGATTTTACTCTGACGAGGTCACCTTCAAAGGAAGATAGTGTTGCTCAAAATGCACTCCTCTGTACCCCGTTGGAATCCTAGACCCAGTTTCCCCATAACCAGTTGCAGTCTAGGCAGGTAACGGCCTGTGAGTCACGCTTCAGCAGCCTTTCCTTGTTTGGGGGGAGGGGCGGGCATGATGTGTAAGAGACTGAACCTGTAGACTTGCTAAGCATGTGCTTTTCCACCGAATTACATCTTCTATCCCTTGTCCCACTTTTTAAAAAAATTTATTTTATTTTATTTTATTTATTAGAGAGAGAGAGAGAGAGAGAGAGAGAGAATGGGTGCGCCAGGGCCTCTAGCCATGTATACTCCACCATGTGCATCTGGCTTACGTGGGACCTGGAAAATAGAACCAGGGTCCTTTGGCTTCTCAGGCATACTCCTTAACTGCTAAGCCATCTCTCCAGCCCCACCCCCCTTGCCCAGTTTTGAACTACAGTTATTTGTTGGCATTGTGAAATGTGGGTCAGAAGATGAGATCAGCCAGTAATATGATGTAGAATAATTAGGCAGGTCTCAGAAGAAAAACAACCTAGGATTCCCGTGTATAGAAACACATTCCCTGGTGCTGTGTAACAAAGCCATCATCACAGCCTTGAAAATTAGATGCATCTGCACAAAGTCCACATCTACTGCTGGCCTTGTTCTCCATAGCTCTGCAGTTGACTGTGTTTCCTGGATCCACAGACGGAAGCTCGTTTGGGGACTTGCTAAACATGCAAATCCAAGAGCTGTACCCAGATTGCTGTGTTTGGACATGGAGAGGTGACCCAGAGATAAGTTGAAACAAGTGATTGTGAAGTTTGCCAAAGTCTGGGAAGCATTGTTCAACACTACTGCTTTGGCCAATGGTCTTGCACCATGGAAGTGCAGCCAAGCTAAATGTTTTCTGTTCGGGCATTTATTTGTTCTTCTTGATTTTCTTTGAAAGGCAGACTTGTTCTTACATCAGAATAAATTCAGCTCCCTGGGTCCATCACCAGAGAGTGTGCTTGCCTAGGTTAAACTGACATTGCCATCAGTGAAAGAAACAGGTCTTTAGTTTCAGAATCCAGCATGGCAGCCCATGTTTACCTCTTCCATGTTGGGTGACCTCCCTCCATTTGAGCAGCCCCACTTTGAACTGTATGAACCTTCCTGATTCCGAGAACATGCTGTCTGCACATGCCACACTCAACGCCTTGACAGTGTTGACAAGTGAATTTTCTTCCACCTGCTATGCCTAGATATCATTCATTCTTAGCAATTACCTTCTATATTTTAGAGAACTGTCAAACAGGCACACACACACACACACACACACACACACACACACACACATACACGTGCGCATAAACAAGCAAAACATCTTCCTCCTATTTATTTACCAGAACTCGTACAACGTGGTCTATTTGTTGTGGTTGTGGGAGATGTTAGCTATGTTGTAACTTCAAGGCAGCCATTTACTCCTGACAACAAAAATCTCAAAGGCTCATGGCCAGCACAAGGGCACAGTTTGAAAGATTGGAATCACACATGCCTCTCTTCATAAACATCGATTTTTGTCTGGCATGGTTGTATAAAGATTTTTTTTTAACAAAAAGGGATATTGTAATTATGCTCAAACAGATGTTTGCAATGCAACCCTACATTGCAATTCTCCCTGTGATGACTCAGTCAGCATTGATTATTCTGGATGTGTAGCTTTGCAAGAATGTAAAAGGACAATGATATAAAACATGTAGGGGGATGTGCATGCACGTAGGCATGTTTGTATGTGTGGGGGTGTGCACATGTGTGTTCATTTGGGGGCCAGAGGTCAGCGTCAAGTGTCTTCTATTATTTTCCACCTTAGTCTTTGAGAAAGTTTCTTGCTGAACCTGAGCTCGCTGATTAGGCTAGAAGTAACCAGTGAGGCCCAAGGAGTCCACTTCCCCATAGCTGGGATATAAGCATATACCACTGTGCCTGGCATTCATGGAGTTCCAGCAAGTCAAACTCGCACCCTCATGCTTGTGTGACAAGGACTTTACCCACTGAACCATTTCCCCAGCACTGATATAACCTTTAGAGACTGCATCGTAGGTGAACTGTAATTAGGCTATTATCAAAATCGGGAAGATGGGGTGAATACGTGTAGTTCACTAGTAGGGTGTTTACTGAGCACGCACAAGGTTTATTTCCCATTCACAGAATTGTAAAAAGACACAGTGAAAAGAATGTGGACAAACTTAAGTGAACGGCAGTGTTCAGGGCCTGGAGAGATGGCTCAGTGGATAATGGTCCTTGCTTGTAGGGCCTGACAACCCAGGTTTCATTCACCTGTGCCCACACGAGCCAAAGGTAGGAAGTGGCGCATGCATCTGGAGTTCTTTTGCAAGTGCAAGAGGGCCTGGCATGCCTCTCTTTCTCTATCCCTCTCTCTCCTAGCAAATAAATATTAAAAAAAAATAAGACTTGCTGGCCATGTTGGTGCAAGCTTTTAATCCCAGCACGTTGGGAAGCAGAGGTTGGCAAAGGTAGGAGGATCACTGTGAGTTTGAGGCCACCCTGAGACTACATATGAATTCCAGGTCAGCCTGGGCTAGAGGGGACCATACCTCAAAATAAAAAAAAAAAAAAAATGTAAAAAAAAAAATTAAAACGTACTGTATAGTACAGGATAAAAAATTGTACTATGAAAAATATCCTTGAAAATTCAGTTACTAAGTAAAAGGCCTTGCTTGTAAAATTGGATACTCTATTTAGGTCTTCTTTTCAACTCAACCTTCTCAGTAATGATTGTCTTAATTATAATTCATCAGGGAATTGGCAAAATAGCTTCAAAATGAGTCTATAAAGGTAACTTCTCCGAGTCAATAACAATTTCCCTGTTCAAGTCTTGCTCTGATCCAGAACAAGAGTTTCTTCCATGTAAAAGGCCTTTCTCAAAGTCTCAATAAATATCGACACGTTTAACATAAAACTCTGGCTCCTTCCCGGTTAATAGTCGATTCTGAACTCTTCAAAGCCCTAGAGTATCAGACACCCACGTTACACAGCAGGAAGCCATAACGGGCACTGTTCATTTCTCAGTCACTTCCCCCAAAACACAGACAGAACCTCCACGAAGGCTGGCTTTACAGAGGGTAAAATTTGATACACAATTTCCTTTATGTGTGGTTTAGAATTATGGCATTTTGCTGATGTGACAAATAAAACTGAGGTCATAAGGAGAAATTGGAGCAGATAATGGAACTTTCAAGCAAGATTTGAATCTCATCTCAGGTAGAACGGACTGAGGGAAAGAGAAAGTGTGACATTTGCTGAGCTGAGAGAGAGCTTGGGATGGACCCTGAAGACACATTAACAAGAACACTGTGGGGAGCTGGTGATATTGTGAAGCTGTGGAACTAAAACACGGTCAAGAGAAGGATAGTGGGGAATGTTTTATTTAATTGTATTTTGTCTGTGCTTTGCTTGGGGACTATCAGACACTTACTGCTTTTACCCAAAATGGCTCCAATAATTAAGTAAAAGTGACTTTTAGTCTGTGGGGATAAAATGTGGAGGCTTTTAGGTAATTGACCAATGTTTGCTCTGTGGCTGGCTAAGTATGAAGCTCATCTCTTATGGTGTAGACTTGTGAAAGCTGTGATTAAAATTTTGGTCTTAAGCATAAATAAAATGGATTTTTCATAGAATTCTCCAGACAAAGCCCTATCTGGTGTATGTTTGATTGATAATGAGATCTGTTCACAGGTAGCTACGCTTGGCCAACATCTCTCCACTTCTACTTTACATTAAATACTTTAGATTTCAGGAGCCTGTAAAGATTATTAGGCTTTTTCACCTTTCTTCCAAGTTGAGGCCTGTGGGGGAGTAATGCAATGTTTCTAAAATAGCACATCTGTCTGAAAGGCTGATGCTCCCACTGAAATGTGTTAAGGTAATTGACTACGTTATTGGCGTGTACATTAAGCAACAAGAAGTCTGAATGTAAGTCCTCAAGGATTTCATCCTGGTCACACAGTGTGCGTTCTCTATGGTGACATACGCCTGTAAACATCACGTTTTACCCTTAAGATGATCAAATGTTTGAATTCATTGTATAGTTCTGTATGAGAGTAAAATGTCTGGATCTCATTTAAAGTCTACCTTGTTTCAAAACTTTCCCCACCTTTTGGTACTGTGGGTCTGTCCTGCCTTGCAAAACCCAGGCTCAGTAGGTTTCCTCCCAATGTGCCCTGGTGAATCATATTCACTTTTGACTCTTGCTTGGTAGACTGCGTCTGTCTCCTAGATAATTAAGCCTATGAGTGGGGAGAGAAGACCTGAGAGGGAAGGACACGTCTTATGGAATGTAATGATTAGCCACGGCTCTCAGAGAAACAGAACCAGTACAATCGGTATAAACTGCAAAGAGAATTCATTAGATTAGCTCTTGGGACAAAGGCCGGGCTGTCTAACAATGGCCACCTGCATGCTAGAGCGTCAGAGAATGTGGTAGCTGCTCAGTCCATGAGGCTGGATGCCTCAGCAGTCCCAATCTGGCCCTGAAAGCCTGGAAGCTTCCTGGAGAGACGCTGCTCTTCAGTCCATGCTGGAAGACCGAAGAAGCTGGGTTCTGACGACCGGAGAGGATAGTAGAAAAAGGGTCAATGCCTTCACCAGCAAGGAGTGAAGGAGGACAGGCAACCACACACTTTATATCTTTATTTTATATCTTTATACATGGGCTGCCCCCAGAAAGTGCTGCCCCTTCTGTCTTTTTCAGCAGGACACCCTCACCTCACCAGAGAGACACTTCTGAGTTGATTCCTGACTGAACCGAGTTAACAAAGGACATTGACCATCACACGTGGTGGGCTTTGGTGGAGCAGCACAGTCTTCATTTTTCCTCTTAGGAGAATGGATAATTATCATTCTCTAAGGGCGACAGATTTTGGAAAATGAATGGTGTTCTAAGCAATAGCATGAGATTTTTGCACAATTCCATCCATTGAGAAATATCTGGCTGTATTTTCTGTCTAAATGAATGAGTCATATTCTTCCAGGAAATCACTAATTGTACTTCCTCTTCTGTTCATTGGGAACCTAACTGAATGTTTGCTTATTGGCTATCAAATACACTTCCAACACTTTGTACTGGGGTGCAGTCTTTCTTTCTGTCTCTGAATGGAATTGTAGTTAGCTCCCTAAGTATGCTGCTATCCTGTTCCGCTTTCCCTTGGGCTCTGAGATGAACGTCTTGAGTTCTCAACTTAAGGCAGTGGGGGAGCATCAACCACTGTGGGGGCTTTGAATCAGGTGTCCCACATCAACTTTGTCCCCAGCTGGTGGCAGTTTGGGAGGTGGAGCCTTGCTGAAGGAGGTGTCTGGTTGGGAGCTGGCTTTGGGGGTGTTATAGACAGCTCTCGCTTGCCAGAGCTCTGCTCCTTCTCTTGCTGTTCTTTCCACCTGCTGTAGTAGAAGTGAGGCCCAGCCTCTGCTCTATCGTATTTTCCTCCATCATGAAGCATCGCCCCCAGACTGCAAGCCAAAAGCAACCCTCTCCTCCCATCTGCTACCTTTGGCCGGGAGCTCTATCCCAGAAGGTAGGACAACAAAGCCCAAGGCAGGAGGGAGGGGAGAAAAATCACATCCACGAACAGGAACTTGCTGGTGGCCTGAGACCCTCGACTCACTGACTGATGTTCTTCCTGTCCACAACACCATGAACTGCCCGGCCATGGTCCACAGGCTTTCATGACTTCTGATTCCTCCGCCTGCCCCCTGTCAGCGTGCCCTCAGCACACGTACCCTCTGTGTTAAGGGAAACTTGGGTGCTATTTTGGGCTATCTCACTTCATTCTCTCCTTCTTGTGAACTTGATAGCAGCTCGTAAACCTCTCAGATTCCCAAATGCCTCTCAGCTTCCCAATACATCTCCTGGAATCTTGTCACCTAGAAACTTCTTGTACAACCTGGTGCCACCTTCACTGAAGGCTCCTTTTACTTCCTGGCATTGATGAAATCCCATCTCTCCCCCGAGGATGTCCTCAAGCCTTCTTGAAAGAAAGGTTATTTTCTCATGGCTGTCGTAATTCTATTTTAAGAATTAAAGGTAATGTCACATCGATCAAGCCTCCTCGTTCCTGTTAAATAACAAAAATTAAATGAGAAAAGAAAACCCTTCTGAACTTTAGAAGCTTAGGATGCTGTGCCTCCGTGTGTGTGTGTGTGTGTGTGTGTGTGTGTGTGTGTGTGTGAGAGAGAGAGAGAGAGAGAGAGAGAGAGAGAGAGAGAGAGAACTGGGAGTCCTACCCATAGACTGCACGAGGCTTCCTCTGGCTTTGTTGAAACTTTTGTTGGATTGCATAGGAAATACTCGTGAATCTACCACTCAAATACTTTGTCTTAGACTTAACAAATGGAAAGGACTCACCTGCATTATTTAAACATCTATGGTAAAGGACACTGATAGAACTGGTTAGATTAAATGAAAGAGCCATTTACTTTGTTGTGGCTGAGATATGTGATGTTGCTCGTGCTGGTTTACTTACTCCTAGCATTAAGTACAGTTTGGGAACATCATGGACCTTTAGGTGGGGGGCATGGCTGGGAAAGGTGAGTCACGGAAGCAGGCCTGCAAGGGTTCTTGCACCAGAATTGCTTCTGGCCCCAGCTCTCTGCTTGTCGTCTGTCCCAGTGATGTGACCAGCCACCTCAGACTTCTACCACCAAAGACTGATTGTAGTCACCACGCATGCCTTGGCAGCTGTAACGGACTGAATCCCATGAACCATCATCGAAAACAAACCTTCTTTCCTTTAACTGACTCTTGTCAGGTAGCTTGCCACAGCAATGAGAAAACTAACCCACACAACAGCTAAATGTAAATGATGGTTTCAGATTGTCAGGAAGAAAACATTTCTCCTTAATCAAGGTCTGTGACAGACATTATTCTAGGAAAAAATTGATTAACTAAAGGAAGACTATACAAATTCACTCAAGTTTTCTTCTTTTTAAAATTTCTTTTGGAGAGAGAGACAGAGAGAGAGGGAGAGGAAGACAGATAGAGATGGGCACGCCAGCAGCCTCTCAGCTGCTGTGAATGAAATCCAGATGCGTGCGCCCCCTTGTGGGCAAGTACAGCATTGCGCCCTTGCGTCACTTTGCATCTGGAACCACTGGAGATTGGAACCAGCATTCTTAGGCTTAGGAGGCAGGCGCCTTAACCACTAAGCCATCTCTCCAGGCCCAAATTCACTCGAATTTTAAGTGAAAACAAGAACCTTCAGAACTAGAGACAAAAGGAAACAAATAAAAGCTAACAGTCACAGGCAGAAGTTGAGAGTTTAGAGAAGCACAGTGGAAACGAAGTCGGATGATTCAGCGGTGATGAGCTAGCAGGGGAGTTTAGCAAGGCCTGTTTCACCAGATTCTTAAGGATGCTCCTGGGTGTCATTCCCTTCCTGAGGGAACAGGGCCCTCTCCTTTATGGAAAAAAGTGTATTAGCAAACAAAACTCACCCAGTCAGGTAGAGGTGATCCACGTTGGGTGCTGGAGGGGCACGTTTTGATTTCATCTTCAATGACAGAGTGAATATTTTCCCAGGTAGTTACCACACAGACGAGTTTTAAGAAGAAACTAGTAGAAGAGAAGACAAAGTCTCGTGTACATCCTTTCAAGGAAGAGCTATAAAACACAACTCCGTTTTGGTACTAATGATGCATAATCATTTCAGCAGTGTATTCACCAGCATGTTCATCCAGCATTTATAGCGGAATATGAGATCCTCAGAATTGGCCCAATGAGGACGAGTCATAGAGTTGTTTATTCTATAAAGTTCTCAGAATGGCTGTTATCTTAGAGTTTTGCGAAATATGTTTGGAGTACTCCATGATGAGACATAATGGGTTTTTGCTTCCCTGATATGGGTAAATTGATCTTTCCTTCTTTATAGAAAATGTCACTTAATCAAAATGTTGCTGTTCTGTAGTGCTGATGACAGTAAATTACTTTTAGGAATGTATACCGTATTCCAAAACAGGGATAAAACTGAAATAATTTTCTGCGAGACCATAGCAGATAACTTTTAAAATTACTTTCGCAACCTAATATTTTGTGTTTCACATATTGACGTGAAATATCAATCCTTGAGATTGATTTTTTAGTACCGTTTCTTTTTGAATCAAGATATACAATGATAGCTGATGATATATGATATAAATAAGTTACAATGATGACGTGACAAGTGTGAGATTATTCTTTATAACATCTATCATTAAAGTCACATCTGTAAGGACATTTATTTAATTCACAGTAAAGAAAGGAATTTGGGGAAAAAACTTCAAGGCACACATTATAATAGGTCAGGTAGGGCTGGAGAGATGCTTTAGTGATTAAGGCGCTTGCCTGCAAAGTCAAAGGACCTCAGTCTGATGCCCCAGGTCCCACATAAGACAGATGCACACAGTGACACATGTGTCCGGAGTTTGTTTGCATTGGCTGGAGGCCCTAGTACACCCATTATCTCTCTCTCTCTCTTTCTCTCTCTCTTTCAAATAAATAAATTAAAAATAAAATATTAAATAAGCAGGCCATGTAGAACATCCATGAACAACAAAAGGAAGCAGGGAGTTTTTTTCTTACTATATATTTAAATGTCCACAAATGAAAGATATACCTCACATCATGTAACATTATTTACACTGGAGTCCAGTGACATGCAAATAACTCTGTTTTTAAAAGATGATAAGAAATAGGCACATGTTATTGGGTCATATACATTTTTGTTTTGTTTTTCTGAGACTGTGTATAAACTATTAAGTGCATCTATGTAGCTTGTGAGCTTGTCATTTTCAGTGGCAACAATCTATAGACCACTGAAGGCATTCTCGTGTGGTATTTCTTCTTTTCTTATGGTCTCTACGAGGTAAATAAAACCATTTATAAGCATAGGAATTCCCTTTATAACTGTTCATTAAGCAGGAAAATAAGAAAAAGGATATGTATATATATATATATATCTCCAGTCTGAATAGGTTGTCATTTACTTCATAGGCCTGGTTACCCTTTGTTTAAAACTTCATAATATCCTGTTTGAATTCCAGTTTGTTTAAAAAAAAAAAAATCCAGTTTACCTAATCATTACATACATGTAAATAAATATCTAAATATATACCGAATCATACAATTTTGCAAGATTATGTGTAGGGTATTCCTTTATTTACCAACAAATAAAATGCTTTTGATTTTTAATGATCTTAGAAATATGGAAATAACTTCTTAAGACTTCTAATTATATTCTAGAGCTCCCTCATGATTCCTCTAGGTTCCAGGATACCTTACATTTTAGATACAGTTCTAAATAAATAAATAAACAAACTGTCCACTGCCCCTCTCTCTATCATTATTACATACATCTACTTCCACAGTCTACCAACAGCACCTTTAAAGAGACAATTCTTGTTACTATATAGCATCCCAAACCTTTTCTGAACCCCAATTGTTATCTTGTAATTTCCTGTTTGGCACAAAGCAGAGCGCCCCCCTTCTTCATTATCTTACCGATCCCTTACGCCTCAACATTTATCTTCCTTCTTCCCTCACATTTGCTTTGTGTCCTTGCTGTTCTTCTGTGTTTCTAACCCTTGACAGAGGCGTCCTATCTGACTTGTTAGACAGTTATTTTCACACAAAATCAGGGTAATAGCAATGTCCATGGGCAAGATGAGAAAGTATTTTTTTTTTTTTATGTTAAAATGATTTAGGGCAAAAGAAATAAAGACAAAGTGACTAGAGTTTATTTTTTCTCATTAGGGAAAAATCTATCAACCAATAAGGAAATTAACAATCCCTGAGTTCAGGCCTTTGTTTAAAATGCACTGTGGAGCCGGCTGATTTGCATATTAATGATGCAAATCCAAGGGGATAATAAGTTGGAAAAAGAAAATGCAAACATGTTTGGGGAGCGTGTTTGTTTGTTTGTCCTGCTTGATTCTTCACGGTTACCTATAGCCCACATGACTGCGGTGTACTTATGTGAATACTAAGGACTTGTTATCATCCAAAGCCTGGCGATGGAGCGAGAAGTGCAGATTTTTCACTCAGAGAGCAACTGGTCACTGAAGGCTTGTGAACACATCCTCAAGGCTGGTATAATGTATTAAACAAGAGGCTGGCAAGATCTGTTCTGTGCAGTGCAATCTCTGAAATCAGAAAGCATGAAGTTGTCCCAGTTTTGCCTTTTCTCACCAATTCCCCTGCCCCATCCCAGCTTAGCCATGCCTTGAGGTGAGTTATAGTTTGTCCTTTTCATTTTTTTCCTGATACCTTCTTAGACATGTTATAAAACAGCAAGGTACAACCAATGTTTAAATATTAATATGCAATTAGTTGGAGTGTGTCTTAGAAATTTGAATGATTACACTGAAAAAATATGTAATCTGTGTATTTGACAGCTATCCAATTCATTTTATTTATAGCATCTGAGGCATTTCACATATTGAAAAGCAACCATCCAGCCATGTCATATTTATATTATTATTCATTTAAAAGATCCCGGCACTGTTATCAGCATCCAGTATGCCTCTTGTTGGGAAGAAATTCCACTAGCTCTGAGACTTTTGAACAGTGGTTATTTTGCCCTCAAAAGATCATATAGCTCAAACGAAGATAATGAAGCAAATTACAACTGAAATTTTAAATTCTAATCTCCGGACTTCTGCTATGATGAAAAGAGAAAAGAATAGATACTTTATTTACCGGTAGTTAACAATGCTATGTTGAAGGTGGGCAGACATTAGTGGGCGTGGTGGTCACTGGAGGAGGGATGACACCTCCCATCTGCCTGGATGAAAGGGAAGAGTGGAGGGAGAGAAAGCGCCTCTCATGTAAGAACACTGTAAAGAATTGGGAGAAATATTTACACCCTTAATGAGAGTGTGCCATCTGCTCCCAGCGGTCCATCCTTCTCTGAAGTCGTTCTAGTAGTGCCCCACTGTAGAACCTGCCAGCTTCTCTGATCTCCCACTCCAAAAGCAGAATTTTTCTATTTATTTATTTATTTATTTATTTATTTATTTATTTATTTATGAGAGAGAGAGAAACAGAGAGTATGCCAGGGCATCCGGTCACTGCAAATGAACTCCAGACGTATGCTCTACCTTGTGCATATGGCTTCAAATGGATCCTGGGGAATTGAACCTGCTCCTTTAGCTTTGCTGGCAAGCACCTTAACCACTAATCAATCTCTCCAGCCCTCTCTTCTTTCTTTCTTTCTTTCTTTCTTTCTTTCTTTCTTTCTTTCTTTCTTTCTTTTTCATTCTTTCTTTTATAGTATATAGCCATATTATGCACACATCGTTTCCCTTCCTCTCTCCCTGAATGGGTGAAGCTTTCTAGAAAGTTTTCTTTCCATTTGGTGTCGTGAAGCCAAACAAGGAAATCCAAGTTGAGTGCTTGCCCCCACTAATTTATTCACTGGACAGAAAATGGAGAAACAGGAGCTTGCTTGTAAATCATCTTCTCAACTCATGGGGAATGTAAGGGATGCAGGATGACAGAGGAGCAAGGCAGGGAAGGTATATTCATATTGTCATAGAATAGCTGGAGATTTTCCATACGTCAGATAACACCACTTTTCAACCCTTCTATGACCAGGTATTTCCTGTCATGGTGGCTGTGTAGGTCGGTCAGTCCCTGTGGATATTTGATTGGGCTGAAGTTAAGGGTCATCTGGCTTCACTCTGGCAATCCTTTTAGGTCAAAGAAGTATAGGTTTTCAGGTTTTATGTCCTAATTAGACTGTCTCACTATACTGGGTGGTCATTGGGTATACACAGCCATATACATTGCCTACCTTAGCTACATTCGATGAAGTAAAAGAACATATTGGCCCCAGTGTGATGGTGCACACCTTTAATCCTAGCACTCGGGAGACCAAGGGAGGAGGATCACTGTGTGTTCAAGGCCAGCCTGAGATGACATAGTGAATTCCAGGTCACCCTGGGCTAGAGCAAAACCCTACCTCAACACCCCTCCCCCCAATAAAAAAGAACATACTGGAAGGACGGGCCTAAGCCATGGTGAGAATGTTGTAATTCGGGATCATGGGAGCCACCTAAGTAAGGGTCCCTCCACCCTAGGGAAGTTGTCTTCCTTCTGATTTTTACTTCCTTTGCATTTAAAGTGTGTGTCTGTTCACTCAATATTCAAAGACTGAATGCAAAGATGCCATAGCGCAACCACAAGTAAATGTAGTCTGTCTGCAGGATGTGCAAGGTTTCGAGATCTGAGTGGAAAGGAGCTCTCGGATCACTGTCATCCTGTTGTGCGTAGTTCTTGCCCCGGACTCACAACCTTTCTGTAATCAAACACACACACGCCTGGCTTCTCTCTCTCTCTCTCTCTCTCTTGCTTTCCCTCCTGCAGACTTGCACTGTGCTGTTCACTGATGCCAGCCTCCCTTTCTGTTGTTTCCCTGTCTCACTCTGTATTCAAAAATCTTCAGGTGCTTTCAGAGTGGAGGAGTGGGGAGGAGAAGGTCTATCCCGAGTGTTCTTCACTTCACTAGGGTTGGGTGGGGATTCTGCATTTAGAATTCTGAATTTTGCTGTCCAAAAGGGGGTGCAGTGACTGGAATAAGGTATGTGAGCACTCACAGTTGCTGACTTTCTCTATAACTCCGTAACGTTGACTTATTATACTACACTTTTCCCACTAGACATTTGCAGGGAAACGTCGTCCATGTTTATGAAGTATACCTAGAATGCTCATTTCCTGCTACTGAGTTCTATTTCCCCTTGCCTATAATGTCTTGCTAGTTTAGTTTCTACATCGTGTTGGAAACTAATTTCAAAGGTTAGAGCACCGGTGATACTAAAAAGATAGAGCTAGAGATAGAGCAGTACAGAGATTGTTAAAGATAGTTCTGGAGAGCTTCAGTGCACAGTACAGAGATTGTTAAAGATAGTTCTGGAGAGCTTCAGTGCGCAGTACAGAGATTGCTAAGCAAAGCCTTTCTGTGGCATGGGTTCCTTTACCCATCTGTGTTCTCTCATGGTCTCTAAGCAGCTAGGGTCCTTTATCAGATACCATTTCACTATTAGATTTGTGAAACACATCCTGTTATATTCCATGCACATGGTGACTGATGATATTAAACTGCAAGTTACTTTCCCATTACACAGGAAATTCCCGTTTTGCATAAGTTATATTCATAATGCCCAATTTTGGGGAATGTGAAAGTGATATAGTCAGATTTTCACTTGTATATATGATTTTATTATTTGCATTTCCTATATGAATATCCATCATACAGAAAATACTTAAAATATATATTAAGCCATGCCAAAGATTGTGCTATATGGACCATGTTGCATAATCATTTTTTAAAGATTTTATATTTATTTATTTATTAGACACAGAGAGAGAGAGGAAGAGAGAGAGATAGAGAACATAGGCATGCCAGGGCCTCTACCACTGCAGATGAACTCCAGACACATGCACCACCATGTGTATCTGGCTTACATGGGACCTGGAGAATTGAACCAGGGTCCCCAGGCTTCTCAGGCATGCACCTTAACTGCTAAGCTATCTCTTCATTCCTGCATAATCATTTTTTTTTTTTTTTTTTGGAGAAACACAGAGAGAGACAGACAGAGAGGGAGAGGGAGACAGATAGAGAATGGGCGCACCAGCAGTCTCTCAGCTGCCGTGAACGAAATCCAGATACATGCGCCCCCTTGTGGTCAAGTGTGGCATTGTGCCCTTGTGTCACTTTGCATCTGGCTAAATGTGGGACCTGGTGATTGGAACGGTGTTCTTAGGCTTAGCAGGCAGGCGCCTTAACCGCTAAGCCATCTCCCCAGCCCCTGCATAATCATTTCTAAGATTAATTTATTTTGTTTGCAAACAGCACTTAGCTCAGCTTGCGTAGGGTAGAAAATATTGGAGCTGATACACAGATCTAATATATTTCTTTCGTATCACCTGGCTCTGCCTAGCTAATGTTGCAAAATGTTGAAACAATGAGTTCTTAAATTCCTTCCAGCATTAATATCCTAAGAAAAACTATTTATTGAGTGCAAGTATGGATCATTATAAATGACAGTTTTATTCATTTCACTTTCCACCACTTTTTTTGTTCAATTACTGTAAAACACAGATTCAGAAAGGACTGGTGGTTTAGCTAAGTAAAGGAGATGGAGCCCAGGGGGAAAGAAAAGTTAAGATTGTGAAGGGTTACAGACAGAAACACTCCCTTTATGCAAGATGGGAAAGGGCTTTTTGAGAATGCAGGAAATAAAGCCACAGTGATTATAAGAGAAGGAACAAGGTGAGGGGGGTCAAGTGGAGTCTGGAGAAGGGCAAGGCATGGCTTGCAGGGTTTTTAAAGCCATGTTTGTAAAGCCATGTCAACTTGAGAAGATCACTTGGGAGCTTTTAAAGAGAAACAGCCTCTGATTTGCAATTCTCAAAGTTCATGCCAGCTACAAGGTGAAAGACATGATAGTGATGCGGGGCTGATTTAACTATTGACACATTCAATAGACTGAGCAGACCTCAAGACCATCTGGCCTACTGGAAAAAAAGAAAGAAAGAAAGATGTCTAAAAGTTCCCTGCTGTGTAATTCCATTTATAACACAACCTTGAGACAGTGAAACCACAGAGATGGAGAACAGATTTGTGGCTGCCTGGAGGTAGGGATAGAGGTAAGTAGGTCTGAGTGTAAATAGATAACACGAGGCGACTCTTTCGTTGTAAGGAACAGTCCCAGAGCATCAGTGTGGAGGGGCTCACACAAATCTGTATGTAAAATAGTATAGAGAAACACACACTCACGCACACACACGCACACACATGTACAAACACACACACAAATATAATTTCAGGTTTTACAAAAAGTGATGTATTATTACGTGTCATGTTCCTAGGGCTGACAATAAAGTACAAGAAACTGAGTGGATTAAACGCAGAAATTCATTTTCTTACAATTCTCAAGGATAAAAGTCCAAGGCCACAGAGTCAATAAGTAACATGCGGCATCTGTTCCTAGCTTGCTGGTGAACTCCATCTCACTCTGTCCTCGTGGCCTCAGTCTGTGTTGTCTGCTTCCTAATCTTCTCATATAATGACAGCGCTTATTTTGGATGAGGGAACCACTGGCCTTACTCCATTTCACTTGAATCTTTCCAAAAAGGCCATGTCTCCAAACGCCACATTCTCAAATTGCTCCTGGTTTGGATTCCAACTTACAAATGGGACAATTGAGCTCATGACAGATGCAAATAATCCCCTATCGATGTCTGTGAGACAAAAAGCTCTCCAGTTACCTCTCACCTCAACCCCAACAGTTCTGGTTCTTGAGCTCCTCGGGGAGAAGCATTCAGACAGGACCCAGTGTAGAACAAGAAGCCAAGAACCAACAGCCAGGTAGGAAGCAAGAATATGCTCTTGGAAAAGCTGGAGCTGATCTATCAAGCCACTCCCCTGACCACAGCAGTCCGGGGGCTGACATTTCCCCCCACAGTCTCAGCCTATTTTACCCGGAGTTCATTTTTTTATAAGTAGGAGCATGAGATGCAAGTCACTGTGGAAGGATGTAAGAAGCCCTAATGTTGACATGCTCACTTGGGAAGAGCATTGGTTCTCTGAAATTACTCCCTTGGTAAAGAAAGTCCCCGAAACCAGTGTCCTGTTTGGGGTACTCTGAGCTGGTACCTCCAGAGTGACTGCTACCATCTACTGTTCTCTAGGTGATGTGCTTGGAGACACGTTGGTCAGTCCATCCCGGACCTGCCCTGCTGTCTACTGTCTGTTTCCTAGCTGTTATGGTTAGTTTCTGGAAATAGTGTAAAGGGAAGGATGCAATTACTTTCTGAATGTGTAAGGTGTTAGGTAGGCATTATTGGCCATGATGGTAGAAAAAAAAATTAATTGTTCTATAAATGAGTGAGCAAAAGTGACTATTTCTCAACCTGAAGCCTAATAGAAATCATTTACCTTAGAAATAGCCATCCAGTGGGCTGGAGAGATGGCTTAGAGGTTGCTGAACTTGCCTGCAAAGGCAAAGGACTTCCCCAGTACCCATATAAAGAGATGCACAAAGTAGTGCAAGTGTCTAGAATTTGTTTACAATTGCAAGAGGCCTTCAAGTAACCACTCTCTCTCTCTATCTGCCTCTTTATTTCTTTTTTCTTTATTCCCTCTTTTCTTTCTTTCTCTCTCTCTCTCTCTCTCTCTCTCTCTCTCTCTATATATATATATATATATATATATATATATATATATATATATATAAATCTTATAAAAGAAACAATCCAAAATTATATCTCTACTGTATCATAAAATACCTTGGTCTGATTACTCATTCAATGATTAATGCAAAATAATGCATTCCTATCCTATCTGTGACCAAAGAAGAGACTAATTATGTAACAGCAGAAATAGTAATATCTAAGTACATGGTTAAAGTTCCTTAAACCGATAAGTCTATAATTTCTGATAATAGCACTATTGAAGTTAATATGTGTGACAAAAAGTTTTAAATGTATTTGTCAAATCTTGCTATTAAATTTATTTTGGAGTGGGTGATCAAAAACATTCATCCTGCTTTACTAACGTTACAGTGTCACAATGATACTGTACACGTGGAACTTCCGAACGTTCTGTTCCAAATAGAGCTGAGATCGTAGTTCTATTACTTATACACTCTATTGGTCACTTGTCTTGTCAGTGTGATAAAGGACCTGAAATAATGTAAGGGACAAAGGGTTAATTTTAGATCCTGGTTTGAGGTGATAGAGTTCATCCTTGTGGGACAAGATGGCAACAGGAGTAGCCAACAGCCCCAGCTGTACAGGAAGTAGCTTGCTCACATTCAGTGGTCAAGAAGCAGAAAAAGAATAGGATTTGGGGTAGGACTATGATCTTCAAGGCATGTAGACCTGGATCCCACATACTCCTACTAAGCTCTGTCTCTTAAAATTTAGCAATCTCCTAAGACATGGTACTAACTGAGGATGCTTGTAAATTCAGGAGCCTGTGGAGGGCATTTTGCCTCCAAACTATGACAGAGGATAGGCATTCAGTAAGGGGGTATATTTACATGGCAAAGAAGAATATCACATCTTGCTGTTACAAAGAACCACACTTTGAATGTGATTGTGACTGGATGATATATGTCCTATACATTTTCTTATCATTCTTTAGAAGTAATTGAATTATATTTGTGGTTTTACTCTAATAGGGAATCATTTAAATGTCATTTACATAGCTTTATTTCTTCTTAATTATTTAATATACTAGAATAAATGAAATATTATTTAGCAACTTTATCAATATTAAAGCAGATGATTCAGTGTTTCTCCCATTTGCTATATACACTAAAGAGTGAAAACTTCACTTGTTTTCAATTTATTTTTATTTATTTATTAGAGACAGAGAGAGGGAGGGAAAGAAAGACAGAGACAGAGAGAAAATGGGTGCACAAGGGCCTCCTGCCACTGCAAACCATCTCCAGATGCACGTGATACCATATGATCTCATTTATTTGGGACGTAGAAAATCGAATCTGGGTCCTTAGACTTCACAGGCAAGCACCTTAACCACTAAGCCATCTCTCTAGCCCCAGGCTTCCCTTTTAAAGCCATGAAAAAGTTACCATGCCCAGCATATAATACCTAAGAAGAGACCCTGTTTAGTTTATCTGTGTGCTCTCTTTGTAGTACCATGATGCACCTCCCACTTGCTTTCATTTTGTGTTAATCTAGAAAACTCAATGTTGAAGATTTTGGGAGCCTTTTTTAAAAATGATTTTTGAAGTACTTTAAGAGTAATAAAATACCCTCCTATCTAGACTCTAAATATAAGCAAACAAAGCACTAAATAATCCACAACAGTATGTAAGTCAATAAGTCCTTCCATTTTGTCAGTTTCTTTAAAAATTAGTGCATATGTAATGAAGACAAGAATATAAAAATTCTCTAAGCATGTACAGTCAATCAGTTACTAAAATGATATCCTTAAAAATAAAACTTTTGGAACTTAAATTATGGATTCTTCATCACATTGGGTTTTTTCATTTCCAAATACAGAGTGTAATTTTATTTTTCTTAAATGTATTTCACATCATACTTCTCACATCTAAATCATACATAGTGCTTCTAATTAGCTGCCCCTTTATTGTCATAGGTCAATTACAGTCCACAAGTCCCAGTAAAATACTACGTTCTTGAAAATGTGAAACAGTAACTTCGATAACTATGACTGCAGTGATTTCAAGTACCAGAGACATATCATAAGATAATAGAAGTAGCCGGGCGTGATGGCGCACGCCTTTAATCCCAGCACTCGGGAGGCAGAGGTAGGAGGATCGCCGAGAGTTCAAGGCCACCCTGAGACTACATTGTTAATTCCAGGTCAGCCTGGACCAGAGTGAAACCCTACCTTGCAAAACCAAAAAAAAAAAAAAAAAAAAAAAAAGATAATAGAAGTAAAGAGAATTTATTGCGACAGAAAAAAGCCCCCCAGAGAATGGGAGTGAGCTATTGAGTTGAAAAGGACATACACCCCCAAAGCGCCAGGCCAACATTTGCATGACCTATGGGCATCGTTGCCATAGTTCAGCACCTTTCTCCAGTTTGACTAGCACAGGATTTTTCTGAGCATGCTCAGTTGTTACATGCAGGTCAGCACCGGGCAGATTAGCAGGCTTCTAGTTGTGATCACCTCATTGTGACAGGGGACAGAAATTGGAGAGATAGTCAAGGTAACAGAACCCCAAAGTGATTTTTTTTGCCTTGACTAAAAGTAAGAAATGTCATTAAGCCTACAAAAAAAAAAAAAAAAAAAAAAAAAAAAAAACTTGGCTATTTCTTCTCTGGAAAATTACACCGTCCAGGAAAGATTTCTAGATTGAACTTTGCCCCTTCCTGGATGAGAGAAATTCTGATCCCTACCTAAATGGAAAAACTTGGCATTTGTCACAGAGTCATAGGTATTTCTAGTCTTTGAGACATAGTAATCTGACCCTCGCCCCCGCCCCCCAGAGATCCACAGCCTGGGCCTTGCCATGGTTTCTCAAAACCCCTTTGACCTCCCTGGGCAAGAGCTCCACCTTGCTTCCTTCTCTTATGGTCTAGGTGTAAAACAACCTTCTCTTCCCCCTCCTCAATTTTTAAGCTGTAATAAAATATTTCTGAACCATAATCTTTGTTATGTGGATTTCATTTTTTTTTTATTTTGGGGAGGAGAAAGGATTATGTTGATTTCTAAAATTACTTATTTACATTTCTAGCAAGAGTGTACAAAGCTTTTGATCCCATTTCTCCACATTCTTTTTATAGCATTTTTTTACTGGTTTTTCGACAGTTTTGGTCCAGGCTACATGTTCACTATGTAAACATATTCTGAAATGCTGGGATAAACCACCACCATTCATTCTATTTTTGTCCCTTCCCTGATCATGTCACCCTTCCCCATGTCACACATAACCCTTCTTCTCATCCTATACAATGCATAGATGCATATGCTTAGCATCTGTGTGTCTTCTGTCACTATTTCCTGTCTTCTTTAGTAGCTGTTTCTATAAAGCCTTCTGTAAAGGCTTCAGGAGGTCATCAGAAATGACAGCCATACTCGGCATTTTCTTCCAAGGTGCCTGTCACAGGGAGATTGAGTGATAAAATTAGATGGAATGAATTAGCCTAATAATGCCAAGGACTGGGGATACACACACACACACACACACACACACACACACATCACATAGGCTATACTCTGATCCTGGAAAAAGTTACTTCAAACATTGATCCACAAGAGACTCCACATGCACATAAGACCTGGTATTAAGCAAACAATATGAAAAATTCTGTTTTCACCACTTATAATGATGCGAGACTGAGGAATTCTCTCTTCCTGTTTGTCCCTCATTTATAGACGAAGAATATTAGAATAGCATCTGGCTAAATCAGCAGAAACAAAAGGACCAACAGTTCTTGTTGTTTTACTGCCCATTTTTCTTGAACAAGAACCGGATTTGAGGGAACAACAGATTTCTCCTATGTGGTGGTCGTGGATCCTCAAGGAAATAAAAGTGCTGTAACGGACAGAGATTATCTTTGTAAGATTTACGTCTTCTCTGTCAACTACAGACAGCAGGCTGCTTCCCCACACACCAACCGCAGGTTTGGAAAGAGTGGACTGACTCTCAACCACAGTGCTTAGACATTTCCTCTGCTCTTATGAGTGTGTAATCCCAGGAAAATTACTAAACCTTGTGACACCCCAGTTCCTCCATTGGGGAAGCAAGGGTTGTGAACAAGATTTTCTCCCAGGTTGGTTCTCAGGACTGCTTTGACCCGTCCCTCAAAGTGGTCAGAGTATAATTTGTCCTACTGTGAGTTCTCAATATATTTCCAACACACCTGGGTCCCGAGGATGCCTTTAAAAGAATGCGTGGGCCTTATTTGGGACAAAACAATTCCAATTATTTTATAGCTTTTACCCATATTTACATGTGTGTACCTTTTCTCATCTCTTCAGTGATAGCATTGTCCTGATGGACACAGATCGGGATAGAAGCCTAGTCCTGGCACTGATCCGCTACATAAACTTGCTTGCTGGACACGGAACTTTTTTGTTGTATGAATTTGGGAGAGCCGCTTACACTGATCTCCGTCATCTGCACGATGGAGAGGAGCGCTCCCACCCACGGGGCTGGGAGCATAAATCCCAGCATCGTAGCATCTAATATGGAGCAGATAATTTTAATAAAATTCTCCTGAAATCTTACGTTTAAACTTACTACCATACATAATAAGTTCATTGCAATTTCATGTTTATTGAATGTATTTTTTTTTATTTACAATGAGGATAATATCCTAGAAGGGAATCAGAAAATGTAAATGGATCAAATTGCCAAAAAACAAACAAACAAACAAACAAACAAACAAAAAAACAACAACAACAAAAAAAACAGTGTGCCTCTATATGGCTAATGGTCTGGGGAATTTCACTTTCTCAAGAGTCCATGAAGACAAGTACTGTGAATGAAGCTGGAAAGAACTGGGGAATTTCACCATGGCTGTGATTGCTGTGTCTTTATACAAACTGTACAGTGAACCTGCAGACACCTGCTTTTGTCCACGGGGACCAGCGGTAACTTTCCCTTAACCCAGAGCACTGTGCAAACAGCACAGGCCCAGGTTTTAGCTGATGGTTTTAGCTGAGCTCTTTCTACTGCACGGCCCTTGGAGTCCTTCCTTCAGTCCCTGCCTTTGGATTTAACAAAACCCTGGGCAGGTGTGGAGAAGGAAATGCTCTTGCAGCCAGCCAAAGTATTATCTGTTGGAATGAAAACAATACAAAAAGAAATGTTTCCAGCAGAAATTCCATGAAGAGGTACAAATAAAGAAATGAATTTTGCTTGTGGAAGAGAAGGAGGAAAGATTGTAAGAGCCACAGGTTGGGCTGTCATGCCTAAAGGCATTGCCTCCTCCCAATAGCTGACTGATGCTCCCACAAGGCATAAACCACAACCCCATGGGCAATACCAGCACCGCCACTGAGGAGGGAAAAGATGGTATCAAAACATGATGTGTCCCTACAAAGTATGTTGTTAATTAAAAAAAGAAAAAAGAAAACAAAGTCTTAAAAACAAAAGAAAGGGGAGGCAGAAAATGAAGAAGAACTAACGGGAAAAGCTGTAGACTTCAAGAGTAGAAGGAACATGAAAGTTGTCCTGGGATTACACAGTTTCATACTCTGTCTTAAGTATTCCATTTTTTTAAAAAAAAAAAAAAGCTGCTTATCCCAAATGATAGATTTTTTATAATCAAAGACAGAAATGGCTTTTTTTAATCTTTTTATACCTTTGGTATGTTCTTAAAAGTTTATGTATGTATAACTCATAATTGGGGGAAATTTTAAACAACTCATAATAATGTCAGATGTGTTTGTTTGTTTGTGGTGCTGGGTGTTAAACTCAGGGTCTTGTGCATGTCTGCAAGGCTCTGCCATCAACCTACATCAGTGGCTTTCTATGTTTTGGAGGCAGTCTCATGTTTTGTGTGCCTCCAGCCCTACCTCCAAGTGCTGGGATTACAGGGATGCCCACAGCTAGAATATTTTAATAGCAAAGTATTAAAAGCATCGAATATAGAATTAGAGGACAGGAATTTGATTTCCTGGTTGTGTGATTATGATTGACTTACTATTTGAGGCTAAAATTCATTTTTTAAAAATAAAAATTCATAATTTCTGCTGGAAACATTTCTTTTTATTTTTGTTCAACAGATAATTAAATGAAATAGCGGAGCTAGAGAAAAAATATTGAAAACAAAAGCACTATACAGGTGTCGGTGCTTGTCCCACTCTTCTCCTTCTGCATTCCAAATTCTGTCTGCACGAATATCCAAAATAAGTGTCCAAGCAGGCTGGAGTGAGCAAGTAAAAAGTCATAACAATGAAACAAGTTCTGGATCGTAAATATCAGGGGATAGGAGAAGTAAGGTTTGTCGTCAGGGTGGATAAGGTTATAAAGAAAGTCCGGATGGAGTTTGGATAGCTAATCATTGAAGTACCATGAGACGTAACAGTGGGAAAAGCACCCAATTTTGATACCTGTCAAATGTAAGTAGTCCCTCAAACATATTTGCTGTCAGATGTAACTTTTCCCAGTTGTACACCATTTAAGACATTCTAAAGTACACATTCGTATTAAGCTGGCTGTGGCCTCTGGTATGATAGAGTAACAGTGTTCACTGAGAAAGAGCCCATCACTCCTCCCTCGCTGGGGAATAAACACTACCCCCCCATACTGTGCGACATGTGCTGGAGCTTACAACCCATGACTCTTCCATGCATCTAACTCTGTTCTTGGGGGGCGAAGTGGGGGCTAGTGTGCACCGATAAGACAAGTTCTTTCTTGGCTAGAAGGCATATCATTATCATCTATACCACTCATACTTATTCTGCAGGGAGTAGAAAGGACGATGGAGGAAATCAGAGAGAGCATTTAGAATTGACTCTTATTCTGTTTAAAAACAAGCAGAAGGATACAACCCTGTGTTACTGACTGACCTCTATGGCATGATTCTGAGGAAATCAATTCGGTATTAATACTTGGATTCCCCCACCATATTTCATAACAACATGAATTTCTTAAAAATCACTTTTGCCCATGATTTTGCTTCATGAGAGCATGTTTGCTTTAATATGATTGTCTTGAGGTTGAGTTATTTTTGTGGGGGAAAAAAAAGACATATTTTCCCTGATTATTTTCTCTTTGAGTTGTCTCCTGGTATCTTCAGTGGTAACAGAAGCTAATTTATATGATAAATTTTGTAGTCTCTTCACTGGAGGGACTTTTAACCCTCTCATGTGTTATGTTTCTTTACTTATTTTTTTTTCCATTTTTGCTGATATTCTTGTTGTGCTGCTTGCATGGCCTATCCCTGATATTCATCTCTCTTGAAACTTAGTTATTCTGAGGTCAAGACTAAAAGAAATGGTATTGGACTGGAGAGATAGTTTAGCGGCTAAGGACTTTGCCAGTAAAGACAAGGCCCCAGGTTTGATTTCCCCAGGGCCCATGTAAAGCCAGATGCACAAGGTGGAGCATGCATCTGGAGTTCCTTTGTAGTGGCTAGAGGCCTTGGTGCACCCATTTTCTCCCTATCTGCCTCTTCCTCCCTCTTAACTAAATAACTAAAAATGAAATAATATAAAATATTAAAAGTAAATGATCTGTACCAAGATGCATGCCAGTAGACAGTCAGGCTTGGTCAATGTGGAAAGGCTCTTGTACGGAGAGGTCACACCAGCTATGCATCGAAAACTAAGCAAGGGCTCAGCAGGGCAACCTGTGGGGTAGCATGTGAGGTCCTGGGACCAAAGCAAAGGAGGCTGCCGTGAGGAACAGTGGATAATTGTGTAGCTTAAGGAACAGAGAGGGAAGTATCATGAATGACCTAGAGAAAGAGAGAGAGAGAGAGAGAGAGACTCATGCAGGGCTTTGAGCATGTGTTTTTGTTTGCAGAGCAGGTACAGTCCTAGTAAGGATTTGGATTAAGGAAATAGCACATTCCAACTTCTTTTTTCTTAAGATATTTATTTATTTATTTAATTTATTTATTTATTTATTTACCAGAGAGAAAGAGAGAGAGAATGGGCACACCTGGGCCTCCAGCCACTGTAAACGAACTCCCAGATGCATGCGCCCCCTTGTGCATCTGGGTAATGTGGGTCCTGTGGAATAGAACCTGGGTCCATTGGTTTTGCAGGCAAACACCTTAACCGCTAAAGCCATCGCTCCAGCCCCCAGCTTCTTTCTTTAAAATTAAATAATGATGCACTTTACTATGTGGATAATTGCATGATGGTCCCATTGATCCCCTGTGTTATCCTTTCATAGTGCCTTTCCCCTGAGGGCCCTCCTCAGTTGGGTTACTGGTATTCACCCCGTCTCTGCAGGGGGTACGGACAGTACCTTCCCACACTGTGGCTCTTATAATCTTTCCATTTCTCCAGTGAGAAGTACTCCTGGGAAAAATTAGAAAATGCTTTCAGTGGGGTAATGTTGGAAAAATGAAAGATGATAAATTTCAGTTATCTAGAGGCATCATTTGAAACATTTTCCTGTGATGATGTCATCTTCAAAAATCTGAAATCTGCAGCACAATGTAAATGGATTAAATCTGTGTTCAAAGACATCTATTTAGAAATGGTAAGCCTTGAGTTGTAGCGAGCAAAAATGAAGGCATTGGGTGCCATTTGTTCTGTATGTGACTGGTACCACTGAGGCTCGGGCTGGAGGCCATTCTGGACAGATACTTCCCTCCCAGTTACATGGCAATTAAAATATTTCACTGAAAAAGAATACATTCATTTCGAAAACATTCTTCAGTCCTTTCATAATTCTCAAGAAGGGAAAGAAGACAATAGAAAAACAGGTTCTATTTTTAAAGTATTTTTAATGTAGCTCAAAGACTTCCCTGAACAAGTTAATGTGAGCATCATTTTATGTAGTTAATAACAGGTAACTGCTAGGAATCTCCACTTTTACATGTTCAAACCAAAAAAGACAAAAAGAAAAAAAAAATGAAACGTGTTTTTGAACAGAAAAGAAAAAAAATATAGCTCATTACCAATGAAAAGATTATAGTTCCTGTCAAAGAAGTTAACAGTTAGGGAAAGTGGTCCCTTCTTTCACAAGTACAAATGAGAGCTGGCGTTATGCAAATTACAGTAGTCAGAGAAAACACTTAGAATTAGAGCTTAACTATTTCCTAACTATTCTACCAGGTAATAAAACAATCAAAGAGAATTGTTCTACCACAATTTGGAAAAATTTGTACAATATGTTGTTGGATTCCAGCAATGACATTGACATGAATTTTTAAAGCTAATGTTTAATAATATCCAGTATTTAGCTTTTAAATTCTTATATATTCTTCATTTTCATATACTTTTGAAACACTCCATTGATTTCTACCTAAATAGTATGTATTGAGTCAGATTTTTACCATTTATAACATCCATTTCACTTAGAATTTTGAAATACATTACTTCTGCTTGTTCTTTGTTAAAAATTAAGATTATGGTTGTTATTTTATGAACCCTGCTCTTTGATTTGGGAGAAAGAAATACTGAAAACAGATTGCTATTCTGGACTCCTAAGCGTTTGTCAGCAGAACAATTAAAAAGGTGTGATATTCATTCACAAATGATGGTGAACTCAGAGTATAGTGGTGATCAGAGGAGAAAGAAAAAAAAAAAAAAGATGGATTTCAAATAGAAGAGTGAAACAAAATCACCCAAACGTGGTGGCTCTGTGTACATAGTTCACGTGGGAGAAGAAGGGGAAGGAGGGAAGGACACATCACCTTCTCTTGTGTGAACCTGGAGTAGATCTGCTTAGGGGCTAGGGATAAGGACCGGCTTCCTTCCCCTTCTCAGTTCCTCCCACAAACAAAGAAAACAGAAAAAGAGGAGGAGGGCTGGAGAGATGACGGCTCAGTTGTGAAAGGTGCTTGCTTATAACGTGTGCCAGTGCCCACACGAAAGCCAGGTGCACAAAGGGACAGAGTAAAGCTTTCATCTAGAGTTTGTTTGCATGGGCAAGAGGCCCTGGTGCACCCATATATTCACTTGCTCGCTCACTCTGTCATAAATAAATAAACTAATTAATTAATTAATAAGAGGAAGAGGATGAGAACTGAGAGAAGGGGGAAGAAATAAAGCGTGGCGTCAAAAGATCGCTGGCTGTGTATCAGGAATGGTATAATTAACACTGATTTGATGTTCTGAAATCAGTGCCCTGTCCCCCTAGCTTTGGAAGTTTTACATATAACAAGTGTGCTGTGACGAATGTGCGGATGTGTCTTGAAATCAGTCTTTTATCTCTGTGTGGTGAGTTTTCTTCAAAGAGATAAGCAGTGCTCACAAACCAGAAGAGGAAGAGGCAGGGGCTTTTTCCAGGACGCCCTGCAGCTAGCTTCTTTTGTTTGTTTGTTTCTTGTTTTTTTTTTTTTGTTTTTTTGAGGTAGGGTCTTGCTCTAGCCCAGGTTGACCTAGAATTCACCTTAGGGTGGCCTTGGACTCTTGGCACCTGCCTCACAAGTGCTGGAATTAAAGGTGTGCACCCGGCTCCCTGCAGCTTCCCGACTCAAGGTGCCTTGCGTCTGGATGGAGCCAATGTCCCCATAGTTTACTGCCAGTAAATGAATTTAATAATTTTGACTCTTACAACCAGGAACAGAGTGTGCTTTTGTGGAAGACTGGTACTCTTGCGATCCTGTGATAAGAGCATGCATTCATTTTACCAGAAATATTCCCTCAGTAGCATAAGAAGACTTGAATAGGTCAGTTGTGTATTAATATCTGGTCACAGAGGCTAACTAGTGGTGTTTTGTTGGAACTTAGATACATTTTCCCTTGTGAAAATAATCTGAGAAATAATTTAGGAGCATAACTACATGTGAACTACTTTTACCTTGTATCGGTAAGTATTGAATTCAGATTTTCTTTGGTCAATATTTACTTCCAAGGAGGGAGAGGGATAGAGAGACAGAGAGAGTGTTTCCAGCAGCTAGAAATACACTCCAGATGCATGTGCCATGTTGTGCATCTGGCTTTTGCATGGGTCCTGGGGAACCAAACCCTAATCATTAGACTTTGTAGGCAAGCACCTTAACCACTGAGAAACCTCTCAGGACCAGATTTTCTTTTCTTTTGTTTTAGTATTCTATTATAATTTAGAAAAAGAGAGTGAGAGGGAAGGCACATAGGTGCACCAGGATCTCTTGTCACTGTAAATCAACTTCAGACCATGTCTCACCTTGTGCGTCTAGCTTTACTTCAGTACTGGAGAATCAATCTCAGGCTGCCAGGATTTTCAAGCAAGACCCTTTAACTGCTGAGCTATGTCTCCAACACTGGATTTTCTTTTTTTTTTTTTTTTTGAGAGAGGGAGAAAGAGGGAGACAGAGAGAGGGAGAGAGAGAGAATGGGCATGCCAGGGCCTTTCAGCTGCTCTGAACAAACTCCAGCTGTGTTCGCCCCCTTGTGGGCATGTGCAACATTGCACACTTCTGTCACTATGTGTCTGGCTATGTGGGACCTGGAAATCCGAACAAGCATTTTTAGGTTTCACAGGCAAGCGCCTTAACTGCTAAGCCTTCTCTCAGCCCTGGATCTTCTTTTGAAGTTTGGTAGGTTCTAAAAATATGAAGGCAGCTCATCATGCTCCTGTGATGAGTGGAAGGAGTTATCATCCAGCTGCTTGTTGTCTTTTGGCTGCTGAACACTTTGTTTCTGTTCTATTTTTTCTTTCTCTACATACATACATACATACATACATACATACACACATACACACACACACACACATGCACACACACACACACACACACACACACACACACACACACACTCCTCTCTTGTGCTGCATCCTCACAAGCTTACTTATTGTATTAGCTCCTTTTACTGTGGTAGGAATTGTGTGAGTTTCTTGTGCTGTGACATCATTCCCAATAAGAAGCGAGTTAGGGGAGGAAGGGGTTACTTTTCCTCCCCGTTGTAGGGACGGCAGCCCAGCAGCATGGTGGCAGGGGGCCTCTGGTCACAGTGCACTTCCAGGAAGCAGAACAAGACGAAAGCCCTCTCACGTTCCATCCACAACCCCAGCTGATGGCAGACATTTCTCTGTGGGCGTTTCCTCCCACTTCATTTAAAAGTCTAGAAACTCCCTCACAGACACTCCCGGAAGCTTACCCCCTGGGGAATTCTAGATCCTGTCACAATGAACCATCACAGTTATCCAATGTACTCCTTATTTTTAAGGAGAATTTATTTTAACTCGTGGTTTGATGGATCATGCCAGGAAAGTGTGGGAGAAGATGGATCTACCCAAGGAAGTGACAGTGCTAGGAAGCTAGCTCACATCTCTCTCTTGAATGAGGAAGCACAGAACTTGGTTAGAACTAGGATGGAGCTAAAACCCGTAAGGCCCACCCCTCCCCAGTTATCCACTTCCTCCAATCAGACATCACTTCCTAAAGGCCTCGCAACCCTCCAAATCAGTGCCACCAGCTGGGGACCAGGTTTTCAAACACATGAGACTGTGAGGGTCACATTTTAACTATAACACCTAATGTGCACTTAATAGTCTGCATAACTTTTTTTTTTTTTTTGTCTATAATGGGTTTGAAAAATCTAAGTAAATGGAATAAGATGTTGATTGTTAAAAGATGAGAACATTAAGTTACTTACACAGAACCAGGCTATGGTGGAATTTTGTTTTCTGCCATTAGACTTGAGAGAAACTGTTCAAAAGCCTACATTTGACAGTGCCCAAGTGACAGCTGAGGGACACAAGTGGCAGCCTCACACCTTGGTATTGGCTTATTTTTGACCAGTTTTTTTTTTAAATGAAAATGAGGTCAAGGATTCCTAGAGCCTTAAAACTCTTTTAAACGTCAAATAGAAATAGTTGCTAAAGTCTTGGGGCACGCTGAGGGCCTACTGTGAACAAGCAATGCAGGTATTTCTTGCGTTCCCACTCTATTTCAGGAATGTCTACCACAGGACCCCTGGGCATGGGAAGCCCGGCCACCAGCACCACCCTGAGGACCACCACCTGGAGCGCGGGCAGGAGCACCACGCCAGTGGTGTTAGGAAGACACAGGAACCGCAGCACCAGCACACCGTCCCCAGCTGTGCAGGTGCTTGATGACATCACCACACACCTGCCGTCAGCACCCTCCCAAATCCCAGCCCAGGAGGAGAGCTGCGAGGCTGTGGAAGCCAGGGAAATCATGTGGTTTAAGACGCGTCAAGGGCAGGTAGCTAAGCAGCCGTGCCCTGCGGGAACCATAGGTGAGTGAGCCTGTCCACGCCCTGAGCAGGGTCGTCTCTGACTCGGACTTCCTTTGTTGCATCCCTCTTTTCCTCTGTCTCCCCCCTCCATCCTCTCCTCTCTTCCTCCATCCTCCCGTCCTCTGTCCTGCTCTCATAGGTCCCCCCTCTCCTCCACTGTCCCTCCCTCCCCCTATTCTCCCCTCCCACATTCTCTTTCTCCTCTCCTCCACTGTCCACTCTCCTATTTTCCCTCCTCTGTCCTCAAATCTCCTCTCCTCTCCTCTCCATCTCCCTCCTCGGTTCCCCCTCACCTCTTCTGTCTCCCCCTCCTTCAATTTGGGCCTGATCTTGTGGTTATTATCACTTCATATGCAATGATCTTCTGACCTAATGACAGTTTGAAGCGCTTTATTGTGAGCATTTGACACACAGCCCTCGTAGGGCACAGGTGAGCATTTGGTAGAAATGTCTGCTGCCAGATCAGTCATGACCCTGCAGTGCCAGGTTTGGGGATGTCAAATGGCAGTTAAGCAGTAAATGCTCCCTTGACCACAGAGTCTCCTCAGCCAGCAGCATTCCAGAGCCATCACTGGACCGCTGGTCGTTCCCACTTTGACACTGGGAACTAATGGTCACATATGCATTGTAGAAAATGAGGTTGGGAGAAGCTGGGTGAGGTGGCTCTTTGTGATAAGCCCCCCCCACTAGGGAGACTGAGGCAGGAGGATTACAGTAAGTTTCAGATCAGCCTGGGCTGCAGTGAAACCATACCTCAAGAAACAAAATGAACCATAAGAAAAGAAAATGTGAGTGAGGCTTTCTACATGATATCAGAACCAACAGGGAATGCAGTGGAAATGGACTGTGCTCAGCAGCCGCTTTGTGCCGGAACTCTCGTGGCAGAAGAGTCCCAACACCACGAAGGATGGCGCGGCGGAGCCTTCGCCTCTCACAAGTCCAGGAAAGCACCACCATCCCGCGTGGCCTCTTCCAGGGGGTGGTTAAGGGTTACATCATTCTGCCCCTGTTTTATTCCTGCCATGTCAGGCAGTGTTCTCCAGCTGCAATCATCTTATCACTTTAAGATCATTTCTATTGACCTGCATCCATTCATACTTGCTACACTGAAGAAAAAAAAAAGCATTTGTGATTTGTGTCTGTCGCCCCGAAATAATCAAACGAATACATAATACATGGCACTGTGCCAGCATTCCCAGAGACGGTGCTGCCGGCCACTGTGTATTTGGTTTCTGTAAGCAATGTGGATTTATCATCCCCAATTCATATGCGGCATCAGTTTTTATAAAGGAGCTCATTTAGTTATTTCTAGCAAATTGCTCAAAAATAGTAAACATTGTTTTCTTTTTCTGAAAAAGCGGAGGGTATGTATGTTGCAAGTTTTCTGTAGTACTGGAATCAGAAAGCCATTGAAGACTTCATTCTTAATTCTAGACATCGGTTCCATTCCCTCTAAAGAGAGATCATCGTAGCCTTCTGCTTCAAACACTTCGTGTGAAGATGAGTGAAGCCCTCTATTTGAAAGCTTCACAGAAATAGACCACTATTGTTCTGGAAAAATCAGAGAAGAGTTCCCTTGGAACCTCCTGAAGCCTTCCCAGGGCACAGAGGTGGCTGTCCGTGCACCTCAGCCCTATTTTCCCACATTCTGGTATACCTCCATCAAGCCTTCCCACGGTCCCGTTGAACTCTACCCACAGCTACCTCTCAACTACAGTCCATCTTCTATCCTGCTGCCAGAAACCACGCTCTAAAGCTTGAGTCTCCTCGTTTCTCTCTTCTCCTTCCAGATCTCTGTTTTACCTTCCAGCAAGATGGACTAGAATCATTCTGTCCTGCTTCCCTTCCTGTCCAATGCCTTTGAACGCTAGTCTCCCATCCCGAAGGAGTTCAGCAGACCCAGTCTACCCAAGCCATCCCACTTCCCTGTACTTGGAATGGTCTTTCACACCTTGTTTGCCTGAAAATGTTATCCACGGATTCCTTTGCCCCTGAAAACTCCAGCAGGTTCTCCATGGATCTACTCTGTGAAGTTCTTCCACCCTCTCCCCAGCGCCCCCCACCCCGCCCCAGAGTTGCCAGCAAGAGCTGTAAGCACAGAGAAGGTTTTTGTTACTTATGCAACATTTACCCACTGCTATTTGCTCAGCCAGCCATAGAACCTGAATTTCAATAAACATTATCTCAACGTAATTCTCATTTTGACCTTTGCTTACGCTGAAGCCTAGCAAGGCGGTGAGGTCATTCTGAGAAAGATGGCTTGAATGTTTGAAACAGACATATTTCTCTCATTATTGTAGGTGTATCAACTTACCTCTGCCTCGCTCCTGATGGAACCTGGGATCCCCAAGGACCGGATCTCAGCAACTGCTCCTCTCCATGGGTCAATCACATAACGCAGAAGGTAAATATGAGCCGGACAAGGAAGGCTTGGCTAGATGCATGCCTTCACTGTTGATCAGGATTGCTGAAATCAAGGCAAGATGTTTTTAAAGTAATGGGGAGAGCATTTCTTTCATTTTGATTGAATTTCAAATCCAAAGACAACCTCTGACAAACTCTTTGCTAATTCTAGAATTCAGTCATTTTTAAATTGCAAGTTCATGAACTTCCCCCAAGCTTGTAACAATTTTATTTTTAATCAAATTTCTATTTCAATATAAGGTACAGATACCAACATCCCAGATGCATTCTGTAATACATCAAACATGCTAAGTTTCCTTCACACATACATATGGAGGTTTTCCTCTGGAAATAATAATTATGCTATGCAAAAATCTACCTCTGGAATCATAAACCACTTGATGAATGTTGTGTAACCGAATCGTTTATCAGAGCTAAAAGCACACACGTGTGTGACAGAATCTTCAGACTCAAGTTCTCAGGGCTTTCTCCCCTTGCAATATGTTGAACGATTTTATTATTAATGCACTGTGGGCCTTTGAATTGATTTTATTACAAACAGAGACCAGATGTGCATTTATGCCAAAAGGGCTATGGGATGAATCCTTATTATAGCAATTTATGTGGATTTATGCACTCCTAAATTGGAGAGTCCTATGGCACATTAGCCATGCTGAGGAATTTCTGTAAGATTTTTTTTTTTCCTGAGAAATATTACAAAGGATGGCCTTCCTAAAAGCCAGCCTGTTCCATTTGCTCTTTTCTCTATTTGTTTTCAAGCCAGCTTCTCCTCTATAATAGACTTATAGTAACCCATAAATATGTGCCCACTAGATCATCTTGCGGATGAAACATAACTGTCTATTTACCCCACATCCTAGAAGAACAGGGGCTACGCTGAGTCCGGTGACTCTCTTAGTATGCAGCCCCACACTTGTTGCTGTTCATAATGATGGTTCTCCAATTTCAGCACTGTTCCTGCCACAATTTTTATGTCCTTTGATTTTATTACAATGTAGCTCAGACCCCAGGGCAAATAACTCTTGCTGGATGTGATCAGATTAAGAGATCAGTAGCATATCTTTTTACATTAGCAACTTAAAAAAAAAAAAAAAAACTACTCCCTAGATATCTAGCCCAAGGGTTAATATAAATTCAATAATAATTCACCTAGAAAGCTCAGTGCTTTGGTGATAATTTCTGAAAATGGCTGGGCTATTGCATTTTAGAAATTTCTGGGTGACTTGAACTGATAATGACACTTAATTCCTTTCTTTCCTCTGCAGCTCTTCCTAATCTTAGGACAAAAGACATAATTCCTTTCAAAGGCCAGACAGCTGTTGCCCATTTGATTCATGGAGGGGATGTTTTGTTTTGCAATAAATTGGTCCTAAGCTTCCAGAGCATTTCTGTTGAATCTTGGTGAGGCTATCAAGTCAAGACATACTATAATTATATTCAAATCCATGAATTTGGTCAACTGGTATTATAACAATACCTTATTTATAAAATTAAAAAAAAATCTTTTGAGCTCTGTGTAATTTTTTACTAGTGGAAGCTCAGTGTGGGAGCTTTGGGGTTTGTGTGAGGCTGGGGAGAGTCTGCCTTCATCCAAACATCCACTTTAATCCCCACTAGTCACCCACAGACTAAGCCATGAACAGTCACCTTTCTAGCAATGCTGATGCCAGTTCCCTGGAGGTCTTTCTTCATTGAATAGAAATCACAACTGAGCAGAATTCTTTATCTCCCTATTCTCATCTCTCCCTTCTTCCTTCTTTGTCCTTTGCCCTCTCATTTGTTTGGAATGCCTACTTATCCCAACTTTCCTTTCACTTATTTTCTACTGTGTCGAAAACCCAAAGAAAATTTCACATCTTTGATGATTTATTGTGCACCTCTCCTCACTGAAAGCCCTGTGCATTTCTCCCCAAAGCGTTTGAGAGTCAGTCAGTGATGACTCTCGTGATGTTTCTGTCTTTTTCTCTATCTGGACTGTTGTGACATATTTCCATAACCTAGTTAGCTTATAAAGAAAGAAGTTGGGCTGGCGAGATGGCTTAGTGGCGAATGTGCGTGCCTGCGAAACCTCAGAACCCCGGTTCGATTTTCCAGGTTTCACATAAGCCAGATGCACGTGGTGGTGCATGTGTCTGGAGTTTGTTTGCAGTGGCTGGAGGCTCTGGCGCACCCATTCTCTCTCTCTCTCTAATAAATAAATAAATAAATAAATAAATAAATAAATAAATAAATAAATAAAAATAAATCTTAAAAAAATAAAATAAGAACCAAGTTTATTTCTCATGGTTGGAATCTATGGAGTCCTAGGTTAAGGTGCACTTTTAGTGTCTGGCAAGGGTCTGCCTTTGGATTCAAAGGTGGCGCCTTCTTCCTGCACCTTCACATGGTAGAAGAGTCCAGAAAGCTCTTTCATGCCCCTTTCATGGGGGCATCAACTCTATATTCATCAAGGCTTCACTCTCATTGCCTAGGAAGTTCTCCAATGTCTCTACTGTGAAGACATTAGGTGTTATGTTGGTAAATACACTTTGGATTTCAGCATTTCCATTCAAACCATAACAACACCCTTACTCAGTTTACAGAGCCTCTGAGAAATTGCTTCAGACTTTAAAGAAAATAGAACTGGGACTGAAGAGATGGCTTAGAGGTTAAGGCACTTGCCTGTGAAGCCCAGTAGTCCAGGTTCTTTTCCTCAGGACCCACATTAGCCAGATGCACAAGGTGGCACATATGTCTGGAGTTTGTTTGTAGTGGCTAGAGGCCCTGGTGCACCCATTCTCTCTCTTTCTCTCTCCCATAAATGAAACCCTGAAAAATGTAAAAGAGACACAAAATAGAATTGGCCCAAAGACCTTGAGTGCTAGGTTATTGTGGACAGTTTTGTGACTCACTTTCCCCAACTATGAAGTGGGTTAGGTCTTTCATTTCAGTATGGTCTAAAATATATGTGACAGATATCCTATTTTCTTCTCCACTTTAATGAGTAATTAATAAAAAACATAATCTCTATCATCAGCCTGATCTCTATCTTGGAGCTTATATCTTTTATTTCTCATACCTTGAAAATGCACTTCTCTTTATCAGCTCACCATTTTTTTTTCTTTGAAAGTCTGTGATATTATAGTTTTGAAAAGCTTCCTTATTACTCACATGCCGAGTGATAAGTGCTCCCTCCTTGGCCTGCTCCAATAAGGATGTGGGAAAGAACTGGAATTGTCACAGAAAATAGTTTCCTTTTCTTTCTGACAAGTTAAAGCCCCCTTTCTTTTATTTGTACACAGGCTAGTGTCAAGATTTTACAGATAAGGCAACATTATGTTTTCTAGCAATGAGTGTGGGGTTCCAGAAATGGTTCTGCTATTATACAATGCATAATCTATATTATTTTTCACAAGTAACATGTTTCTAGCAGTAGAACCTGAAGATTGAGGTAAATGACATTGATCTCCATACTTTTAAACTACTGAGTTATACAAAAAGAGTTGAGCAGTTATATATAGTCATAGTCTGTTTTCATTTCTATCACAAACAAGTTTATATGACATCTTTGAACATTTATTTTGATACCTCTTAGCATTATTTCCTATAGCTGTTAGTAATAATATAAAAAAAAAAAATCTCTGGGGCTGGAGAGATGGCTTAGCTGTTAAGGCATTTGCCTGCAGAGCCAAAGGACCCAGGTTCCATTTCCCAGCACCCACATTAGCCAGATGCACAAGGGGGCACATGTGTCTGGAATTTGTTTGCAGTGCTGGAGGCCCTGGTGCACCCATTTTCTCTCTCTCTCTCTCTCTCTCTCTCTCTCTCTCTCTCTCTCTCTCCCTCTCTTTCTCTGTCAAATAAATAAATAAAAATTTAAAAAAATAAATAAAAAAGAAAAATCTCTGCATTATATGGTATAAATTTGTCAAAAACTGACATTGAAAATTTTCTCTATATAGGATCTATATAAAAATCTAGTCTTGGTAGTAGTTAATTATGTGATGTCCATTTCCATAACCTTTTCAGCACTTGACATTAAGTTTCACTTTTTGAATTATGTTTGGTCTATGTGTGTGAGAAGATGGCTCTAAATTATCTAGATATCTAGTCACTGCAGTGTATTTATTAAGATGTTTTGTGGTTCATCATTAGCGCCTGCTACAAGCACAAACCACCCATGATTACGTAGTGAAAACGTTTGTCACGAGGCCTTTTTAGGTTCTTCTGAGTACTCCTTAGGAAGACAGTCTACAGAGGAGATCTTTTTCATTTATCATTATCACATGTTATGTGACTACTTCAAAAAAAGATAAAAGAAAAAGAAAATCAGTACCTAAACTGTGATATCATTGTGCATTTAAATATGGATGAAGAAGATTATAGTTTGGAAAGACTCATATAAAACTTCATAATCTCTGAAGGTGGGAATGCACACTGCTACATTATGAAAATGTGTTGCAATCCTGTGTTAAGAACTTATGATTTTGGCCAGGCGTGGTGGCGCACACCTTTAATCCCAGCACTCGGGAGGCAGAGGTAGGAGGATTGTTGTGAGTTCAAGGCCATCCTGAGACTACATAGTTAATTCCAAGTCAGCCTGGGCCAGAGGGAAACCCTACCTAGAAAAACCAAAAAAAAAAAAAAAAAAAAAAAAAGAAGAAGAATTTATGATTTTAGCCAAGTGCAGTGGCCCACGCCTTTAATCCCAGCACTCAGGAAGCAGAGGTATGAGATCACTGTGAGCTGGAGGCCAGCCTGAAGGTACATAGTAAATTCAGGTCAGCCTGGGCTAGAGTAAGACCCTACCTCAAAAAAACAAACAAACAACCGTCCCCAAAAAAAAAAAAAACACAGGGGCCTGGAGAGATGTCTTAGTGGTTAAGCGCTTAACAGTGAAGCTTAAAGACCCCGGTTCAAAGTTCAATTCCCCAGAACCCACATAAGCCAGATGCACAAGGTGATGCATGCATCTATAGTTTATTTGCAGTGGCTGGAGGCCCTGGCGTGCCCATTCTTTATCTATCTGCTTCTTTCTTTCTCTGTCTGTGGCTCTCAAACAAACAATACAAAACAAAAACTTACAACTTAAATTTAATTATTCAATTTTAAAAATATTTTATTTATTTTATTTTATATTTATATATATTTTATTTTATATTTATATTAAATATTTTATTTATTTACTTGAGATAGAGAAATAAAGAAAGAGGCAGATGAGAGAGAATGGGCACACCAGGGTCTCTAGCTACTGCAAACAAACTCCAGATGCATGTGCCTCCTTGTGCATCTGGCTTATATGGGTCCTGAGGAATCAAACCTGGATACTTTGGCCTTGATGGCAAGTGCCTTAACTGCTAAGCCATCTCTTCAGCCTCTAATTACACACACACACACACACACACACACACACACAAACACACACATTTGGTTTATTGAAGTATAGTCTCAATCTAGCCCAGTCTAATCTGGAATTCACTGTGGCATCGAATTCATGGTGACCCTCCTACCCCTGCCTCCCGAGTGCTGGAATTAAAGGCATGGGCCTCCACACCAGGCCTTCTAATTCTATAATTTTAAACATGATAAAGCAGACTATAATTTGAAAAGTCGTATCTATTCTTCTTTTAGAAATGTTTCTCAGCAGGGTGTGGTGGCGCACGCCTTTAATCCCAGCACTGGGGAGGCACAGGTAGGAGGATCACCATGAGTTCAAGGCCACCCTGAGAAAACAGAGTGAATTCCAGGTCAGCCTGGCTAGAGCGAGATCCTACCTCAAAAAAGAAGAAAAAAGGAAAGAAATGTTTCTCATATCTTTCTTGCAAATAAACACATACCCCCTGTGTTCCTCACACCCAGTGGATCATAAGGCATCAGTGACCTTGTCAACATCTTCAGAATGCTCTTGTAGATGAAATGTCCGCATATTGTCATAAAAGGAAAATGCAAGAACCTGAAGATTAATTTGCTTCCTAAGATAATTGCGAGAAACATTTCTTAACACGTATTTAAAAAGAGAAACAAAATCAGTTTGAAAGCAGGGATTGTGGTTTAGAGAAAATTTTCACAGATCTTAGGTGCTGGTGACTGTTCACTAATGTTCAAAAAGGTTCAAAAGGAAAACTTAGAATTTGGCAAGAGATGTGTCACACACTCCTCCAGTCCTGTTAGAGACAGACAGGGATGATAGCTCACATCTCCGACTTTAGCACCCTAATGGCTAATTAAGGGAAGAATCTTGAGAAGTAAGATTCCTCCATAGAAGCTTCCTGAAGTAATGGACTTAGAGACAGGACGGGGGAGGGGAGGAGGATACATTAACAGGAAAAATGTGTATCAGGTAAACGGAGTTTAATACCCTCTTTATCTCCTGCCTCAATGATTCTAATTTACATGAGAAAAAAGTGTTTAAAGAAGCCAATGGAAGCATTTGTGTGAATTCTCTCTCCTCTTTCTCCTGTTTCACAATTCAAGCTGAAATCTGGGGAGACTGCTGCCAACATTGCTAGGGAGCTGGCTGAGCAGACCAGAAGCCATCTGAATGCTGGGGACATCACCTACTCAGTGCGGGCCATGGACCAGCTCGTGGGCCTGCTGGACGTGCAGCTGCGCAACTTGACACCAGGCGGAAAAGACAGCGCGGCCCGCAGCTTGAACAAGGTAAGGCTCCAGCGGTATTTTCACATGGCGGTCCATTGTCAAGACAGCCTTGCCGAACTTTTCTTGCTTCCACAGAGTCAGATGATTTGAAAGAGAACCAATATATACATTCAACCGACTTCAATATTTCATTATATAATGACACTATTTGACCCTTAAATCTAAAAAAAAAAAAAAAAAAAAAAAAAAAAAAAAAAAACACGACAATCTCTCCATCTATATAGTATTTGCTGGTCTCATTTTGTAGAAATTACTCTTTTTGCTTGGTAAATTATGTCAAGATTAATATGGATGAATGGAATTTACAGTTTTTTTGAAACATTTATTAAAACAATTGACAGTGATTGATACAAGTGACTAATCACTAAGTAGAAATGTAGGAAATATGAACAAGAATATCTTAACAATTCATTAAGGATTTTGGAAGGACGAGGTAATTTAGCTCAGTTAATATTACTTCTACATGCTCCAAGGGCAAATATCTGGGTCTTAACACTTCATTTTAATATTTAAATTATGCAGAATTTGTGTTATTACCAAAATTTTAAATGCTGAAGTCTATTTCAGTAAATTTCACTTATTAATGAGGAAAAACTTTTCATATTTTGAATTTGAGGAAAAATGTTCTTTATGAATTTTTGTTTGTTTTTCCATAAAGAATTTTGATTACTGTTACTTTCATAAATTATAAGCACAAGCATATGTTGCATATTGATCAAGAATATCATTTATCCATGTGACCAAATATCACACAGTAGGTTATCCTCTTGGTGAAATACTATAAGAACTGTTACCATTAAGAAAGTGTTTTCTGAATGGCATTTGTATAGTTAAGAATTTCAGTGTTCAAAACTGAATCTGAAAACCTACTGTCCAGCTAGTCTAATTTATGTATACATATATAAATGAAGAATTTACAGTGAAAAACTGATATTCCCCTCAGAAGTTTATTGAAAGGACATTCCCCCCTTGAGTGGAAAAAAAAAAAAAAAAGACTTTTAAAAGTTCTCTCTCTCTTTTTTTTGTTTTATTTTTGGAGAGAGACAGAGAGAGAGGGAGAGGAAGACAGGTAGAGAATGGGCGTGCCAGCAGTCTCTTAGCTGCTGTGAACGAAATCCAGATGCGTGTGCCCCCTTGTGGTCAAGTGTGGCATTGCGCCCTTGCGTCACTTTGCATCTGGCTGAACGTGGGACCTGGAGATTGGAACCAGGTTCTTAGGCTTAGCAGGCAGGCGCCTTAACCGCTAAGCATCTCTCCAGCCCAAAAGTTCTCTTTTAATGCTTACTTCTTACTTGGGTAGAATTTCACTCATTAAGATGGAAAAAAATAATAGTAACTGTTTAATATAAAGAAGATAGCTACTTTATCTGACAGATAGCTTTCTTGCAATTTCATCTTCGAAAGCAGACATTACTTTAATCAGCATTGAATATTTTATTTTATTTTTATGATTTTTTATTGACAACTTCTTTAATTGTAGATAATACCCCATGGTACTTCCCTCCCTCCCGAATATTATTAACTATAAGTTATTAGGATTCTCCATGCTGTGCATAAGAGAATTTTGTTTTTCTTTTTCACACTTGTATTCTGATAGAAGCACAACTCAAGCCCCTGTTAAAATAATCCACAGCTGCCTATATAATGTGGGCACACTGTGATTTTAATGTTTGATTTCCCAGTCTCACTGAGGAGTCATAAATATATATCTCCCAGCTCTTCTCATGGAAAGTACTGGAAGTGGTACTTCCTATCAGAGTCACATATCCAGAACAGAGTCGTTTTCCCTATACTTTGTATCGTTATTTAACAATAGCGTTGACATCTGAGGCTTCCAGGTAAAGCTGGCAATTAATATTACTTTCTAACCGGCTATAGCTAATCAGCTTGCCTTCTCTGAATATGGAGTAACTACATCATGGGCAAATTTCCATTCCTGAGGCTTTTTAATGCTCTCTTTTGTTTTCCTTTTGGCTCTCTTCAATTGTTTATACAATGTGGTTCGTCCTATGTTAGTTTGCATGACGGGGTAAGGAGACAGGAGGGCACGGGTTACTTACATGCTTGCTGGCTGGCTTTCATTCCCTGTGGTTCCTTGCTCTCCTGAAGCAGTTAAGGGCCATCAGATTTGCGAAGTCAACTAGATACAAATCGATTCCACTCCCCACTGAAATTCAGGAGGGTTTAGAGTCCTGCAGATCCATGATGAGAGGGAGGGACCCACGTGACAGCCTTGGCCATTTACTTGTGCTCCTGCCTCACTTCGTCCTTGAGGAGCGCGCACAGGAAGAGTTGGGTTGGTGTTCACTGGCCACGGAAAAAGATCAGCGTAGAAACTGCTTCTATATTCAGAATTCTTTCACCACCTTCCATGGACTGCGACAGGAAAAAGAAAGCAAAGCAGAAGGAAACAGAAACAATAGGGAGCGGAAGCAAATTCCACAAGCTAATTTATACGATGCTGGGTCACTTATTGAAGCAGCGTGAATAAAGTGGTATGGGTTATTTATTTTAGCACCAGAAAAAGTATGAGCTGCTGCCAACACTTTTTTTTCCAAAAAAAAAAAAAAAAAAAAAAGAAATCCTGGACTAACAGATAAACAAACAAAGATAAGTTTACTTATCCCACTAAAGTTTCTGAAATGCTTTATTTTATTTGATCAAAACTACCAAAAGGAATTCCTTAAGAAACAAAAGACAAGACATCTGAGGAGGTTATTTCATTCGTCCCTCATGAAATTATTTGTCTCTTGGTATTTGTCCCTTTGGGTCAAATTGTAATAATAATAAATGGCATTTCTACTTTTTTGGTAAATAGATTTCTTCAGATGCAAATGAACACAATAATATGTGGCATACAATTACCACATGTATTTTCTGAATCTACAAATAATCTACTATCATTTAAAAAATGGGTCCCAAGCCAGGGCGTGGTGGCACCTGCTTTTAACCCCAGCACAGGGGAGGCAGAGATAGGATTGCCATGAGTTCAAGGCCACCCTGAGAATACACAGTGAATTCCAGGTCAGCCTGGGCTACAGTGAGACCCTACCACAAACACAAACAAACAAACAAACAAAATGGGTCCCAAACTTTTTGTTTATTGACTTAACTTCTTCATGTCTCCATTTTGTTGCCCATAAATTAATAACTAACCTGATGTGAAGTGGATCATCTCACTCGAATGTATATTGAATTTTGTGCTAATTTCTACTAGATGTCTTCAAAGATCTCTTTCCACACTCACTGCTTTCTACCATGTGGCTCTGATGTGGCTCGTTTGAAAAAGGGTTTGGGCCTCATCCATGGCAGCTGTTTCATGTAGCTGTGGCTTAACTCATTTTCTTCTAGGAAATAGTGGAGGGGTGGGGGAGGGGAGGATAATAAAGGTGTTTTGTGTAATGTGTTCTTTTATTTTCCTTGTTTTCTCCTGTCACTAACTTGTTTTTTCTATTCCGTGTTTAATCTGCTGTCTTAATGGACTCAGCTTCAGAAAAGGGAGCGCTCTTGCAGAGCCTATGTCCAGGTACTTTCTGCGTTTTTCTAAATGTGTTCCGTTGTTTTGCGCTGTGTCTGCGGGTGATGGCGTGTGTGGACATCTGATAGAAAAAGCTGTGCGTCCTACACTGAGCTGATGGAGTCCAGGGAAGGGATGAAGGCTGGGAATGGAAAGAAGTAGGAAAGAGTATGTGCTTACAAAAAACAAAAACTGGTGTGCCAAATCCTGTCCAACAACAACAACAACAACAAAATACATACTAGAACAGAGGTGCACTGGGGTGGCGACATTTGGATCATCTCCCAGGTGAGCTGGATACTACGTAAGAGTCTGATGGTTTGCAGAGGTCAGTGTAAACACCTTTCACTTATGTGGGGTCAGCCAAGTCATTTAGATTGGACAGAGACATTTAAAGACGAGGAGCATTCCGAGATACTTGCAATATCATGTTTCTTGTGCAAGTTGGAACTCAAAATATCTTTGTAACTGACTGTCATGGCAAAAAATGTTAATTGCTCTTACATATAATTTTTATCCAGCTTAAAAATTTAATTTCCAATCAATCCACAAATATTATTCCTACGATTTTTGGGTTTAATGTACATGATCTTCCTGGCCTCTCTGTCTCCCTTTGTGAGTGTGTGTGTATGTGTGTGTGTGTGTGTGTGTGTGTGTGTGTGTGTGTGTGTGTGTGTAGGGGGCAGGGATAATTTAATTTGTCTTTTATTTTTATTATTATTATTATTATTATTATTATTATTTCATTTTGTACAAACAAAAGGTAAAAGGAAAGAGTGAGGGCATCAGAAACCCAGAGGCTGTGAATGTCATGCTTGGTGTATACCCCCCTTTTAAAAACACATTAAATTTGAGGTTTTTGTACAAGTTTATATTGTATGTTGAACATACTCTCCTATGCCTCCTTCCATTTGAGTTCCCCTACCCTTCTTTTTGTCCTTGTTGTCCCCCTGGAGAGTTTTACCACCTCTACCTTTTGGTCACACATATGCACATGGTTTTAGCCATCTACGTACAGTCCAGGGATCACGAAGGAGAGAACGTGGATGACATTTTGCTTTCTGAGTGTGGATTAATTCACTTCACATGATTGGTTTCTACTTAGACTCATTTTCCTGCAGAAGTCACTTCATTCTTTGTGGTTGGAAAACAATTTCCATTGGGTATATACACTACCTTTTCTTTATACGTTCCTTATTGATGGGCACCTAGGTACATCAATTGATTGGGTATAGCAAATGGCGATACAACAAAAAGTGATGGCATTACCAGCTTTTAGAAGAGGAAATCCGCAGATGACCTCATTTGCCACGTTAGTGATCATGAGACTGGCAGTGCAATTCTGTGATTCTCCATTAAATATAATAGGGGACCATTGGCTTTGTTTCACTCTTAAGAGATTTGGTTGATGTACATCCTAAATACCAATTTGTTCTTTTTATCTTTACAATGACCTGGATATTCACATTGACTGTCTTTCTGGGTAGTATAAAACTGAGAGTTGAATTTATAATTAGGAAGTCATTTAGCATAAAATTATAGCCAAAGGAATTACATAACCTCAGAGGGAAGTCAGTCAGGTTGTGAAAAGCACAGTACAATAAACATTTTAATGAATGGGGATGTTGCTTTCTGATGCCTAGTGTCATTTGTTTAATTCTTGCTGGCACATTCTTTTTCTTTCAGCTGCCTCATTTTTAAATTCCTACCATGAAATCTTTTATTTCCACCAAACTAGTAGGGAGGAAACCAAAGTGAATTCCTGCTCTAGGACTTTTGCATCTAGTGGACCTTAGTGATTAAAAGCTCAGCTCATTAACACTTCAGATGACTTAAAGCAGCGTTGAGAATGTTCTTCTTTTCCTAGGACAGTCTCAACCTGGGAATGTACAGCAATCACTTCGATTGTTTATGGTGTTCCTGTCTCATCACAGAATACCTCATAAACATGTCCTTTAAGTTGGTTGATTATGGAAGAGGAAAATGATCTGGCCCCTCCTCTCTCTCACTCCTCACTAGGGTCATGCCTAAGGTCCCTGTATCAACATAGAGATTAACAAGAGAAAGGCATGATAACTTATTTATTTATTTATTTATTTACTTACACACAGAGAAAAACAGAGAGAGAGAGGGAGAGAGAGAAGAGAGAGAATGAGCAAGCCAAGACCTTAATCACTGCAAACAAACTCCAGATGCATGGGCCACTTTGTGCATCTGGCTTTATGTGGGTGGGTACTGGGGAAATGAACCTGGGTCATTAGGTTTTGCAGACAAGCTCCTTAACCACTGAGCCATATCGCCATCCCTGATGATAACTTATTTAATATAAGTTCTTGTCATAGACTCCTTTGGAAAAGGGGATCAGAAAAGCAGGGAAAAGCGTGTGTTTTTGTACTTAGGCTGGATGATGAGAGGTCCAGCTGAGGTGGAGTGTAATCAGGCAAAGAGGGTTAGGTAAGATTAATGAATGAAGGGGAATTTAGCAAGGCCTGGTTGTTCTAATTCCTGACATCTCTGGGGCTTTGAGTTGTTTCTTTGCGAATAAGTAGACACTTCACATGGAACATATTGACCAGCTTCAGGTCAAGGTTATAACATCCTTTCCCACGTTCAAGGGGAAAATGGGAAGTAATCTTCTGCCTCTGACATTTTCTCCAATGCCCCGCAGGCCTTTGGGTACTCTTGCAGTCACCTTCTGGTGGCTGTGACAAAAATCCCAGCCAAAATCAGCTGGTATGAGGAAAGGATTTATTTCCGCTACTAGACTCAAGGGAACGGTTCATCATGGCTTGGCAGAACAGAGGCTGGCCGTCACATCTTGTCACATCAGCTGGGAGGGAGCAGCAAGAGAATGAACTACCTCTGGAGAAGCATTGCTGGGGTGTGATTCCTCCAAGACCAGCAGCACAACTCCTCCAGGCAGGCTGCACCTCCCAAAGGGCCTCCAGCTGGGTAACCAAGCAAGCAGAATCCATGAACAAGCAGTTCAAGTTAAGTTTGAACAAAGAAACACACACACACACACACACACACACACACACACACACACACGAAGAGGGGGTAAGGGAGTAAGGGGGACAGGACAGAAGGGAAAAAAATAGTATTTTTTGCCTTGGGAGTTTCATTGTGAATTTAAAGACATTGCAATGAGGAGAACAGTGGCATTTTGTGAGTGATTTAAAAAGAAGAAAATTAACCTGAACATTGAAGATTAGGAGGATTAGTTTTTAATTTGCATTTTGCTTTATAAAATAATGAATCTTTGTGCACAGATACCGTAGATGTTTGTCTGAGGTTTTAGCAAAGAAATTGTTTGGGGAGGCATAGGGCACTTTGTAAAGCAGTTATCCACCAGTACTGAAATTGTCTGGGGAAGCATAGGGCACTGGGTAAAGCAGTTGTCCGTCAGTAGTACTGAAGGCTGGAGATCATTTTGGAGCAATATTAGGCTTGTTTGTGATTGCAATCTATGCTATCCTTTTAATAGAGCCTTTGGGATCGTTAGTCCTTTAGAATTTAAATCTATGAGATGCATGGTCATTCAAACATGAGTCTCTGATGGAAAATTAAAAGCAGAGTGTATTCAATGGCTGGCTTCCTGGTGTTCTAACTGACTGGCCATGAATAAATGATTCAGCTATTAACAAAATATCTGATAAGACAAAATTTGCACAGACAACTTGATGGAGCAGAGATTCCGAGCTGAATCACACACAGCCCTACGTCTGATAATTTTCTTGTGGGCTATTATTTCACAGACTTCCCCAGTGAAAATCATTTTTAAAACTTTAGTGCATTTGAATTGTAGATACTGGTTTTATGTTTCTTATTTTTTCTATGTTCTGATTGCATTCATAGCTATTTATGAAGTAGGTAACAGATGTACTTGAGATGCCTGTCAGTCATGGTGATTTTCTTAAAAAACGGCCTCTCTCAATGGAGAAGCAATAGTTCTTCTGGGCTGACCTGGTCCATCAAACTCCACTTAGTTTCAATTCATTATTTTGAGAGTTACAAATTCCTTATGAATTATGTAAATCTACCTTTCATATTTTTGCTTTGTACCTTTTATTATGTGCCCAAATGAACACAAAGTACAATCATCCCTTTGAGATTACTACATCTATCATAGTATCACAGCAAAATGACCCTGCTATGCCATAGCTATAATGCCTGTCTTTGAACTAGACCCATTAATTGAAGCTTGCATTCCCAGCTATTCAGAAGATTGAGACAGGAGGATCATTGTAAGTTCAAGACCAACCTAGACTATGAGTAAGGTCAAAGCTACCTGGTTAATGTAGTGCCACAAAATAAAAATTAAAATTGGTTTCAGGATGTAGCTCAATGATTTAATGCTGCTTTTTTTTTTGAGAAGAAAGATTGAAGTTTTCTGTTAGAAAAGAAGAGTGTTACATAAGCATACTAAAACAGCTGCTATAATGTAATGGTTCCAGAAGGAACCTTGGAAATGAAAAGAACATGACTGGGACCCAAAGGAGATGAGGTGACAGGCCAAGGTCACACTGCTATCATAGCCTGAGGTGATCTTGGTTTTTTTTTTTTTCACACCAAGATCCAGAATAATAATGCTTTATTGTTAAGAATAAGAACATTAAAAAAAGAATAAGAACATTTACAAAGTAGGAATTATGTGACCATCGTTGGGTTGGACTGAACAATACACAAACTTTATTTATTCTTTATTCAGAGAAAAGGTCTCCCCATGTAACCCCAGCAGACCTCCTACTGAGCACCCTCCAGAGTGCTGGAGTTACAAGGATTCCTGGCACTCATCAAGTTTTCATCCGATGTTTATCACAACTCTCAGATGAAACTGCTACACACTTTTTACATGAAAATGGCCATGCAGGGAGAGTTACATGATTTGCGTAAGATCACAGAACAATATTTGAGGTGGTCCCAAAATATGAAATCAGGTCATCCTGATTCAAATGATTATGCTGCAAACCCGTAAGGCACCAGACAGGTCGCCTCATTACTGGGTGGCAGGGGAAGGATATTTATCATTTAGTTTGTATTTATGAATATTTTCCAATGGCATTTCAGAAATGCAGCCGATTAAACAAAAATCTTCCCCTTCTTTTCTTTCTACACTGAGATTCAGTGACTGTGTGGTATTTTATATTGTTACATAAAGTTCATATCCACAAGTCATTCATTTTAAATTCCTATCTTACAAAATAGACTCTGATTAACAAGTATCATTTTAGGGCTGGAGAGATGGCTTAGTGGTTAAGGCACTTGCCTGCAAAGCCAAAGGACCCAGGTTCAATTCCCTGGGACCCATGTCAGCCATATACCCAAGGGGATGCATGCATCTGGAGTTCATTTACAGTGGCTAGAGGCCTTGGTGTGCTCATTCTCTCTCTCTCTCTCTCTCTCTCTCTCTCCCTATTTCTCTCTCCCTCCCTATTTCTCTCTCTCTCTCTCAAATAAATAAATAAAAATAAAAAAATTTTTTTAAAACAAATATCATTTTAAGGACTGGAGAAAGGTAGCTCAGGAGATAAAATCTTTGCCTGAGAACCATGAGGACCCAAATAATAATGTCAGGGCTGGTGGCACATCCAAGAAATCCTAGTGCTAGAAAGGCAGAGACAAGAGGATTCTTGGAGATGATTGGCCAGACAGTCTAGCCTAATTGATGATCTCGAAGACAATGAGAGGACCTACTTCAAAAAATGGGCAATGTGCTTGAGAATAACCCATGAGGTTGCCTTCTGAACACACACACACACACACACACACACACACACACACACACACACACCTGCACACAGGTGAACATGCATACACCAGAAAAAATCATAATAGATGAAAAGCAAGTCAAAAAGTCTAGTGACTCCATATTAAAGGAAGAGCTGTCAAGCTGCTTCTCAAAGTGGGTGCACCATATTTTGTTTCTACCAATCCATGAAGGTTCCAGTCTGCTACTCCTTGTAGCAGACAGCCTCAGGTCACTAGGATGTACTTTGAAAGCAGGCACAGTTATGGAGGAAGGAATTTATTTGAAGCTAACAGATCCAGAGGAAGTTCTGTAATGGCAAAAGAAAGTGGCTCACTTTCACAGGTCTTAGCAAAAAGAGAAAAGACACAATATCCGAGGCTTCCAAAGTCTCCCCACATCCTCACCAGCAAGTGTGATTTGCTCTTCCTGATCCAGCGTCAGTTGTGCATATGAACTGCAGTTCTCGATCCGTTAGAGTTAGAGAGAAAGTTGGGAAGTATAATTCAGGAGCCAGGGAAGCACCTGGGGGCTCCCAGTACATAGGTGTGGTTGTAATGGGAGCCTAGACTTACGAACAAGTTCCTTCCGGTTCTACAAGTGTTGTTCTAGAGTTATGGGGTCCTGATTTTGGTAATCTTTCAACTTCACATCAGCACTCTTTAAACAGCAATGCTTGTTACCATTGTTTTCATCTTTAGCAGGAACTGTTGTTAGCTTTTAGGAATCACTGGAATGTTTTCTTTCTTTTTCTTTTCTTTTTTTCCTTCAAAGAAGGGACATTTCCCTAGATAAGAAGTAAATGTATTTTTTTTTTTCCAAGAATACTGTTTTGTGGTCTTCTAAATTTTAGAGGCCCTGTGTTCTTGCTAGACTCTGTAATCAACCTTGCTTAATGGAAACAAAAAAAAGTTTATCTAGGTGTTAAGGTGAGGCTTTGAGCCTCTTTTTAAATTGCTGTTAGCTGCATAACCAGGTTAAGAGGTGAATAGAAAAAAATTGATTGATATAAATAAAACGCAATCACACACAGCTAATTCCTTCCTTCCTTCCTTCCTTCCTTCCTTCCTTCCTTCCTTCCTTCCTTCCTTCCTTCCTTCCTTCCTTCCTTCCTCTTTTCCTCTCTCCCTTTCTCTCTGTCTCTGAAAGAAAGAAAATTTCTTTATCTGTTTTTTGAAGCTTAAAAAATAATACCATCAAACTGTCTATTTCAATTTGAAGCTACAATTTGCTTATTTATTGATTTTGTTATTTTGCCTTAATAATTTACTAGAAATTTTGATTTTTATATACTGGTAATGAAAAGCCAATGTTTTTCTTGGACTGGAAAAGCAATACACAGTAGTCAAAAAAAAAAAAAATAAAAAAGAATCAAGAATTAGTAGTTGAACACACATGTCCAGCAATGTTATCAGCCCTGAGCTTACAAGAGCATGCTTGCCAAGCTCCTGATCTCTCTTCTCGGGTGAAATTCTAGTGGTTGAGTATAATAAACATAATAAAAATGTAAACTATATGTCTTGAAAATAAATGCCAAATGAAAATATAAAGCAAGAAAAAAACAAAAAAATAAATTATTGAGTGATATCTTGGCAAACAGATAGAGGAAAAGGAATCAAGAGGCTTGTGTGCAGCGCAACAGAGAGTATTCAGAAAAAGGAACATACTGACTGGGAAATGCTCCTTGTAGCCAACAACCTCAGGTCACTGGGATGAACTCCCAAACCAGGCACAGTTATGGAGGAAGGGGTTTATTTGAAGCTTACAGATCCAGGGGAAGTTCCATAATGGCAGAAGAAGCTGGCCTGCCTTCACAGGTCCAAGCCAAAAGCGAAAAGCCACAAGCCACCGCCCGCACCACACCAGCACAGGCAAGCACACTTCAGGAACCTGGGGCAAAGCTCACGCATTTTGCCTATCTTTAGAGTGGAATTCCAAATCCACCCGCACACCTTGGGGCTGGACGCTAGGGCCCACTCACAGTGACACCTTCTCCAGCCTGGTGGCTTCAGATCTAAATATAAACTTTAATAAGATCCTGAACATATTGGGGTCCATCCATTCAAATGACCACCCTCCTCTTGGCCATTAAGGAGGGTTGTGTAAGTAGAACCCAGTGAAAATAAGGAGGGAAATAGGACTCTTAGCAGTGAGGCCCAGGTTCCGAGAGACCTCTGTAAAGACCTCTGTTTTTGTCTTGAAGCACCCAGTAAACCCTTGCAAGTTTCTGAAGAAAATAAAAGTATGAAATAACGTGTTTTAAGCAGAGTGTATCCTTTCATGGGGAAAATGGGCTGAAACCACCAGGAAAGGAGAGTCACTTGGGTCCGTGTAACTGAGCTGGATGCTGAGGTAATTCAGATTCAAGATTTAACAAAAGGTAAACTCAAAGAATTTAAAAAGATATTAAACTTGAGATATCAGATAAGGACAGGAACGAGAAAGACAGAAAGAGTTTAGCCTGAGAAACCGAAAGGATGAGAGTGTGAGCACCCGTGGTGTGAGGACATGAGAATAGCATTCCCATGGGACAAGCCGAGTGTGTGATTTGTAAAGAATCAGAAGTATGTGTGATAAACATGCCCTTAAAGATACAAGCTGGAGTGTCATGGAGAGGGAGGAGAGATGATCCCTCCAAAGTGTTAAGCTTAAAGTGGTACAGAAAGCCGCTGTACTGATGGATTCATCAAGTAACATTGTTATGTGAGATTTTAGGACAGATCTAGAGCCCTGGACATCCCAACCAGCTCAACTTCACCACATCTTCAATATGCCCATTAAAAAATAATCATGAGCCGGGCGTGGTGGCGCACGCCTTTAATCCCAGCACTTGGGAGGCAGAGGTAGGAGGACTGCCGTAAGTTTGAGGCCAGCCTGAGACTACATAGTGAATTCTAGGTCAGCGTGAGTTACAATGAGACCCTACCTCGAAAAACAAACAAACAAACAAAAACCATGAAAAAGCATAGAAATGAAATATATTCAATGTGGCAACATTGGGAAGCAGAACAAATAAATGGTCCAATGACCACCCAAGTCCATCTTTTCTTCCTATTGACACAAGTTCTGGGCTTCAATAGAAGGTTCGATGTTTATGTAATTAAGTCTGCTCATCACTGAGCCATTGGCAGGGTTGGGCTATGTTGTGCAAGGTGGTCTGATAAGTTGGCAGAGCTGTGAAATCTCTTCCTGGGGGGGCAAGTTCTTTTTCTGGCAGGCACCACACTTCAGCCTCTCCCTTCACCTAGCCTGAGACACCTGGGAAGAATTTAATTGTTTAGCTCTATTGCCTCAGTCATCTGATAGCACAAGTGTCTCTCTTTGGAATATCTTTGGTCCTGTCAGGATAGGTAGAGAAAGAATAAAATGTAATGCTGAGTCCCAGGCCCTTTAATACTAAGAGGTCACATAGAGGAAGAGAGGCCAGCAGTAGAGACTTCAAGAACAGCCTTCAGGGTGGGGGGCTGGCCAGGATTAAGGTGTCCTCCGGTGACCTGCTCAGTCTGCCTTCTAAGGGGAAGAAATGATGCTTCGTTTGGCTGAATCCCCTCCGAAATGCTGATCCGGCTTCTCAAGCATACAACGAACACCGATTTCTGATGAATATAAAAAACTCCAAATTTCAGATATCCTTGCCAGTCTGTAATGCCTAAAAATTCATTTTGGCTCATTCATTTCATTTCTGTGTCAGTTACGCAGACGCTCTGTGAACCAGAGTTGCCCCTTGCACCTCTGACAAAGTGCAAATTGAATTATGTCAGTTGTCCTGGGCACCTATGGTGCATGAGACACGGAGGATCTGCAGTTCCATTTATATTGCTCGGGAGAAATTAATGAGTGTTTTCCACTTCCTTGTTTGGTCACTTAATTGGCTGTGTGGCGATGAGCTCCGTGGTGCATGTCAAACAACTTTCTTAGTTCTCTAATGATTTGTGCTGTGCTTGACTTGCAATACTGTCCTGTGTGGCCTGTCAGGCTGGATAGCCTTGTTAAAGTGGTAGAATAAATTGTCTAGCAGTGTGCATACAATGGAGTACATTAACTACAGCAACAGGGAGTACTTCTCGCAGTTCTTTCAAGAGATTTCCATGTTTGCCCATAAGCATGAAAGCCACCCCAAACTTTCATTTAATATAATTAAAAGGACATCTGAAAGTAGTTTGAATCACAGCAGGTTCTTGGGGTTCGGTAACCCTTTGTTAAAGGGCCTGTGAACTTAATATATTTCACAGCTTGATAAATCTGCTCTTGATTTCTGTCAGTAAGAGAGAAAATATAAATCTGTCCCCTGCATGTTTTTAAACCTATTGTTAAAAGTCCGTCAAGATCAAAGGAAGTGAGTTCCATCTTCAAAACCAGAGGGCTTTTCTCTAGATGTCGAGTACTGATGTTAGAATCCCCTCTGATGACGTGCGGTGCCTAAATGGGGTTACACAGTCATCACTGAATCAAAACCAGCAAAACGGTACATGAGACAAGAAGAGAACCCTGTGCAGGTGTTATTGCAGAGTGTGAATAGAAGTCAACTGCTACATCTAAACTACCTTCAGCAGACACTGACAGGTGCGGACGACCACAGTCAGGCATAGACTTAGACATGGCGCCATTCTAGGAATTTCTGAAAATTGTCCTGGAGACCACCTCAGGTTAGGCAGAGATGGTGGCTTTATAAAGTAATTTTGGCATCTTCCACTCTGCACATTTCCTATAAATGGACAAAAGTTCCAGCGGCTGTTTATATCCATACAGTGTGCGAATGCTTCAGAAAGTTATTCTCCTGGATGGGGTCAGGGAGCATCATTCTGTTTTTAAGTAAAATATTTCCATATAAAATGACATTTTCCCTCTTCCCTTCACCAACTTTATTTCCCTACTTAATTTCTAGATCAAAGCTCAAGTCATGACTTAATTGTCAAGCTGTTTATTTAAACTCCATTCTGTGCATCATTGCTTTCCGGACATACATTGTCCTTCAGAGAGATTTGAAATACATAATATCTAAATAGATCCTATTTATGTGCAAGGCAAGAGGCTATGCATCAATTTACTTTGCTATGCCTTTAATAGCTTTATGATCACATAGCTAACCAGAAGGAAAAAAAAAAGAAGATATTAAAAATGGCATTACAGATTTAAGATCCTGCTTTTGGAAACTATCATTAGCTTTTCTGGTACAGGTCACAAAAGAAATGGAAGCTTTAAATGATAATTTGCAATAAAGAAGTTGCCTGATGGCTTGGAACCAAACAAATGATTTTTTTTTAATACTGCGCCCAAGAGAGTTGTAATTTTTACAATGTCTCTAACCTAATGTATAAATTTTGAACAGACAGTAAGAGAAATGCAACTAGGTATCTTAAACCAGTCTCCTCTCACAGTCGCTCTAGATGAGACAGCGCACGGGAGGCAGTCTGCCTCTCTGTGACCTGAGCAGGACTCGTTGTCTAAGTACATGGCCATGCTGTCCCCTCCAGTTGGGAAGATGCCTCTTAAGTTCCAGTCATCTTTGATGCTAATCTCAAACAAGAGGAAGGAAAATAACAAGTGACTTCAGCAATGTCCCAAAAGAGTGGTGTTATCCTTGTGTGGAATGAGGATTTGGGGAGAAGCCTGAGGTAGGGCCACACCATGGGGTACCATGTCTCCAAGCAAAAGAATGAGTGTGAAGAAAGGAGTGCAACTTAGACGTGATATTATCCCAAAGACTCTAGGAAAGAACCAAATAATAGGATATTTCCAAAACATGGAAAGAGTCCGGGAGATTCTGTACTCAGTTAGAAAGATGCGCATGACAAGTAAACCTTTAGAAGCAGGCTGAAATCATTTTAGAGGGTCAGAATGTAGCTCACAAAAGAGCACTGGCCAAGCACATCCAAGAGCTTGGGTTGGATCCCCAGTACCTAGAAAAGAACAAAAGAAGAGAACATGCATTTGCTTGTGTACATGTATAAATTGTCAAAGTGACAATCATGTTCTGTAAGTGGATTTTCAGGTTTTACATACTTGGATATTTTCACTGTTTAGATTGATGTGCTTTTAAACTCACAGAGAGTATTTTTTGCTATGTTTCAAATTTAATTAAAACTTGTACGAGTAGGATAAAGTTCCTCCTTATCACACACACACACACACACACACACACACACACACACACATCTCTAGATATCATATTGCATACATTCCATTTAGGGTTCTAAGAGTTTCTCAGACATTGAGACCAGCTTTTTATAGCCAGAAACATATATTTCCATTAAATATAATAATAAAAATATATAATTTGAGAAAAATACAAGTTTTTATATTAACTTACTTTGTCAAAGACTGTTGGATTTTTACTATTTATGTACAGTTTTAGGCCAGGATTCAAGTGGAAAGAGCAGGATTCTGCTCGAGTAGAACTCATATCCTAATTCTCTGCAGGTGGAGTTTGGGAAAGATCTAGTATATCCATCAATCAATGTAGTAAGAAGATGGCTGACATATGATAATACACATAGTATGAAAACAGAATCCCGACATTTAAGTGACCATGTGCTGAGACTGAAAACTGTGGGCTTAGCCATGTATCCATCGGGACAAGAGCACTCCTTGTCACTGTGGACAGCAGTAGTCAGATAAGGTGTTGGGGACTTGTGGAACTGAAAACACCACCATGTCTAAAGCAGCTGGTTGAAGACCTGTCCAATAGTAAGAAAGCCTTGGAAAGGGTTAGAGTCTGAATGCCAATGAAAAACTTTGACCTGGATTGTGACACTACACTTTCGCTAGATGACTATGGCTATCCAGTTCATTTTCCACTGCCATCCATGCTGACAGCTTTACTTGACCCCTTTTGGTGGGTGATTCTCCAAAAAGTGGTTAAACAATGGCTTCCCAAATTTCCAAATTCTTCCACTAGTCCATTTGCTCTACTGAAGAGTCATGATTTCGAAATGAAAGTTGCGGGGCTGGAGAGATTGCTCAGTGGTTAAGGTACTGGCCCACAAAGCCTAACAGCCCCAGTTCAGTTCCCCAGGACCCATATAAAGTCAGATGCTCAAAGTGGTGTATGCATCTGGGGGTCATTTGCAGCAGCTGGAAATCCTGGCATGTCATTCTCTGTCTGTCTCTCTTCTCTTTCTGCTGCTTGCAAATAAATAAATAAAAATATTTTTAAAAATAAAAATCAGGGCTGAAGAGATTGCCTAGTGGTTAGCACGCTTGCCTGTGATGCCTAAGGACCCATCTTCTACTCTCCAGATCCCACATTAGCCAGACACACAAAGGGGAGGCAAATGCAAGGTGGCACATGCCCACGAGGTAGCGTAAGCATCTGGAGTTTGATTGCAGTGGCTGAGACCCTGGTGTGCCAATTCTCTCTCTCTCATTTCTCAGTTGTCTCCCTCACTCTCTCTAAAAAATAAATTTTAAAAGCATGAAAATTGGATCATTACTTGATGCTGTTCAAGGGAATATCTCTCACGTTTCTAGTTTTTTACTCATACCTTTAACTGGCTCTGCCTACAGCTTTGAATCTTACACTCCCAAACCACCTAAGCATTGTAGTTTAGGCCTCTGAACCTTTCTACTCACAATGCCTTATGTTTGCATTAATTCCAGATTTGCTTTCTTTTGTCCTTCGCTTGCTCAGTTGCTTTGTTTTATCCATCAACTCCCACTCCATATGTCAGCCACTGTAAGGTAGCCTTTGCCCCACTTAGTCTTTATAAAGCCCTCCTATCACTCAGTCTGGTTTCCTACCAGCAGTTATCAAGCTGCATGTTAATGTCTCTTGACTCTTGTTATTGAGCTCGTTGGGAAGGAACAGCGCCACTTTGATTTCTGTATCTTGCAATTCTACTTAGCATCTCTTACCTCTTAAATAGTCACTGTTTATTTAAAACATGTGCCCGGTGATTGCAATGGCTTCATGCTCTGTGCATGGCCACAGATATCCCGAGTCATGTGGTCACTTCCTTCCCTCTGCAATTTACTTCTTCAGGCCAATGCCCCTGCCACGTCCCTGAAGGGACATCAATGAGCAGGGGTCTACCTTTGTCTGGTCGAACCAATCAGAAACTTCTGGAACTGATGATCATTTTTCTTCCTTAATGTAAACCCATGAGGGCAAGTCACTTGATTGAAACTTACTTCTGGTCTCATTCGCTGTTTCCTTCTGGCTAACTGTGGGACCTGGAGATTGGAACTGGGTTCTTAGGCTTAGCAGGTCGGCACCTTAACCACTAAGCCATCTCTCCAGCCCAGGTTAATTTTTAAATCACTGTTATCACCAGAGGGGACCAACATGGTTTCTAAAAAATGACTGACCATACATCAGGGAGCAATCTTGTTCACATGTCCTAATCAGGGGAAGGCTGTGTCCCATGATGCTTTGCTCTTCCTAGCATCCAGAGTCACTACAAAGAAAGCTCTTCTTTTTGTTCCTTCAGCATTGAAAGGGACTGAGGTCAGTCAGGTTATCAGATACTGCCTGAGAGAGGATTAGGCCTAGGAAGAGTGAAGCAGGAGTCTGACCCAAAGTAAACCAAAGAAGGTGAGGCAGAGGTGCTAAAATTTTAATCACCTTGTACATTCCTGTAAGGAGTCCAGGTGGCACACACCTTTAATCCCAGAACACGGAAGGGAGGCAGATGTAGGAGGATTGCTGTGAGTTTGAGGCCACCTTGGGGCTACATAGTGAATTGCAAGACAGGTCAGCCTGAGCTAGAGTGAGACTCTATCTTGAAAAACCAAAAAAAAAAAAAAAAAAAAAAAAAGGTTTTCTAAGTATTTTATATTTTTTGCAGGGGTGGGGGGAGTCAGAGAAAGAGACAGATAGAGGATGGACATGCCAGCAGCCTCTCAGCCGCTGTGAATGAACTCCAGATGTGTGTGCCCCCCTGTGGGCAAGTGTGGCATTGCGCTCTTGGGTTTGGCTAACCATGGTACCTGGATAATCGAATGGCCTTCTTAGGCTTGGCAGGCAGGCGCCTTAACCTCTAAGCCATCTCTCCAGCCCTCAACCATACTCTTTTCACCAAAAACCCCTTCTTCTCCACTATGGACTGGGTGTTCCTCACTTTTCTGTCTATTTTCAGTAGGGCTGTGTGCCCTGTACTCAGTTATTCTCCAAGCACTCAGCTGGATGCTTAACCATCGTCAAGAACAGGTCTCCTGTGCAAGAGTCAGAGCCATCTAGCCCTTGCTGAGTAATACCATTCAGGCAGGTCGCATTCAGAGCATCAGATATGCATTTATCATGTTCCTTACAGCTTTGTCATGACACAGATGTGCTCACTACTGTGTCACTGTTGAAAGAATAAAAATGTACCCCCTTGTTTTAGTCCCACTATGGGTGAGCGTCTCTCTGGTCCCTTCCACACATCCTGTGCATTTTACTTCTTTATTCACTCTCCAGCTGACTTGAACTTGACAAATCCTTTTAGATCTCTGCTCTTCTTCTTCATTCATGGAGACAGAATGCATGATGTTGAACCCTGATTTCACCCCACATTGTTAGCTAATTAGCTTTTAGCAAAAGTTATTTAACTTCTCCACATCCCAGTTTTCTCTCTGAAACACGCAGATAGTTCCATAGTGGCTCTTTTGAAAACGAAAGTTGATGTATTTATGTCAGGGTCTGGCTTATACAAACCATTACAATGTACGTGACTTCCACACTTTAAAGTTGCTCTTTTTTTTTTGAATGCTTGCCAGCTGCTGAAAGCTAGTCTCTACTTACAAGTATGACCATCAGAATCTCTCTGTTCTTTGCTCTATCAGAGGGACTTGTCTCCATTTCCTTGGAAATGCTGCCTCTCTTTTGTCTCTGTGCCAATAAGGACACGCTCCACACTTTACCACTTGGATCAGGGTTGAAATTCAGTTCGGAAATTTTCTACTTTATGGAGTTTTTCCAATACACACACCGTTCCCTGTTTCCATTATTCTCCTGTGTGTCTTGTTGGATTTTAATTACTTGTTTAATTGTCTGGCTTCCCTGTATTTTCACTTGAAGGGAAGGGAGAACAGCTGTCTTTCTTGCTGTATCTTAATGGGCTGCCATGTTGAAAGCACTCACTTAATGTTTGTGGAATGAATTTGCGTTAGCAACAAGCTTGAGTCCAGTCTAGAGCTCTGCTTCTGTGATACACATATTTCTTTCACAGCATTCAGTCATTTCATTCTCAACTAAACACTATATTTAAAAATAATGTAATCAAATGCAGTTTACTAAAAACACTATTTACTCTATGAAATGAGGAGTCTTATAAGGGGCAAGTCTTTTCTACACAACTCTAGTTTCATGTTCTGTTAAAGGTCCTTATTATTATATTAAGGTCAGTTGTGTTATACAGCATAATTTTAATTAAGATTTGAAAATGCCAATACTTCACTGTAATATAAAAGGGAGTTCAGAGATTAGTCGTTTTTATGCGCTTAATAATATTATATGACAGTGGTTATAAAATGAACCTTAGGTTTATTGATCACATGTGTAAATATCAGTCACTCAACTTGACTTCTCATAAAAACTTGCAAGTTATAAACTGTTTTGAAGACTTTTTGAACATTTGACCTTTAAGGTTTTGATTTGAATCAATATCTAAATCCAGACTGAATCACAATGTGCCCTATTCAGTAATAATCTGAAATGGAGCAGTATTTTATTGTATTCTCCACTGGTAAACTTGATATCAAAAAGTCAAAAATAAAGAATAGCTAAAGAAGAAATGGGAGTTGCTCTTTGAAATTATAAATCAGGAAAATGCATGCTCATGGTGCTGAGGAGATGGCTCAGTGTTTAAAGGCACTTGCTTGCAAGGCCTGCCAGCACAGTTTCAGCCCCCAAACCACATGCATAAGCATAACACAAAAAGTAGCACATGTATCTGGTGTTTGTTTCCAGCCACAAGAGTACTTGGCATGCCCATACACATGCACAATTGCAAGTAAGGAAATAAATAATGTATATACACATCCCACATTACCATGCGTTTGATAATGTAGATATATTCTGAGAATTTGATTTGGTGATTTTTGTCCTTTTGCAGACACCATAGTGTATGCTTAAACAAAGGTAGCTACGGTGTCACTCGTGGATATATGCTTAGGGAGCCTTACTGATTCATGGTCTGTTGGTGACCACAGTGCTATAATATCTCATAAGAAAGCAAGAGATGGAAGGAGAGAGCAGAGATGCCTCAAAGTCTTATTTCTCTTCCCCAGTATATCCCAAGATCTAGACAAGAAAACAAATTTCAGAATAGCTATCCGTGTTACAAAGAACAGAGCACCATCATTGAACATCGTGACCATGGCGTGGACTAAACACAATGTTGCATTAGGGAAGTGTGGTAGTTTGAATAGATGGCCCCCATAATATTCAGTGTTTCATTAGTTTATAGTTTGCATCTGCAGTCACTTGGCTGGAGGCAGTGTCTCTGGGTGGATTTTAAGGTGTGGTCGTGGGTTTATGATTTCAATCTAAAGATATGTAAAGTGTGCCTAGCTGGAGTTCCTGAAGTGTGCTGTGCTGTGAGCCTTTTGGCTTTGCTCTCTGTGTTTGGTCCTGTGAAAGCAGGCCAGCTTCTTCTGTCATTATGGAAGTTCCCCTGCATTATAAGCTTCAATAAATCCCTTCCTCCATAACTGTGCCTGGTCTGGAATTTCATCTCAGCGAACCTGAAGCTGTCTGCTACAGGACGGCATATCAAAAACACAGAAGCCAAAGTAAAGAAGAAAATATTATTTTGGTTACCATATAGTTTTTGAAAAGGGTGCTAACAATGGTTCGATAAAAATGTATGCACTTGGCTGGAGAGATGGCTTAGTGGGAAAGTTGCTTGCCTTAAAGCCACAGGACCCAGGTTCAATTCTCCAGGACCCACACTAACGAGATGCACAAGGTGGCACATGTTTCTGGTGTTCATTTGCAGTAGCTATAGGTCCTGGGGTGCCTATCCTCTCTCTCTCTCTCTCATCCTGTCAAGTAAATTAAAAAAATTATAAATGAAGCCTCGTGAGCAGCCAGGCTTTAAGAAACCTTATGCGCTACTTGTTATGATTGCTCTCATTGGAAATGGGCTGCCTAATGATAATTACTTTTGGTAAAATCAGCTCCACTATTTTTGGGTTTAGCTTCACATTTCCTCTTTGGAGTCAATAAAAGGATATTCAATGTTTAATCCTCAGTTGACATATGATGCCTTCTGTGATCTTTCTTTTTTTATTATATGTAAACTTTACTATATGTACATGTTGCATTATTGGCCATGTCCCCCTCAAGTTTTACTCTTCTTTTTGTTCCCTCTCTCCCAGCCCAGTTCCCCTGAGGATCCTCCTCAGTGGGCTTATTTGTAATCACTCTGGGATCATGAATGTACCAGTCTCTTTGGGGCGGGAGGGGCGGGGGGCAGGGGGAGGGCTGCTTCAGGATTCTCCTTCCCATTCTGTGTGTCCTACAACTTTCTGTCCCCTCCGCTGTGCCCTGAGCCTTGGAAGGTGCGTTATAAGTCTCCTTTAGTGTTGAGATCTCAGCAGCATCTGATTTTCTACTTTGAGGAGTTTTGATTCTCTCAGTGTCTGCTTCCATCTCCATCTGAGAGGAGGTTCTCAGGAAAGCAGTAAGAGCAGAACTCATATTCAATCCACCACATCCTCTGTACTGTCCCTGGGACCTGGCAGATGTCAGAGATGAACAGTTCATTCTAGGCACTCAGCTTTCTTTTCTCATCTTGCAGATGGACCTTGGATCTCCCTGATATTCTGTCATCTGTAAAAGACAGATTCTCTAACCGAGAGTGAGAGTGGCATAGATCAAAGGGGACAAGCAGAGACATGTAGAGACTTTTTGATCAGAGGTCCCTTTAGCCAAAGAACTGTGGGAGCCTCCCTCTAGGGTCTAAGACCTTCCAAGCCATAAGTTTCTGACTCAGTTCTCAGTACCAGGTATGAATTTGGTGGGCCTCATATCCAAGTAGAGATCAGTTGAATACCCCCTTCGCCTGTGTGCCACCATTGCCCAGGCATGGGCATCTAGCCTAGTGGGTTGATTTTGTAGCTTGTTCACCCTGTTGATGTCCCTTATCCCAACAGGTCGCATGGCTCCTTCCAGCACTATGTGGGCTGGGCAGCATAGAGCTGGCTTCCTTCTCAGTTCCAGCATGAATCTTTCTTTCAACCATTCAGCAAGAATCCATGCATTTCTGTCATGTGTGCACTGGGTCGTTAGCAATAGTTGTGTAACTTTCTGCTGTGGGGCATGTTAGAGAAAAATTCTGTTTTTTCCTTTCCTTTCCTAGCCTCATCCAACAACAGTGCCTGCCTTAGTTCTTTGCATATCATAACTTACTTATTTCATAAATTGTCATTGAGTTACATTGAAATCCAGATGTAGTATACATCACTAAAAACCAACATTTTGTACAATGCAATGTCAATGTCCATAGTGGTTACAATTCTCTACAGAAGCATGCAGTCCAGCTTTCCTTCTCCTGAACTCCAGTTGTCACCTGAAGTTCCTCTCATTCAGCCGGCCTTGCTTCCAAAATATGCTGGTATCTGCACCCCATGCTTTCTAGAACTGTTTTTGGGTAAAATGTCAAAAAGCTATATGATAGAAGTTGACAATAAAAATAGTTTTGTAAAGCTATGGGAATAAGAAGGATAATTTCAGTTTTCTTATTCTATATAGGGTCATTAGTTATTTGACAGTGAAACAAAGTTAAGTTTTTATAATTACAATTAACTCAAAATATTTTTAGGCACTGAAATTACTCTGGAAACTGGAAACACATGTTTCTCTGAAGACATCATAGCCTAGTCAGTGAAAGCCAGACAGAAGTATGGATAGGGCTGGATACATGACCCGGCACTTAAGTCACATGCCTGAAAACCTAAGGACCTGGGGTCGATTCCTTAGTGCCATTATAAATCCAGATGTACAATGTGGCACATGCATCTGGAGTTTGTTTGCAGCAGCTGGAAGCCGTGGCATGCCCATTCTCTTTGTCTTTCTCTCTTCCCTTTATCTCTCCCTGTGTGCAAATAAATAAAAATAAATGAATAGGGCTGGAGAGATGGCTTCACAGTTAAGGCAATGCCTACGAAGCCTAAGGACCCAGTTTCAATTCTCCAGATCCCATGTAAGCCAGATGCACAAGGTGGCACATGTATGTGGAGTTCATTTGCAATGGCTAGAGGCCCTGATGTGTCCATATTCTCTCTCTCTCTCTTTCTGTGTCTCTAATAAATAAATAAAAAATTAAAATCTTCAAAAACGTTTAAAAAATGAATATAATATTTTTTAAACTATGTATAATTTGTTTAATGAGAGGACACTCTTACCTTAATGTTTGAACCTCTCCATAGTTCATATGTTGAACGTTAATGCCCAGTGTGGTGGAGTTGAATGTTAGGGCATCTGAGAGGTAATTAGGTCATAAGAGAAGAACTTTCTTTAATGAGATTAATATATAAAATATCAATATTAATATTAATATGTGATAGTATATTAATCTTTTCAAGGTGTCCAAGAAGGTTTGTTTCTTGTATACAACACATATGGGTGCGGAGAACAAAACTCCCTAGACATTGAGTCTGTTGGTTCCTTGATTTTGGACTGGGCAACCACAGGAATTATGAATAATGACTATGTAATTTATAAATTTCCTGGTGCAAGATATTGTGCTATAGCAACCTAAGAAAATGGAGACAGCCAATTGGGTCACTGAACCTCTGAGAAGAAAACAAGTCAGAAAATATGTCTAGTTAATATGTGCTTCTGTTTTTTGCACTGTTTTGTTCTTTTAGTTTTAAAACCAACACATCCAGAGATGTTCATTTCCACTGCCTTCAGTATGTGTTTTACTGCATAATGACCACTCATTAGATGGTTATTGACTTCTGCTTTGGCCCCTGTACATGAGATAGTGTTCTATCCTCATAGGACTTCCTTGGCCTTGGTCAGAAGTATAAAATAGTCATGAAGGCCCATGAACATAGGAGATGCTTTTATTGAGTGATACACATTACAGAAAAAAATAATAAAGCAATTTTAAGGGTGGGAGGATTCTCTCTAGATTCTCTGATCATTATTGCTCTATACAGTCTACAGTCTACCATCCTGAAAATGCCCAATCTCATCTGATCTGGGAAGCTAAGCAGAGTTGGGCTTGGTTAGCACTTGGATGGGATAATTACTCTATACAAAATTTGAGCAAGAATTGAATGAGCTCACAACAGAAACGCTTATAGTCAGTAAACCCCACAGCAGTTCTGTTTTGCATCTCCTCCCAGTCAGTTCTTCTCGAGTTATTTCTGCCCCTTTCAGGTGGAGGAACAGGGGCAACAAATCCCCTGGTTGATTCTTCCTGCCTTCTAGCCTGAGACTCACTGCTCACCTGGGTAAAAAGTGCCACTGAAGTATTTCTCACCACTGATTCCTTTTGGTATTTCTGCTGAGAAATCACATCCTCTTGGAATTCTTATTAAAGTTGTCATTGCAAGAATACATAGCTGTTTTTTCCCCAAAGTCTTTCACAGGAATTTTAACAAATCAGTAAATCCTCCCACTTCGAATATGGAAAATGTGGTTACAAGCTCTCTTTAGCATACGCAATTATATGCTATGAGTAAAGCCAGCCAAAGGAATCTGTGAAAGGTCTAAATTTAATAAAAAGAGTTCACATGCTATTGTACAGTATTAATGTAAGTGTAGAAGTATGTGATATGTACACAAATTATGTGACTCTATATGGCTTTTGAATCTTTCTAATTAATACTTGATTTTGTATAAAGGCCAATTTTATGCAATTTTATCAGTCAGCTGTATAATGAGAGAGGAAATGTCCACCACTCTCTTCTTCCAAACGAAAATATAGTGAAACTTCTCTTCCTGAGTATTTCAAATTAAATTAATTGATTAGAAAATAGAATCTGTCCTATGGTGCACTGAAATTGAGTGAGTGCATTCAAATGCAAATTTCTAGTGGTCATCTCCCATGCAGGTTCATGTGCCTTCCAAAAGATAAAGAAGTGAGTTAATGTTTGGTTTCTGTCAAGGTCAGTGTTGATTAAATTTACTTTTCAAAATGTTATATTTTATTCTGTACATGCCAAAACTATCCAATGATTTTTTCCCCCTTCAGGATTTAATATAAAGTCCAACAAAATGATGAGAATATAAAGTTCTGTAAGATACATTCATGAACAACCTTATTTTTTTTCTGACTCAGAATTTAGGGTCTGGAAAAATTTTTAAGGAGAAAGGGGAAATTAGTGAATACTGTTGGACCTTAAAGGGCTGTCCCATTCTCTGCTATATAGGTTGAATAAATTAATTGCATAATTATTAGTCAATTTGGCTTTTAAGAGTATTGAAGCTAATTTCTATAGAGTGAAATACAATGGAAATAAACCTGAGTTCACAAACAACAAAAAATATTTTGTGATCCTGTGATATTAGTTAGGAAACAATACCAAAAAATGAATATATTACAAATCAAATATAAATATAAAACATAAATCTTAATTATTACATAATTGTGACTATTTAATTGCCCTTTATTGTGCTGACAATAGGCATTTCATCAACTTTGGATCACTTAAATAATCTGTATGAATTAGAAAGCCACAGAAACAGACCTAATTGTGCAGTCTCAGTGTGTTCACATCTCTTAAGTCATAATCCTCAAAGTTTCCATAAGTCACTGCTCTACTCTTTCTCCCAGCCTCAGGCAGTCTATGACTTGGAAGTAAGATGTCAGATTATTACATTAGCATTGTAGAAGGTTTGTTCTTGAGATCTAATTGTGGTAGGCTATATTTGCAACTATCAAGTTTTGCTCATGTTAAGTGAAGACACCTCTCTTTAAAAACAAATGCTGGACTTTGATATCAGGTGAACATAAAAATAAATGATCTCTTTCACAGTTATAGGAGTCAAGCAGCCTCTTTGATTTATTATGGTATTTTCTTTGAGTTACAGATGAGGTACAGAGAAGTTAAATCACTTGTCCAAACCACATTCTGTCCTAGCATTATAGAAGATTTTTCCTCAATCCTTGTATTAACACGTCTTTCCAGTGAAGAACTGATATTTTTAAGCTAAGAAAATCTTAAAGTTTGTTATAATCCATCGCAGCCTAATCTTGGGAGCTATATTTTTATTCTGTTTTTATTCACCAAATTTGGAATTTTTTACGCTTCTGAAAATGTAATTGCAAGTTTCCTCGAAAGACAGTACTATATTTGGGAGGATTTAGCTGTTAGGAATCTATTCAAGGGCCTGAGAGAAGGCTCAGTTGGTAAAGTGCTTGCCACCCAAGCATGAGGGACTTACGTCAGGCTTCGCAGCATCCATGTAAAAAGCCAGGTATGAAAGCATTTGCCTGCAATCCTAGTACTGCAGAGACAGAGACAGGAGAATCCCTGGGGCTTGATGGGATAGCTGGTATAGCTGAACTGGTGAAATGCATGTTCAAAGAGAGATCATGTCTCAACAAAAAAGGTAGAGAGCAATGAAATAAAAAAAAAAAAATGTCCTCAGGCATCCACACATAGTTGCATGCATGTGTACATGCAGCTGTACACACACACATATTCAGAATAGGAATATAGTCAATATCTATACTTATTAAAATAGGTCACCATGTATCTATTTAGTTGTAAAATAAAGATAAATTAGTTAGCAGTGTCTATGACTACTTGGTATAAGTCAGAAGGCACAGTTTCATTTTCTTAGGTAAAGCAGTCTGTTGTATACAATTACAAAGATTAATAGATCCAACAGGTTTTGTGTTGTCCTTGAGTTTCTGTCTGTTGTGTCTCTTGGCTTTTCTATATACAATTCCATCTTCAATGAGAAATAAATTTTTACCTCTTCATGTCCAATTTGTATAAATTTTATTTATTTTCTTCTTCCCTAACTGGTGTGGCTAGGACCTTAAGTACTCATGTTGAATAGAATAGGCTATTTTTTTTTCCAGATCTTAAAACACAAACTTTCAGATTTTCACTGTTGTGTGTGACGTTAACTGTTGCAGTCAGGTCTGCTTTGCTGGGATAAATGTCCAACCAGATGCAGCTTCTGGGAGGAAGGGTTTTATTTCAGGCTTACAAAATCCAGGGGAATGCGGTCAGTGGTGGAAGATGCTGGTTCCCTTTCATAGATCCAAGCAGAGAGACACTGTCAACAGCACCACAAAACCCAAACTGACACAGCTCAAACAACTCTGTCCATACCGCCAGGCTGGCATTCAGATCTACCTCCAAACACACCAAAGATTAGCCCCAGTGACACTTCTTGCACAGCAGGGCTGTGTCTACTGGAGACTCAAAATTCAAGCCTGAGTGTATGGGGCCATATATTCAAATTACCACATTAACTGAGGGATTTCTGCATATGGCCCATAATGTGTTGAGGTAATTTCCATTTATTCCTAGTTTGTTCAAAATATTCATTACAAAAGTGCTGAATTTTGACAATTGTATTTTTCTATATCTGTTGGGAAAATCATGTGACATTCTTTGCTCTGTTGATGTTTATGTGTTGAACTGTCTCTGCACTGCAGGAATACATCATACTTGGTCATAGAGTATGGTTTTTCTAACATGCTGTTTGGTTTAGTTGGGTAGCATTTTGTTCAGAAATGATGCATCTGCATTCATAGTGGATATGGCTAGGAGTGGCTAGGAGCTTTCTTTTCTTTGGGTGTCATTGTCTGGCTTTTGTATCAGAATAGTAATGCTGGCTTCATAACATGTGTTTGGAAGTGTTCCCTCCCTTTCAATTTTTTGGAAGAGTTTGAAAAAAAATTGGTATTAATTCTTTAAATGTCTGGTTGAATTCACTATGGGAGCCATCTGTTCCTGGGCTTTTCATTGTTGGGAGGTTTTTGATTACTGATTCATTCTCCATTCTATTCAGACTGTCTTTGCTTCACCATTCTGAGTTGGAACAAGTTATTTAGAACATTGTTGGAGTGGACCATATTGTTTATTTTTCTATTTTTCTCATTTTGCAAATTTTAAATTACATAAACAAAAACAACAAAGTGTAAGACAAAATGCTATAGTCTTCTCAATCAACAGTCCGGAGGTAAGATTTGAAGAGTCATTGTAAGATGATTTAATAATTATCAAGATCATTTTAGCTGATAAAATGGCTGCTCTGTTTTAAAGAAGACACATTGTTTGACTTGCCTCTGGGACTTCTAGAGTATTTCTCATCAATTCAGGGCATCACGTCATCCTTGGAAGAATTCTCCTTGCACTCAAAAGCTTGGTCATCTCTGTTCGGCTTAAAAAGAAATACCTAAACTTTTTTGTTAGTTGCTTTCATGTCTGGCACCTCTCTTTTGGCATATCCTGTTGGCATTATCCCTATAGAGAACTTCCTGAAAAGCAATTAATTTTGTTGTGGCCTGGAAATACTTTTGTATGGCATCAGGTCATGCTCTAAACTAGAAAAACAAATGACAGAACTCAGCACACTATATGAATGTGTTCAGTCTTTAAAGGATTCAACAGATTTTCTTGATTGTGTGTGTGTGTGTGTGTGTGTGTGTGTGTGTGTGTGTGTGCGCCTAATTCTGCAAAGCCCATAAACTGTGAGCAATAATATTTTACTTAAAAGTCCAGCAGTGTTCTTTTTCTTTTTCTTTTTGGCCAGCGGTTAGAATGGTTGGGAAAATATCAAGAAAAACAACTTTTATCAAAAGGCAAATTAGTTTTTGAAGCTGGTGTTAATTGGCAGCCAAGGTGTTTCATTATGAAGGGGAATTTTTAACAGTTGTTAGTTGGTTACTATGAAAACACCAGCCAGAAGAAAATACTGCAGTGCAAAGGGTCCATCTCCTGCCTTGCCCACTCCCTCTGCCAACGTGTCAATAATGTGCATCCTGTTTTAAAACACTCATGTGCTGCCTGGAAACTGTGTCTGTGTGGGCTGTTTATTCAACTTTCTTTCTGGGTTAGCAGCACATTTCGTAATGAATGGGTTCAGGGACGATCACTTTCAAACTGCAGGTGTCGTATTTTTCTATTTTGCCATTTTCTAAGTTTGAATGAAACCCAAGACCTAATATTGAGAGAACTGTTTCTTCTTTGTAACCTACCACATAAAGCAAACCACAGGACATATATGAATGGTGGTCACAGAGGTGATTCTTCTGGCTAAAGCAATGAGAAACGGGGAGCTTTGTCTCTATGTGTGCATGTACCGACTGCTGATTTTTAAAGGAAACACCAAACACCTGAGGGCCATAGGAAGCAATTTCCAACTGCTGTCCGCTCCCTAATAATAAACAGCATGGTCTCACGGCACATAACACACTCAGAACTCCTGGGAGTATGTATGCGTTGATATTTTTCCCATTCTGACATTTTTAATAGCTGGCTAGGGAAGAAAAAAAAGGAGAAATATATATATTTTTTTTTATTTTGTTTTGTTTTTTTTGTTTTTTTTCAGTGAATCCCTATAAGCAAGAAAGTCTTATAATGTCTTGTCTATATCCTTTCAATGTCTCTTGTGATCAGTATCCTGTTTATGATGATCTACAGAAAAAAAAAAAATTCCTGTAGATGAAAACTGTTAGTTTAAATTACAAGCCACCAGTTCCTCAGCCAAATAATTTAATTGTGTGATCATAGTCCTATGCAAACCCGTGCTGGTATTCTGAGCAAGCATGACTCTATTCGTTGTCCTTCAAAACAGGTTTGCAAAGTCTCGGCTAGTGTTGAACAGAAAAATAATGAATGCGTCTGCTGCAGCATGTCACAGGGGAGGCTGGGACAATAGTAAACTCATGCACACCACAGATCTTGCTTGCTGGGCAACATGGGCCCCTGGATTTCTGACAACTCCTCCGGTTCACTAGAGACTTCTGTCATTCTCGTCGTCCTCTTGTAGGCCATGGTGGAGACAGTGAACAACTTGCTTCAGCCACAAGCTCTGAGTGCGTGGAGAGACCTGACGACAAGCGACCAGCTCCGTGCTGCCACCATGTTGCTAGACACGGTGGAGGAGAGTGCCTTTGTGCTGGCTGACAACCTTCTGAAGACCGACATCGTCAGGGAGAACACAGACAATATTCGTAAGTGACCTTTGCGAGACGAGATGCCCAAGGAAAAGCCGAAGGTGTACTCAGTGTCCCTTGTCTGAGTGATGCTGTATTGCAATGGAAACAAGTCACTTTCTCAAGTTAGGAGGACATCACCTCCCAGCTAAACAAGGTCAAAGTTCATGTTGGTTAAACTCCTTGCAGCTTTCCGATATCGGATATGTGAAGCCCAAGATCACTTATAGTGAGGTCTATTTATTTTTAGAATTTGATATATGTGTGTATTTAAGGATATTGTGTCATATTTGGTATTTTGTTATTTTAAAACAAGGCTTACAGGCCTTTTTTAGTATGCTTGAAATATTTTCTGTGGAAATAAATCATTTGAGTGATAGTGATAATGTTTGCTAATTGTATTGTTTATGCATGTGAAGAGCATAAAGCTTTTGGGGGCTGGAGAGATGGCTTAGTGGTGAAAGTGCTTGCCTGCAAAGCCAAAGGACCCAGATTCAATTCCCTGGGACCCACATAAGCCAGATGCAAGAGGTAGCATATGCATCTGGAGTTTGTTTTCAGTGGCTAGAGGACCTGCTGTGCCCATTCTCTCTGCCTCTCTCTCTCTGTCTCTCTCTCTCTCAAATAAATTTAAAAAAGAGTATAATGCTTTTTTATTGGAATTTAGGATGTAGCTGATAATATGTCAGGAAATTTGATAAAACAGTTTTATATTTACTAGATTGAAAGCTTGACTGATATTAATATGACATTGTGTCTCTGGAGTACAGAAGGATTTTCACTTACCTCATAAAATAAGGATAATACTTTGAAAATTAACTGAAAGCCAAAGACAAACTTTGAGGTCTCAGGCTTGAATTATAAGTTGTAGATTTTACTCCCTTTGTGTTACTTACCTGACTTTGCAAGTTTGCTTATTTTATTTTGAAAAAAAAAAAGCTGAAGGACTTATCATATGGTTTCTTAAAGATGGAACTTCTCTAACATGAATAATAGACTAAGTTGTGAGTTCAGAAATGTTTTGAGCTTGGGTAAGTGTTTGAGGTGTTGGCACGTCTTTCAGTGTCCTGACCTCTCTGTTATCAACAGAACTAGAGGTTGCGAGGCTGAGCACAGAAGGGAATTTAGAAGACCTGAAGTTCCCAGAGAGCATGGACCATGGAAGCACCATCCAGCTTTCTGCAAATACCTTAAAGCAAAATGGCCGGAATGGTAGGTCAGAAGTTATTTTTGTAGTATGGGGCTCAACTCAGGCCAACTCATTGTTTCATTGCTAGAAATTTTAGATTTAACACCTACATGTTCCCTCTCCCTCCTGTTCCCTGTACTAACCTTGTTTTCTTCCTCCCGTGATCTGCTATACCATCAACATAACACAGATATTATTCTAGACAATTCTCTGTCAGATGGAAATTGTGCTATGTCTGCTAACTTGTCAAAAACTTGAACATGAGGGAATTTTTAAAACCAAGACTCAGATGTTCTGACATTTTCCTACTCAATGTATTTGCAAATTTATTTGGTAAAAATTTTTATTAAAATTTCCTTTTACTTTTTAAAGTATGTGATATATACATATTTTCTTTAAACAGCATTTTCTTGAGAATGTGTCTGTCTTTATTCTTTGTATAGCATGCAGAAAATTTAAATGTATATTGCTTTAAGAAAGTGGATAGCTCAGCTTAGGGGGTTGCTATGAAAAATTCATTAAAACAGATTCAACAAATAAGTAATCTCACAGAGAAAACAGACCACAAACTGCACAAATATTAAAAACAAACAAACAAACAAACAAACAAAAAAAACCTATGCTGGGGCGATGGCTCGTGTTAAAAGTGTTTGCTGTGCAGGTCTGACCGTGGGCATTCAGGTTCCAAAAATTCATCTAAAGCTGGATGTATTTCCTGCAAGCTTATGGACGAGATGAGATGAGGAGTGAAGAGAATTCCTGTATCAAACAAAGTGGGCTGCTAGAACCAACTGCAAGGTTGTTCTCTGATCTTCACACATGTGCCATGGCAGGTATACTACTCATACACATGCAGAAAGACACACACATGTGAACACACACACACACCTAAAGAAAAATTTAAACTAATTTCTGCCCAGGTAGTGAGATCTGTAAGCATTTGATGATGGGACTGTCACAATTATCTCATATTAAAATAGCTTGAAAAAAAGATCTTGTTGAATATCATCAGTGAAAATGAAATGTATTTGCTATTGTAAGAATAAAATGATGCATTAATGATAGAAGTCGTGTAAGAATGGGCTGGAGAGATGGCTTAGCGGTTACGGCGTTTGCCTGCAAAGCCAAAGAATCCCGGTTCAACTCTCCAGGATCCACGTAAGCCAGATGCGCAAGGGGGCGCATGCGCCTAGAGTTCATTTACAGTGACTGGAGGCCCTGGCAAGCCCATTCTCTCTCTCTCTCTCTCTGCCTCTTTCAAATAAATAAACAAATAAATAAATAAATAAAATATATTTAAAAAATCTTATAAGACTAAGCTCCTTGGATCAATACTATGTTCATCATTACTGTTTTGCTAATTGGACTAAAGGAATTTTTGAGGCAGCAGTGAAGCTGTGTAATAAAAAACCAGATTCCAGTGTTAGCTTCCTCACTGCTTCTGCCCTCGAGCAGTGTTTCTGTGGAGAAAAGGCCCATTTCCTGAAGAGGCGAAACGCTTACTCCCTGGTGGCACTGCCTTGCTGCCCAGGTTGGCCCACATCATGTCTTTCTCAAGCATGCTTCTAGAAGGCCAGCCAACTTCAGCTGGTGTGTTCCTCACACATAGCTTTCGAGTTCCTCCATCAGCTTTTATGGGTTCGGTGGTGTTTGTCATTGTTGATTTGACTTTGTTCTTGAAAGACATTTTTGTTTCTTTTTACACTTTTTTTTTTAATCATAGCAAGCTATCATTTGCTTCTTATGAAGTCAAGCTTGTGTCTTTGGAGAGTCTGGTCCGTAAGCTCTGTGATGTCCCATCACTTTGCCCATCAGCCTTGCTGACGCCAGCACTTCGTGGCCCTTTGGGTATCTGCGTCAGTAAGCTCGGTGAGACGGAGACCTTGTCTAAGGTTGCAGTGCCGATCTCAGCAATGCATTCGATTGGGTGACATCGAATACATGTGTGGACTTCCTGACACAGAGCTAGTGCAGACTGGCACATGTCTTTACTCAGTCGTATAATAAGGCATGCACTCATTTATTTCATTACAATGCATTCACATCTAATATTTTCATCTTGAGTTATTCTACATCATTGCTTTTGGAGTGAAACTTCTAAATCAAGCATATGAGACTGAACGTACTGACACAACAAGGAGGGATGGTGGCATGACATCAGACAGAAGTGAAATGACATCAACATGTTATCAACCTAGATAGGGAAGCTGGTTTGTATACATCCAGCTTCCATTCTGAGCTGCTTATGAGCCAATCAAAATGACAGTTGGTAACGTCAAAAACAAAATGCTTGGGCAATACTGAGTTTAGCCTAGCAAAAGTCTGCATTTTTTTATCTTAAGTCTAGAGGGAAAAGATGAAAATTAATTCTTTGCTGAAAAAGAAGCACTGAGTGAGTTATAGTTATTTGGAAATGCTGTGTTAACAGATATGGATAGGATAAAGACGCCCTCTTTTAGGCAGCTTTCATCATACTCAGTTTGCTAGATTTTTGAAGACTGCCAGGCTCAGAAAACACGAGAGCCAGAGGGCTGAGAGCAGTGGGCCATGCTGCCGACTCTGTGGGGAGAGTCAGGGTAGAGCTTGTCTCTGGATAAATTGATGGAGCTTTATCCTGGCTATATAACTGCTGTTGTTGGCCCCTTCCTATTGTGGACTGCTGGGCTGCCATCTGCCTCCTTGTGCTCCCGAATCCTCGAAAGATGTCAAGGCTTGCATCTGTTGGAGGTACCTAGGTGAGGTGCCTAGAGGAATTTCTTTGCAAGGGTACTTGGAAAAACCATTGTGTGTGTATTTTGTGTGTGTAAATTCCTGTGAGCACAGGCTCTCTCAAACACAGAAGCACAGCTTAGGTATGGGATTGCCGCTTTTCTTTAAAAACTAGTTATTATTGTTTGTGTATTTTCTAATTGGACTGAGGTTGATTTATCTTATTCTAAGATTCAAAGGGGGGATTCTTTAACTTTTCTCATCTTCCTAATGACAATCGAGGTGGTATTTGACAAGATTGTACAAAAGAAGGTAGTCCCGTGGGGGACGGATATGGCTTTATCATAGCACCAAGTCATAGCATTTGACTTTTAGTGAGAAGAAAAGTGATACCATGAACGCATGATCCAAAGAAGGTTAGCTTTAAAAATTATTACATTAAGGAGATTGCTGTCACAGAAAAAATAAAGTGGAAGGACTTCATTACTTTGTACTAATAGTGACCAGGAAATAAGTAAATGATAGTTAAATTATTAGATAAGTAAAAATTTGGTGTGCTTACTCTTTCAAAAAATGCAATAGTAATATCTTTAATATACAGGATATATATATATATATATATATTGTTTAGCCTAGGGAAATTGACAATTACACATATGCTGTAATATCACATAGAATGGAAAATAAGTGTCTATTATTAGAAATTTCCCATTTAGTCTTTTACTTCTCCTTTTACCCCTGTTCTCTTCTAGTGAAACATGCTTGCTCTTATATTTTCTGGAGGGAAACTCTTCCTGTTCTTATACTTCAATTTATCTAGCCTCATTCTGTATTTACTACTTTCTGTCTAGATTCTGAAGCTTAGGAACTTTTATTTTACTCTTATAGATGTACTGTCAGTTCTGTAATATTAATGTTATAAGTTATGTTTTTCTATTTAATTTCTTTTCAGTTTTGGGGTATTATCAATAAGGATTCCATAAATTTTCCCACCCATTACTTTTTCATTTCTGGTCATATGTTCCTATCCAGGGTCAATAGATATATTATTTTATAAACAAATGTCAAACTTTTTTTTTCAAATTAGTTGAAAAAATTTATACTCATGTGAGCAGTATACAAGAATTTGACTTTTTCCAAATCCTTACAAACATTATTGTGGTTAATCTTTACTTTTAATGCTAGTGGTTTTAGTAGGTATAAAATGTTTTTGCAATGCTTTCTTTATTTTCTTAATTACTAATAATGCTAATCATCACTTCATTTACTTAATGACCTTTTATTTATTTTTCCCTAAAATATGTACTGGTGTCATTTGCCACTTTATAATATTTTCTGTCATATTCTTGCTGATTACCATAAATGTTTGATATATTTAGGAGTCCTGTTTCTTCCTGTGTTGTCATTTGCATGTATATTACCTTAATATTCATTTCTATACATAGGTTGATTCACACATCTGTTTGCAAGTGTGTGGACCTGTGCTTGGGAGTGCATGCGCATGTGTGTACATACGTGTAGGCCAGATGGGATGGCAATATCTGGTTCATGCTGGGAAACACCACCCACTTCTTTTGAGTCAGGTTCTCTCATTGTCTTGGAGCTCACAAACAAGGTTACACTGACTGTCTGTGAGCTCAAGGACCTGCCTGTATCTGCCTCCCTAGCCTACAATCACAGGCACAAAACACTAAATCTGGGGCTTTTACATGGATTCTGGGGATCAAACTCTTATTCTCATGCTTGCAAGGTAAGCACTTCACTGACTGAGCTTTCTACCAGCCCTGTGATGTTTTATTTTAATACGGTCAAAATTCTTATTTGGATGAAGTTCTAGTTTCCATTGTATGGATGGTTGGATTTTCTTTTTTCAGGGCCAGCCACCTAATTTTCTCTTTGTCAAGGTATAAAGATGTCTTGTATTTTGTTCTTGAGCCCTATTGGTTCTGGATTCCATGTCTAAGTCCATGTGAGGAGTTCTCCAGAATTGGATTTTTATTTCCTCATTAGTGACTTGGGACTTCAGTCCCAAACAAATAAATTCTTTATGTCTGGGGCTAAGTGTAATACAGAACTGTTTACCACCTAATTGGAATTACGAACTTAAGTGGAATGCGCAAACTAACAAGAGTTTTGTTTTTTTTTTTCAACTTCTGATTCCCTTTTGCATTTATTTCAGGAGAGATTAGAGTCGCCTTTGTTCTGTACAACAACCTGGGCCCATACCTGTCCACTGAGAATGCCAGTATGAAGCTGGGAACTGAAGCTATGTCCACCAATCACTCTGTCATCGTCAATTCTCCTGTTATTACAGCAGCAATAAATAAGGAGTTCAGTAATAAAGTTTATTTGGCTGATCCAGTGGTATTTACTGTTAAACATATTAAGGTAGGAAAAGGCATATTAAGTTTAATTATCTTTTTGTTTTAGAATGACTATTAAATATGTTAATTTTCTTTCATTATTTTTCTAGTATTTTACATATAGAAATTCAGTAATGTACTTATGATCATTTTAGAAATATGCAGATTACATTTGTTCTTGCTGAAAACGGCCATCCCTGTGAGACAATGATAAGTTAGTTTTCTGAAATTGCAACATTTTTCAGTGTCTATATGTAGTCTATGACAGCACATTGCATGCCTCAGAATACACAATACAAACTTTTGTAAGAGAGCTTGTAGAATGCTAAATGGAAGTGAACACGACTTCCTACGTGGCTTAAGTAGTTACAGGTCTGTGTGGGGACGCATTGTGTGTGTGTGTGTGTTTGTGTCTAAATGAAGACTCCAGTTGTAAATTGCAGAAAGATTTCTCAAGGCAATCCTTTAGCAGTTCTGCCCAGCAACTAGGTTCTGTACTTTGAAATGAAAGTTAATTGGTATGATTTGTAAATATTGCAACTGATGTCCTTCAATAAAAATACTTTAGAGAAACTGCAAACTCACCTCTAATCGGGTGGAACAAACACTGTGCATTCAGTTTTTGCTTAGAATTGACGAGTACCACTTAGTAGGAGAAGATGGGAACATACCTCCATACAGATGAGAACAGAATAGATGTCTGTGTTATATGCAAAGAAAATACCTACCTAATTTATACAACCATAAAAAGTTGTTACCTTTATTGATCTTCTTTTCTCACTGTAGCAGTCAGAGGAAAATTTCAACCCTAACTGTTCCTTCTGGAGTTACTCCAAACGCACGATGACAGGTTATTGGTCAACGCAGGGATGTCGGCTTCTGACTACGAATAAGACGCATACCACCTGCTCCTGCAACCACTTGACCAATTTTGCAGTACTCATGGCTCATGTGGAGGTGAAGGTAAGAGACATGACACTGATGAAGATGCTTCAGCATCCAACCAAATTGCTCATGGTAAATTGCCCTGACTGAATGAGTTAGTCTCATGCCCACATTGTTCTACGTTCCTAGTAATTCTGCCTGGGGAAGCTTTGGCACTCACACTGTGTGTCCTATCCTATCGGATGGCTCAACAAAGGATCTTTTCCTATTGTCAATAGAATTCATACAATTGAAATTTTACAAATAAATTTACCCTGCCTTCTCTGCTTTCATTTTGTACAAATAAATGACAGACCACAGCTTCACAAACAGGGTAAGAGTAAGACTCTGGGACCAAAAGCCCACGGGGCTGGGTTAATGGACTCTGGGACTAGGTACGAAGAGCTAGGCAGAGATTAAACATTGCCACATGGTCTGTTGGCAAAGCAAGTCACAGTGTACAGTGCGTGGGGACGCAGAGTTGGGCAAACTCTCACATGATGGGATGTGTGTTGCCCATCCGTGAAGACACAAGGCTGAGGGCAAACTCAGGTGATAGGCAGCTGTCAGTCACACAGCTGATTTGTTTGCATCAGTTTCCCCCAGAGTGATCAACTTTTATGTCTACAGGGCTGAGGGCTGTGCATTAGCCATAGAAGAAATTGCTGTCTAGGTCTTAGGGTGTAAATCAAAATAGGAAAGCCATGAAGAAATCAAGAAGCTGGGAAAGGGAAATCTACTGGAAACCTACTCTGATGTATGAAACAGAACTAGAATGACAGAGAAGACAGAGATCCTCGATTCAGTTCTGCCCCGCAGTGTAAGCAGTGTGAGCAGTGTGAGCAGTGTGCCCCCCCCCATCAGCTGTGTGTTCTACCCACTCGGAAGTATTAGGTCTGGATGAGGGCTGGTTTTCCAGGGTATCAGAGTAACCTGTGCTTTGAGTCTGTAAGCAATTAAATAGATCTCTGACCAGTAGAGGTACAGGCTTAGCTTACATCTCACCTAGATGATTCTCAGTGCCAGGTGATGGTAGAGGTGGACACTGTTGGACTAGCTGTAATGTTGTGGTTGTTTCAATGTCGTCGCAGGGCAGTCTAAGCCTAAGCAAGCGCTGCCATGTCACACATGAGGAGAGTTTATATTTCAGATAGAGTTAGCACATAATAAACACAAAAAAGCAAGCTGGACAGATAGCCAACCATTAAGCCCGCAAAGCCAAAGAGCGTAGGTTTGATTACCCAGGACCCACTTAATGAATCTGCAGTTTGTTTGCAGCGGCTGCAGGCCCTGGCTCACCTATTTGTTTTCTTTCTCATTCTATCTGCACCTCTCTCTCTTTCTCAAATAAATTTAAAAAAATAAAATATTTTTTTTAAAAATTATAAAAGTGCACCGTGGTCTCTCCTTTAATCCCAGCACTCGGGAAGAGGTAAATTAAAAAAGGCCACCCTGAAAATATTTTTTCTGGAAAAATTATAAAAAAAACAAAAAAAAAAAAAAAAAATTTATAAAAGTTTATTACTTTGGTAATCCAGTCTGAATGATGAGTTAGAAACTACACTTTACAAATCCAGTACATCTCATCTGCAGATAATAGTAAAAATATAGAAAGTGTTAATATTGATTGGATTTTAAAAAATCAGAAAGAGTGGCAAGGGTTTTGTCTCCCTTTTATCACTGATGAAAGCCATTGCACTTAAAGTTTGCTTTGGCTGGGAGTTTGAAAGATGATACAGCTAATCCCAGAGGAAGACCACATCTTTGTTGCATTAACAACCTTAAAACAAGATTATTTTAGCTGTGTCAGCGCAGTTCAAATGTTGGGCTATAAGGGACTCAACCCCTATGTTGTCAGAGCATCTCAAGTCACCCAGGTGGAGAGCAGCAGGGTTGGTTTACACTGACAATGATGGATGTCAAATTGGAAAGTGTTCATCAGATTCTCCAAGAGCACATCTTCGCCAGCCTAGGAAAGAAACTCAGAAAAAGGGATCAACATTGAGGCACCAAGAAAATATCATTATCCTTCCATTCATTGCATCTCTAACTCTCAGAAATCCATTATATGAGAACCATATTGGGTGTCAAAAAGAGAGAAAATAGGGCTGGAGAGATGGCTTAGCGGTTAAGGCGCCTGCCTCCTAAGCCTAAGAACACTGGTTCCAATCTCCAGGTCCCACATTTAGCCAGATGCAAAGTGACACAAGGGCGCAATGCCACACTTGGCTACAAGGGGGTGCACACATCTGGATTTCGTTCACAGCAGCTGAGAGGCTGCTGGCGCACCCATCTCTGTCTGTCTTCCTCTCTCTCTCTGTCTCTCTCCAAAAAAAAAAAAAAAAAAAAAAAAAAAAAAAAAAAAAAACACGACAGGGAAAATAAATGGAAGACAATATTTTTGTTTAGCAATCAGTCACACAGTATGAATGACATGAACAAACGTCTTATAGCACAGTCTTTGGTAACTGCATTAGTTGGCCTCATTTGGATGACACAACATGAGTTTGTCCCTTTCATGATCAAGGGAAAACAGAAAATATGGAGACTGGTCACCACTTGAAATCTAGAGTGAAATATCCTAACAAAATTTGCATAAGACTAATGTCTAAAATAGAAATAATTTATGCAAACACAATGAGAAATGGAGCAGCCAGTAGGAACTGCTATATTTATATCTGTAAGTTGTTACTTTCACGATCTACAAAAATATCTATGAAGGAAACAAAATGATATTGAATCATATTGCTGGACAAATTTGGAAAGTAAGAAAAGAAGAATTGGGAGAAGAATCTTAATAGCTACTGATATCAAAGCAAGCTCTCGTAGATCATCAGAGACTCCAGAGATCATGTCAGGGCTCTGATTTATCCTCATAAAGCAATTTTGACAGTCTTTCACAATAAAGCTCAGCTCCACCTCAGTCAATCTCCAAAGATTCCTAATAGCAGGCAAAGCAACATCTCAAATCCAGACCCCCATTAGCATCTCTCGACTGTCCTTCCTCCCATTCACTTGGCTTGAGCCTTTGCAAGGTCTCCTCAGATGTGTTCTGGTAAGCCACCAGCTGTTCTGTTCCATCTTTTCAAGCTTCCTCACAGGCTTGGCTTTACATCACATGACCTTCTCTGTGAGGGCTTCCCCACCCTCTGTGTTTATACTTTGTGATTACCCCGCCCACACCACAGAATACTATCAGGATTAAGGCAAACCAGGTTCCTTTGCCTCAGGGATTTTATACTTTATCTTGGAAGAGTTGTGTTAGGACCTTGTGGAATTCAGCAAAGAGAGAGAATGCTTGCAACCTATTAACTCAAATTAGCAATGAAAATTAAATATCAATACTGAAATTTTGTTTACACTCATACTTTTCTCTATAAAGGAAGGGGTCATGAACTTCAGTTAGATTGTGTTTTGTTTTCAAAATTTTAACGTTTTCCTATTTTGATTTTATTCTAAATCCTAAATTTAGTACCTAAAAACTAAATAAAATAACATAAGTAACCATTTTTCAGTGACCTTGCCCTTAACTCTTAAAACTAGATAGTAGAAAATAATATAAATGTGTTTGAAATTAGATTGTCAAATTACCTATTCCTGAATATATTCTTTTTTCTTTAGTATGTAAACACATACACATACATGCACACCTCCCCCATACACGTGCAAATAACAAAAGGTTTTAGATTGAAAAGTTCTGATGAAAGAATTTTTTGTGCGATTCAGAGCCACAAAACCAACTACTACGAGTTGTTTTCTACACATATTATACTAACCTCCAAGTAGTCTTTCTCATGTACTTGTAGTTTTCAAGATTTGCTCCCATAAAACCCAAGCTGGGGGCTGGAGAGATGGCTTAGCGGTTAAATGCTTGCCTATGAAGCCTGAGGACCCCGGTTCGAGGCTTGATTCTCCAGGACCCACGTAAGCCAGATGCACAAGGGGGTGCATGCATCTGGAGTTCGTTTGCAGTGGCTGGAGGCCCTGGCGCACCCATTCTCTCTCTCTCTCTCTCTCTCTACCTGCCTATTTCTGTATCTCTCTCTCTCAAATAAATAAATAAAAAATAAAATATTTTAAAAAAAAAAACAAGCTGGAACATAGCTGGTTAACTATTTTCTAATTCTCTCTCCTTCTATTGCCTAGGAAAATCCTAGTCCTCTCTTTCAGACACAAACGTCACTATTCTATAAACTTAGGTATTATCATTTTATGTAACACAGAGCTAGTATTTGCAGTATATGAATACTTTCCATTAAGCTTAAAAATGAAAAAAAAAGTTTATAAAGCCAACCTAATTTAGAAGAGTGATTGCTCTGGTTTGGGAAGGGTAGAAACTAAACCCAATCAGTTTCAAACTAATTGAATTGACATTTTGACTGTGGTTTTGTAGATAAGAAGACAAATACTTCAAAGAGGGTCTTGTCATTTATATTCCTAGCTCTTTCCTCTGCCTAAGTTGTAATTCTTCAGGATTTAATAAAATAAAATAGTCTGTCTACTCTTCTACCACTTCACCTTGACATTGATATTTATTATCTTTCAAAGGTTTTATTTTAAAAGGTTTCAAATGTTTGAAGTTTTTGACTTAGTATATTTGGTCTATTAGTATATTTAGTCCATTTCCCTATGTAGGAATTAATTTGTTGCTTAAAACATATGCATTCTATTCCTAATATAGCATTAATTGAGTCAAAGAAATGACAGTTCAGAAATTTTAAATTTCACAGCATGTTTTCTGTGTATCCAATATTAAGAAAGCTAGAACTTTTCTAAGCTAGAAGAAAGTAACAGATAATACTTCAATACTTTGAGATTGTCTGCACACATGAGATTTTTTTTATTTGCAATAAAGAATATTTTCATTTTTATATTCCAAAAAAGCTATTAGGAATTTAATAAATTTGTTGCATTAGTAAAATATAAAATATTTAGTGCATGATACTGAACAGGGTACAGTTGATTATATTTTGTCCACTTAGTATTTTATCTATGGTCTACTGAGATTAAGGTGAAGATCCAGATAAAAATATAATTTATATATAGTGCTTTAGTATATTTAATGCCAAGAGCAATAGATAATAATCTTTACCAAATATGGAATGTTCCATGAAAGTAAAATGTTTTGAGAAATGCAAAACTTTGCTTTATTATCTTGAATACTAACTTTTGCACAAAACTAAATCTCCTAGAAAAAGGTGTTATTTTTGGATTTTTTCTCATTTAAGAGCTTTTGGAATTTTTTACACATAGATTTGTTAATTTTGAATTTTGATACTATTCTGCTGTGTTACCAACCTGTTTTCTTGTTAGACTTAGTATTTAAGATTTTGTTTTTTTATTTATTTATTAGAGACAAGAGAGGGGGAGAAAGAGAGAGAGAGAGGGGACGGAGAGTGAGAATGGGAGTGCCAGGGCCTCCAGCCATTGCAAACAAACTCCAGACGCATGCATCACCGTGTGCATCTGGCTTACATGGGACCTGGAGAATCGATCCGGGGTCCTTGGGCTTCACAAGCATGCACCTAAACCGCTAAGCCATCTCTCCAGCCCAACCTCTGTTTTCTTATGTCTCAGAGCGGGGACAAGCACAGTGGCTAGGAAACAACGTTATGTATCATTATGCTAGGGCACAGTTGACATAGTGTATGAGAGAACATTCCAGCATGCTAGAGGAGGAAAGCGGCAGTTCATGCAGCCTTTGTGGGGTATGCAGGGATCCAGACTTCTTGATACTACCCCAGGTAGAAGTTGGAATGTATTTAGTTCATCTAGTGTTTGTTCCTCAAATCATTTTACATTGTGATTGTAAAAGAAGATTATGATCTATTTGGTACTATAATTAATCAGCAAAATAAATAAAGTTATTCTGGAAGATGCTGTGTAACTTCAGGGACCCTTAACTGAACCTTGAGTGATCAATGAAGATGCCCAAAGGTTTGGTCCAATGAAATTATACTTGGTCCAACACAACCCAGAGAAGAAAAATTGGATACTTCTGCCTTGAAGGAAGCGACATGACTTCCAAGGACATTTTATTTAAACAAACTGAGAATGATGAGCTGTTGTATATGAAATAAGGCTGTTTTATTTTTAATTTACACTGCATTTTTTTAGCAATTATATAATTTTAAATATCAACATCATAGCTTTATTGCTTTCTCTCTATATATTATAGTAAAATTTTCGACCATACATAGGGATAATGAGTTTGGATCTTGACACTAACAACTTTTAAATTCTGCATTTTGTATGGTTAATAAGGACAGCACAAATAGCAGCTAGTGATGCCTCTGCAATGCTAGTGAAAAAAGTTATAAACAAAAGTAACAAAGTATCTGGAGACTACAGGAAGAGAGCGTAACTGAGGACTTCCCCTGTCAGAAAGGTCCCAAATGTCACAAGATCTGTAAGAATAAGAATGGCCAGCCTTCCTTTAAGTGTCTATATCAGTTTAATTATTCCACAGCCTCAAAGTTAAGGCATCACACTTTATTACTTTTTAATTTGAAATTCAATGAAAGAGAAATGAGAATGGAATTTTAATCCTACAAGTAATTGGCTCTTGTTATTAGGTGAAACTTCTAAATTTTTCTCACTACTAATTGGTTCAATGAAACAAACACATTTTTTTTTCTAACATCCTTTTGGGATATTTTTAGAGATTAAATAACAAACATCTAGAAAAGCCACATTGAGAATTATTATGTTTTCTGAAAAACAAAACTTATTAATTGGGTATTCATTTAACTATCCTCAAAGCTTTTGATCCTGAAAGAAGTTAACTACTATGGCCAAAGTGTTTGGTTAAGTTTTTAATTAAAAAATAAAACAAAACAAAAAAACCTTAATATAGTTCTATTCAAGTCAGCTTTCACAGTAAGAGATTTGACCAGCACATTGTTGCCTTAGTTTCAGAACTGACAGGTTAATGTTTTTCTCTATGAAATTGTCAACTAATATATTTAAAGCAAGACTTTATTGTAACTACATATACCTTCCAAAACAGCATAATGGCGGGTCTGTGGACAATGTACATTTCCCCACTAAAAGCATCATGAAATCGAAGAGTAATTATAAACGAATATTAAGAATTAATAACCTTGGGCTGGAGAGATGGCTTAGCGGTTAAGGTGCCTGCCTGCCAAGGTAAGAACGCCTGTTCGATCTCCAGGTCCCATGTTTAGCCAGATGCAAAAGTGACACAAGCACCTGAGAGGCTGCTGGTGTGCCCATTCTCTCTCTCTGCCTCTTCCTCTCTGTCTCTCTCTCTCTCTGTGTCTCTCTCAAATAGTAAAAAATTTAAAAAAAATAAATTAAAAAAAGAATAACCTTTTTCCATTGTCTTGTTTTTTTATTGTCCAACTGGAGATTTTATTTATTTAATTTTTATTTATTTGAGAGAGAGACAGAGACAGAAAGAAGCAAGTAGAGAGAGAATGAGTTTGCCAGGGCCTTCAACCTCTGCCAAATGAACTCCAGATGCATGTCCCTTCTTGTGCATCTGGCTTTTGGGGACCTGGGGAATCAAACCTGGGTCCTTTGGCTTTGCAGGCAAGCACCTTAACTGCTAAGCTGTCTCCCCAGCCCAAAGAGATTTTTTTTTAAATAAAAAGTATTTTTAATTTTTAAAACACAGTGGTTCTGCTAACTCAATTTGCCCATGGTTAAGGAAATATAACCAAGCAGCCAAGCAAAACCAGAAACAACACAAAACCCTTCTTAATGATCTAATAATAGACCCAATTCTCTTTTTTGTAAGAACTTAGTTGCAATGTTTTCTAAGTGTACCTTATTTGTTCCACATCACAAAATTTAACATGGAGATAATTCACTGATTTTTTTTTTTTTTTTTCGTTTCCCCTGACCTATTTCATTCTACTATGTCTGGTAAATAAAATGATAACACTAGAAAACTAGCAGACTCCAAGGAATTGAGCTATGTATTCTGGAATAGTATTTACATAGCTTTCTAACTAGGCAGTCAGGAGAACTTGTATATATAAAGTTTTTAAAACAATTGAATAAAATATGTCTGACGTAAACCACTTTGCCTAGCTTGTTATGTACAGCTCCAGAGACTGTCAGTTCCCTCTGTATGCCATCATAATGAAAACATTACTATTTTAAACAGCTACAGTGGGCTACTTGATGATTGAAATACTCTCTGTATAGAAAGTACTATATTTTAAAATTATCATTATCTCAACTTACTTCCTCTAAGCCTGGGCAATAAGTGTCCTGTAGATTTTTATTTGAAAGACCTCAAGTGTACATAAAATATAAGAAATGTGTTCATGGGGTGGAAAAAAAGAAAGCTTAATAATTATTTCTGTTCTTTTATCTGATATTTCTATAGCTGGGGCTGGAGAAATGGTTCACTGGTTAAAAGCACTTCCTTGAAATTGCTGTAGCTAAAGAAACCAAATGGTAGTGATGCAGGATTTGGGGGTTCAGGAGGGATCTCCCAGAAATTATGAACCCCAGGTTTTGGGTTCTGTCCTACCTTTAACACAGAATTGATAAGGACAGACTCAGGAAGGATAAATTATGAATTATTAAGTTTATTGGGGGCAAAATCACAAATTGTGGGGTTTATTTAAGAGAGATTGGGATCTAGGAGGGAAAGCTAAAACAGTCCTCAGCGCGTGGGAGATAAGAATCTAGGAGCTTGTGCAGGGAATCTTAGGAGAAATCCGCACATTGTAGATTCAGAAACAGAGGAAAGTCATGCGTGTAAAGAGCAAAGTTATCCCCAGCTATAAAGCAGAGAGAAGCAGAAAAGCCATCCAAACCGAGAAGGGGCTTGGAGTGGGGGAGAGCAGGATTTGTTATTGTTGCGGAGAGGTAGAAAGGCGGAGCCCAGAAAGAGCTGAGCTGAGCTGAGTGAAGCTGGGCGAAGCTGGAGGGTTGGGGACAAGAAGCAAACAGGAGCATTTATATGGGAGGTGAAGACCAGATGGTTGGAAGGTTGAGGTGGAGCCCTGGGGCTTCCAGGACCGGCTGTCTAGGTAGCGTGCTAGACCGCGCAGCAGGGGGCGCTGTAGATGGGTCTCAGTCGAAATCCATTTTTCCTTCAGGGAATCTACCAATGCTTGGTGGGTAGTTTTTGGACTTTTACAATCTTGATCACATGACTTTTACCATCTTGGCTTGAAAAATTACTATTTCATGTTTAGTTCACTTTATTTCTAATTGAAACACTTTTTTTTTTAATATTTTATTTTTTATTTATTTGAAAGAGAGAGATACACAAATAGGCAAGTAGAGAGAGAGAGACAGAGAGAGAATGGGCGCCACTGCAAACGACTCCAGATGTATCTGGCTTATTTCTGGGGAATGTCCTTAGGCTTCACAGGCATTTAAGCCATCTCTCCAGCCCCTAATTGAAACACTTTTGTTCTCATTTTCAATTGATTTGTTTTTTTTATTATTATTTATGGGCTGTAGTGGTTTGCGTGTATGTCCTCATAGATTCAGGCATTTCTGATTAAGAATTGAGCTTGCAAACTTGAGTTCCCAAATAGACCGAATCCTGGTGGGACAAGGTCTGTGGCTGGGGTAAATCTTCAATCCAACCCTGCTAGGTGTGCACAGAACAGTTTGAGCTTTGGTGCTTCCGTTTGCTGGCTGTTGGTGTTTGCTGGTCCTGGAATCAATCAATCTCTCTCTCTCTCTGTCTCTCTCTCTCTCTCTTTCTGTCTCTTTCTCTGTCTTTCTCTGTTATGATGCAGTTTGGAGTGAGCCAGCTTCTTCTGCCATGATGGAACTTCCCCTTGGACTCTGAAAGCCTGAAATAAACCCTTTCCCTCCTCTAAGCTGCTTCTGATCAGGTGTTTGTTTAGCAACATGCCAGTCACTGTAACATGGGCTGATGGCAATGACTGTGAGAAACATAAAGGGACGACAATCAATCTATCTATGTAACACGCGTCTAGTACTTCTTAAACCTCATCTTAAATTTTCTTAAGGTTCATTGTAGCCTACTCTACTGTCAAACTTCTATCAGAGGCACTATGTTCTCCGTCAGGGTCGGAGATTGAACCCAGGGCCCTTTCCTAGGCAAGGATTCCACCAGTGAGCTACATCTCCAGCCCCTTGCCTTTTTATTTGGCGGCTAAGTTGTTGTTCAGGGTGGCCTTGAACTCATGCTGCCTCATGTGCATCGTGAACTTGGGATCTTCCCACTTTAGCCTGCTGAGTAGCTGCGACTACAGGCCTGCGCCACCAGCCTGGCTTATGAGGTGCTTTAAAGTGGTAAATTTAGAAGCTACGTAGGTGTTGGTAGAGACTTTGCCTACAGTGCAGATGATCTGGAAGTCAATCCCCAGCACTAGTTTTGTTTTCTTTTTTAAAGTGTGTATGTGTGTGTTCTCTTCAAACAAACTCAGAAGTTACGCAAATAGTTATGCATTTTTATCTGTGAATCAGGAAATTTGCTAAAATATTCCCAGTAAACATGGTTATAACAAAACTTAAGGAAGTTACAACATTTTTACACATGAAAGCCAGGCTCTTTCCACTTCTAAGAGATTTCTGTCAAGTTGGTCCTAAAAGGTTTTATAAGACAGTGTTTGTGTGCCCCTTTCAGAGTTAGTAAAGTTGCTAAGGGTACTAAGTATTGGTTACATTTTAGAATGGCCAACTTTTGATAGAGCCCACTAGAAACAGGACTGACAAACCAAAAATATATATTAAATAACTATGCACTTGTGTGTTATTGCCAGGTAATAGTGGCAATCAGTAGTATGACCGTTAATAATAAGGGCAATAGTGTGGGAAAATAATAGTATTTTAAAATATTTCTCTCTGTCTTAGCCAGTAATTTCTTTTAATTGTTCTTTCTCTTCTTATATATTAATTTGTTTTGTTGATAATTATTATGGGATATATTTTTAAAAGTGTTGAAGATGGGCTGGAGAGATGGCTTAGCAGTTAAGGCGCCTGCCTGTGAAGCCTAAGGACGCTTGTTTGAATCTCCAGGTCCCATGTATAGCCAGACGCAAAGGTGTGAAATGTCGCACATGTGCACAGTGGTGCGACGCATCTGAATTCATCTGCAGCGCCTGAATTTATTTATTTGAGAGAGAGACAGAGACAGAAAGAAGCAAGTAGAGAGAGAATGAGTTTGCCAGGCCTTCAACCTCTGCCAAATGAACTCCAGATGCATGTCCCTTCTTGTGCATCTGGCTTTTTGGACCTGGGGAATCAAACCTGGGTCCTTTGGCTTTGCAGGCAAGCACCTTAACTGCTAAGCTGTCTCCCCAGCCCAAAGAGATTTTTTTAAATAAAAAGTATTTTTAATTTTAAACACAGTGGTTCTGCTAACTCGATTTGCCCATGGTTAAGGAAATATAACCAAGCAGCCAAGCAAAACCAGAAACAACCCCTTCTTAATGATCTAATAATAGACCCAATTCTCTTTTTTGTAAGAACTTAGTTGCAATGTTTTCTAAGTGTACCTTATTTGTTCCGCATCACAAAATTTAACATGGAGATAATTCACTGATTTTTTTTTTCGTTTCCCCTGACCTATTTCATTCTACTATGTCTGGTAAATAAAATGATAACGCTAGAAAACTAGCAGACTCCAAGGAATTGAGCTATGTATTCTGGAATAGTATTTACATAGCTTTCTAACTAGGCAGTCAGGAGAACTTGTATATATAAAGTTTTTAAAACAATGAATAAAATATGTCTGACGTAAACCACTTTGCCTAGCTTGTTATGTACAGCTCCAGAGACTGTCAGTTCCCTCTGCACACTATCATAATGAAAACATTACTATTTTAAACAGCTACAGTGGGCTACTTGATGATTGAAATACTCTCTGTATAGAAAGTACTATATTTTAAAATTATCATTATCTCAACTTACTTCCTCTAAGCCTGGGCAATAAGTGTCCTGTAGATTTTTATTTGAAAGACCTCAAGTGTACATAAAATATAAGAAATGTGTTCATGGGGTGGAAAAAAAGAAAGCTTAATAATTATTTCTGTTCTTTTATCTGATATTTCTATAGCTGGGGCTGGAGAAATGGTTCACTGGTTAAAAGCACTTCCTTGAAATTGCTGTAGCTAAAGAAACCAAATGGTAGTGATGCAGGATTTGGGGGTTCAGGAGGGATCTCCCAGAAATTATGAACCCCAGGTTTTGGGTTCTGTCCTACCTTTAACACAGAATTGATAAGGACAGACTCAGGAAGGATAAATTATGAATTATTAAGTTTATTGGGGGCAAAATCACAAATTGTGGGGTTTATTTAAGAGAGATTGGGATCTAGGAGGGAAAGCTAAAACAGTCCTCAGCGCGTGGGAGATAAGAATCTAGGAGCTTGTGCAGGGAATCTTAGGAGAAATCCGCACATTGTAGATTCAGAAACAGAGGAAAGTCATGCGTGTAAAGAGCAAAGTTATCCCAAGCTATAAAGCAGAGAGAAGCAGAAAAGCCATCCAAACCGAGAAGGGGCTTGGAGTGGGGGAGAGCAGGATTTGTTATTGTTGCGGAGAGGTAGAAAGGCGGAGCCCAGAAAGAGCTGAGCTGAGCTGAGTGAAGCTGGGCGAAGCTGGAGGGTTGGGGACAAGAAGCAAACAGGAGCATTTACATGGGAGGTGAAGACCAGATGGTTGGAAGGTTGAGGTGGAGCCCTGGGGCTTCCAGGACCGGCTGTCTAGGTAGCGTGCTGAGACCGCGCAGCAGGGGCGCTGTAGATGGGTCTCAGTCGAAATCCATTTTCCTTCAGGGAATCTACCAATGCTTGGTGGGTAGTTTTTGGACTTTTACAATCTTGATCACATGACTTTTACCATCTTGGCTTGAAAAATTACTATTTCATGTTTAGTTCACTTTATTTCTAATTGAAACACTTTTGTTCTCATTTTTTTATGATTTGTTTTTATTATTATTTATGGGCTGTAGTGGTTTTGCGTGATATGTCCTCATCTGATTCTGGGCATTTCTGATTAAGAATTGAGCTTGCAAAACTTGAGTTCCATCTCTCCAGCCCCTAATTGAAACCTGGTGGGACATTTTCTGTGGCTTTGTTTTTTTATTATTATTCAATCCAACCCTGCTAGGTGTGCACAGAACAGATTGAGCTTTTCTGATTAAGAATTGAGCTTGCAAACTTGAGTTTGCTGGCTGTTGGTGTTTGCTGGTCCTGGAATCAATCTCTCTCTCTTTGAGCTTTGTCTCTCTCTGGCTGTTGGTGTTTCTCTCCTGGAATCTCAATCTCTCTCTCTCTCTCTGTCTTTCTCTGTTATGATGCAGTTTGTAGTGAGCCAGCTTCTTCTGCCATGATGGAACTTCCCCTTGGACTCTGAAAGCCTGAAATAAACCCTTTCCCTCCTCTAAGCTGCTTCTGATCAGGTGTTTGTTTAGCAACATGCCAGTCACTGTAACATGGGCTGATGGCAATGACTGTGAGAAACATAAAGGGACGACAATCAATCTATCTATGTAACACGCGTCTAGTACTTCTTAAACCTCATCTTAAATTTTCTTAAGGTTCATTGTAGCCTACTCTACTGTCAAACTTCTATCAAAGGCACTATGTTCTCCGTCAGGGTCGGAGATTGAACCCAGGGCCCTTTCCTAGGCAAGGATTCCACCAGTGAGCTACATCTCCAGCCCCTTGCCTTTTTATTTGGAGGCTGTTGTTCAGGGTGGCCTTGAACTCATGCTGCCTCATGTGCATCGTGAACTTGGGATCTTCCCACTTTTAGCCTGCTGAGTAGCTGCGACTACAGGCCTGCACCACCAGCCTGGCTTATGAGGTGCTTTAAAGGGGTAAATTTAGAAGCTACGTAGGTGTTGGTAGAGACTTTGCCTACAGTGCAGGTGATCTGGAAATCAATCCCCAGCACTACTTTTGTTTTCTTTTTTAAAGTGTGTATGTGTGTGTTCTCTTCAAACAAACTCAGAAGTTACGCAAATAGTTATGCATTTTTATCTGTGAATCAGGAAATTTGCTAAAATATTCCCAGTAAACATGGTTATAACAAAACTTAAGGAAGTTACAACATTTTTACACATGAAAGCCAGGCTCTTTCCACTTCTAAGAGATTTCTGTCAAGTTGGTCCTAAAAGGTTTTATAAGACAGTGTTTGTGTGCCCCTTTCAGAGTTAGTAAAGTTGCTAAGGGTACTAAGTATTGGTTACATTTTAGAATGGCCAACTTTTGATAGAGCCCACTAGAAACAGGACTGACAAACCAAAAATATATATTAAATAACTATGCACTTGTGTGTTATTGCCAGGTAATAGTGGCAATCAGTAGTATGACCGTTAATAATAAGGGCAATAGTGTGGGAAAATAATAGTATTTTAAAATATTTCTCTCTGTCTTAGCCAGTAATTTCTTTTAATTGTTCTTTCTCTTCTTATATATTAATTTGTTTTGTTGATAATTATTATGGGATATATTTTTAAAAGTGTTGAAGATGGGGCTGGAGAGATGGCTTAGCAGTTAAGGCGCCTGCCTGTGAAGCCTAAGGACGCTTGTTTGAATCTCCAGGTCCCATGTATAGCCAGACGCAAAAGGTGTGAAATGTCGCACATGTGCACAGTGGTGCGCACGCATCTGGAATTCATCTGCAGCGCCTGAAAGGGCCTGGCACACCCATTCTTTCTTGGCCTCTTCCTGTCTCTCTCTCTTTGTCTCTCTCTCTCTCTCAAATTAAAAAAATAAATTAAAAAGTGTTAAAGATGTTTTTAAAAAATTAGGTAAATAATAAAAATGTAGGCATAGTCTGTAATTCATGTGATAACTATAGCATATATCTTTTTGTCTTTCCCCTTCTCTTATTTTTTTATGATGGTAAGATTGAATGCAGTCAAAAGTAAAATTCCCTTCTGCTCTTATGTAGACACATTATGTTGAACCCTTGAGTCCCTGCAAGGTGATGACATCAAGCTACACAAGGGTTCCGTTAAAATATTTGACAAGCATGGAACCTTTCCAATTTCACTTAACGGCTTTACACAACAGTTTTGAGAATTATGCCCGTCTCTCCAAAACTGCCCAGGAGCTTTCCTTTTGAGGCTGGGTTTGGTAAAGCAGCTGCCGTCTATGTCATCCTTTTATCTGTGAACCCATCACAGGTTTACCATGTCCACAATACCCATGGCTTATATACGCCACCAAGCAGCCAGAATATTAACGTGTGTTAAAACACTACCTAAAAGAGTAAGTCATTTTAATTTTACCTTCTACTGTAATCGAGATTGCACTTCTAACAAGTTAACCATTTTTGTAAAGGAGTGACAAATTTGTATTTAACTTGACTGCCCTAAATTTTAATGCCAACATTTCCAGGAAAAGCCTAAATAGCAAAAGATGAATCTTTTCTTTTTCTTTTTTTTTTTTTTTTTTTTTTTTTTTTTTTTTTTAAACCGTGTCTGCTTCACAACTTCAGAATGCTTGGGAGGACTCACTCCAGCATTTTCCATGTTCCATGTCGCTTCTTTAGAAATCATCCAGCGATTTGGGAGAATCATCATGCACATTTCTGTTTTATTATAACATTTTTCATATTTCTCAATGGCTGTATATTTGAAACTTAGAGAGCAAGAAGGAGAGAAAGAGAGAGAGATTTTTTTGCCCCGCACTTTGAGAACATAATTGTACAGATAGCTGGTATTTTAACGCCTTTTGAAGACTAGCTTCAGTGACAGCTGTCTTGCAGACAGGTGTCTCAGAGGCCACTCTCCTTCCACTGCCAAACTAGCAGAATCTCAGTATGTGCTGGTGCACATGTGGAGGAAATTGAAAAGTGCCTCCAAACTTTTACTGTGGACCCGCAATATCACAGGTGAACAGGTGAGCAAATCACTTTGCTTTTTATCGTTACTATGTGAACTTCTACAGGACATTCAGTCTCTAAGAGCCATTTGGTTAACAAAAAAAAAAAAAAAAAAGAAAGAAAGAAAGAAAGAAAGAAAGAAAGAAAGAAAAGACTTTGACTGAATGGAGTTTCTAAAACATACTTTATGCAATGGCCAACTATACAGATAGATAGGAAAATAAAGTCACAGAAGTTATTACATCTCTTACATCTTATATGTTTTTATTAAAATCCTCATAGAAACTAATATGATTTTAAATTCCATTTTTTCAGCTGTGATTTAACACCACTCAATATAGAATAAAAACGTGATCATTAACAAGCCTGAAAAGAAACCAACCTAACACTGAGGAAAACCAGCATATTGATTATCAACTCCCTACCTACCCTCTGTGTTTGTTTGTGTGTGTGTGTGTGTGTGTGTGTGTACACCTGTGTGGTAAATTTCTGTTATTTTTGAAGGTTTAGACATGTGTTTGGGTGCACATGCATGCACACATGTGTGGAGGTCTGAGGTTACACTCAGGTGTCTCTGATTATTGTTTTCAAACTTATGTTGAAACCAGACCACCTGCTGAACCCAGAGCTAACTGATTGGGCTAGGCAAGCTAAATCACCCCCCAGAAATGCTTGTCTCCACATCCGGCACTGGGATCCCAGGCTGAGATGCTCGCATTCAAAGTCACCAAGTACTTTTTTTACTGATTGAGCCATCTGACCCACTGCCCCCCACTTCAAGTTGCACCCTCTGAACCAGGAGATAAATTCTTCCAGTGTATGGAACCATTCAAGTGACCTAAACAATAAAGAAGAGACACTCTGAGGCACGCACAGCTCATTCAAGGGCCACTATTTTCAACTGAGTTAATGCCTTTTATGAGAGAGCTTTTTTTTTTTTTTTTTTAATTGGTTTACAAATACTTGGATGTTGCTTCTAAGATCTGGGACATTCAAGGTCAGTAGGGGCATGGACATAACATAGCCCTCTTCCTTATGCCTAGTTCACATGCAAGCGTGTGTGTATGCATGCTTGTGTGTGTGTGTTGTGTGTGTGTGTGTGTGTGTGTGGTGCCCCAGGGTCTGTTGCAAAGGAACACAAGACATTTGCACCACTGTTTGGATCTGGCTATTGTGGGCGACTTGGGAATCAAACTCTTGGGCGACTGGCTTTGCAAGCAAGCGTCTCTAACAATTAAGCAATCTGCCCACCCACGTTCACTTTCCATGTTTGCAGTGTACTCATGTTTGGGTTTCTTCCCTCCCTACTTTCTGAGGTTCTTTCATCTCAAAGTAGCAGAATTTGCTTTGCCTTCTTTTACCGTACAGTCACGTGAGATTTGGTACTATGCCACCTCATTTTCATAAGTGAATTATTAAAACTGTCAAAATAGTCACCAAATGACAATAAAGTAGCACAATCTTGATACAAAACACGACAGTTATTTCACAAGTGAAGTCAAAGAGAGGCTCAGATTCCACGCTTAGTTGGTGTATCGTATCACCTTACTCAGGGAGGCTCCGCTCTGCTTAGGGACTGAGACCAAAGCCAGGTTCCCCTATTTCAGCTGGTGAGCCACTGAAGAGGATCAAAAACAATCATCCAGTCAACACTGAAAACAGTGGTGAGCATCCATTTTCTGTGCTGTCACAGAATTTCGTGTACCTCAACCTTCTGCTGTTTGTATGTATAATGTGAGGCTGTTCGTGTCAGAGACAGGACAGGACAGGGCAACAGTGAGCAAACGCAGGCAGCGGGTCAGCCGCTGTAGTCATGTCCCTGCAGCTACTAGAGGAAGATTGTAGGAAGCATGGTACTTCCGTTTCTCCATGCGGGAAGTGGACGTTGGAATCGTAGTTCATCAACACTGAAAAGCACAGACATGAGTGGCTGATAAGGAAAGGAGCTCTGCTAGGAAAAATCTGACATTTTAGACCTACTGTGTTACCTAGCATCATTAGTCATTTAATGTATATCAGAAATGCTAAGAATGACAGATTCTACTCTCTTATTTTCATTCTCTAGCCATGCTCCAAGCACTACTAAAAATTTCCCCTTTTCTACAGCCTGGTCATTAACTGTCAGCTACTGTAAAGTACTTAATTCCCTATTTTTTCACTATGTTCTTTTCTTTCTCCCTCTTTATGGCAGTTGTAGCTGTGGTTCATTAAATATGGTGAGTTTGTTGATTTTTTTTTTTTTTTTTTTTGTGAGTCACATCAAGGAAACCTCATATATGGGCTGGGGAGATGGCTCAGCAGTTAAGAGCACTTGCTGGGAGGGCAGAAGACCATTCGAGATCAATTCTGTCAGAACCCACATAGAAATTCGGACATGGTTACCCACATCTGTAACCCCAGACTATGGGGAGTGATCAGAGAATCACTGGAGCTCATAGACTGAAAACAGCCACATCCAGGGAGAAACTCTGTCTCAACCAGGACCCATTCTCCTCTGGCCTCTGCTCGCATGCTCAGGGCTGTGCATGTGCACATGTAGATTCATGCACCACACCATACATATTCTATACACATGTACATGCCTAAAAGAAAAACCTCCTCAAATGCACTACAGTGTATATGTTTCTTTAAACTAGACATTGCCAAAGTTTAATGAAATCCAAAGGACAGTTGGATATGAGTGCATTTGTTGATCCTTACTAAAGTTTTTTAGTGTTAAAAAATTGACAATATTCAAAAATATTTTTATTGAATACAAATTTGAGAATTGTTGGAGATTTCTTCGGTTAATTTACTAAAGAGTAGAAGAAATTAGGCTGGAGAGGTGGCTCAGAAGTTAAAGGGGCTTTTTTGCAAAGTTTGATTCCAGGGTTCAGTTCCCCAGTAGCCACATAAAGACAGATGCACAAAGTGTTGTATACATCTGGAGTTTGTTTACAGTGGCAAGAGGCCCTGGTATACCCATTCTCATTCTCTCTCTCACTTTCTGCTGGCAAATAATAATAAATAAATAAATAATAAAATGTTGTTTAAAAGAAAAATCATCATTTCCTTTTTTACTGGGCTGCTCAACTGTGATTTTCATCTTTTTCTACAAAGGAAGTTTTATTTTCTTCAGGTCATTGTGGATTTTGCCCTCTTAAGAGGTTGTGATGTCACCTGAGTGTTTCGTGACCTGATTCCTGAGATTTAAAGAAATTTCAGGAAATTATTAGATGACTACCAGCCACATTTATTAGAAAATGGGCATTTTTGAATCCTGTTTGTTTCAGTGATATCCACAGTTCAAATCCACATTTTTTGGCTCACGAAATACATGATATTGCAGTCACTTTCACATGGCTGGCAGAAATCACCTGACCAAAAGTAGCAGTTTCCAGACTTGAGTGAAAGCTCCATGATGGCAGGGAAAAATAGTGGCATGAGCAGAGGGTGGACACCACTCCATGGAAAATATAAAGTGGACAATAGCAAAAAGAGAGTGTGCCCAACACTGGCAAAGGGAAACTGGTTATAATACCTATAAGCCCACCTCAACACTATTAATAATTACTATCATGCAATTCAAACTAGGCATATGATTTTATAGAAAATGCAACTCACTAAAGTTAATTTTTACAGAAAGAAAAATATAGAGATTGAAGTTAATTCATGCAGTTTATTACTCATACAGAAATACTTTGGCAGTTGCAGTGAAAGTATTTTAAAATCCATCTCATTCTTAACTTGCTCTTTGAGTTAGTAATTTCAAGATATCCACAAAAAATTATTACTATTGTCCAGTGTTAATTTTGTAAAGTCATAAAGACAGTCTTATTTCCATGTTCCATGAACTAGGACTTGATTTGAAAAAAAAAAATGCCTTCATGTGTGGACATGTTTCAATTTCATACGGTCAGAGAGGCTTTCATAAGATAGACTGCTCTTAACACGTTTCCCCACCATGCTTCATTCACCATGGTATGAGGTTGGAGCAATTCTTGAGCTGCCCATAGTGACAAGAGGTGGCAGGTTTTATGAGATCAACATGAAAGAAAAATCAGACACTTAGGGCTGGAGAGATGGCTTAGTGGTTAAGGCACCTGCCTCCTAAGCCTAAGAATGCTGGTTCCAATCTCTAGGTCCCACGTTTAGCCAGATGCAAAGTGATGCAAGGGCGCAATGCTGCACTTGACCACAAGGGGGCTCACGCATCTGGATTTCGTTCATAGCAGCTGAGAGACTGCTGGCACGCCCATCTCTGTCTGTCTTCCTCTCCCTCTCTCTGTCTCTCTCCAAAAAAAAAAAAAAAAAAAAATCAGACAATCCTTACAGTCTGTTTTACAGGACAGAATCATTGAATTTTCTACAAGTATTTCTTGATGAATAGTTCTGCCATTCTCCTCTGAGATTTTCTTTCTCATGTCTCCATATTTTCCTAGGAAGATAATGTCTCTGAAGTATTTTGTTAGTTTATTTTTTGTTTTTAAATTTTTGTAAGTATTCTTTGCAATAAATTACATTGATTTGTGTTCCTGGAAACAAGTTTTAAATGTAAACTTCTGTTTGTTTCTTGGATCTTTTTTGTCATAAAGGAGAATATATGTATTAAATTATATCCTGTTTATTATTTAAAATAAATAAATTGTGACAAAAATAGAACTCAGATTTTAAAGTTGAAATATTTTGCTCTTCAAATGTTACACGATGGATGTTATTTGGTGTTAACATATTAGTAGGACAAATAGCATTAATAATGGAAAAGAAATTGGAAATATTATGAAGTGAAAATAGATAATTCATTAGCTGAAATGATGTTTGGTGTCTGCAGTTTAAATAACAATATTTATTATTGTTATGGTTAATATTATTGTGATCCATTATTATTCATAGATGTTTTAATTATTTAAATGTTTGTTGCTATTACACAGCAAAACATTCAGAATGTGTTCTATAAAGGAAAACTTGGCTTTCTAATTCCAGATAGGTAGGTAGGTAGATAGATAGATAGATAGATAGATAGATAGATAGATAGATAGATAGATAGATAGATGATAGATAGATAGATAGAGTTACCACAGTAACCATCTGCCTGAATCACTTTACTACCATGTGGACGTTGCCTCTGATACTCTCAGAGGTGAAGTACAGAGCATCCCGATCCTACAATGGTTCTTCTTACCCTCTTTCACCTTTAAGGAGATGTGAGAGCAATAAGGATGCAGTAGAAATGGTACTTTGCACTTGGCATGTTATTCTCTTCCAGGGCTAGTGGCATGAAGAATAACACATCACCATGGTCCTGGTCAGTGGTACAAGTAACAGGACCCATTCAGCTGAGTCATTACCAGGAGAAGTGACAGATGGTGCACAGCGTACTCTTCAGCTACACTGTGACATTTGGAACACGGGATTGCATACATTTTGACTTAGCTGTATTTTCTGGAATTCACTATGTAGGCTCAGGGTGGCCTCAAATTCATGACGATCCTCCTACCTCTGCCTCCAGAGTGCTGGGATTAAAGGTGTGTGCCACCACGCCTGGCTTCATTTAGGTATATTTTCAACTGAAGATGGGCTTATCAGAAGTACATCGAGGATTAGTTGGAGAACACCCCTATTTATTTTTTTCGTGGCTCAGTTTAGTGTCAAATTTAAGTGAAATCTGAACACTCCATGAGAGATGCAACAGTTCTTTGACAAATTTTCCTCCATTTTTATACAGTATGGGAGTTTAACATTTTTGGAGAAGTTAAGAAATTTTAATGTGGCAAACTTGTAATACTCTAGGTTTAATTTCAGTTTTGTTTGTCTGTTTGCTTACTTGAGACAGGATCTTGCTATGCAGCCCAGTCTTGCCTAATGACAATTGCCCTGCCTTTGTCATCACCATGCCACCTTCTTGAACTTTTGCTCAAAGTTTTCTTTTAACAATGTTTATATTTATTTAATTATTTGAGACAGAGAGAGAATGAGAATGGGCATGCCAGGGCCCTTATTCGCTGCAAATGAACTCCAGATGCATGCACCACCTTGTGCATCTGGCTTATATGGGTCCTGGGGAATTAAACCTGGGTCCTTTGGCTTTGCAGGCAAGCACCTTGACTGCTAAGCCATCTTTCTAGCCCTCCAAGTTTTATTTCATATACTTCTTTATATTGAGATAGGCTCTCAGTATATTCCCCAGGACGGCCTCAAACATTTGAAGTCAGTTAGTCCTCTTAGTCAACCTCCCATGTAGCTGGGACAATACCTCAAACTTTTCAAGGTGCTGTTTTGAAAATCAGAGAGTCCTAAGGACTGTGCAATGGGTTTAAGCAAACAGATGGTTCAGAATCTCAAGCCATTGTAGAAAAGAGTCTAATTTAAAGAGAGTTTTTAGCACATCTATAATCACAGCACCCCAAAAGGATATTGAGTTTATAATTAGGCTATCTCACAACACTAAATGTATAAAGAAAGAAATAGGAGTTTATCCAGTGAACACATTAATGGTGAATCTAGTATTCATTTCTCTGTGAGCCGAGGTGCTGCAAACAACTGGCTGATTGTTTTAGTGCTTATTTTCTAGGGAGGTCACAGAAAATAAGAAAATATACAGATAATATTGTGTCCATAGGTGATGTGTGTGTGTGTGTGTGTGTGTGTTTGTGTATGTGTGTACATCAGAGAAAAGAAAGGAGAAAAGGTATTGTAAGTTAAGATATGGTAACTGGGGAAATGCTCTGAGATGGATACACTTAAATTAAATGCAGAAGTAGTGTGGATAGCAGCAAAGCCATTCAGTTTTCTTCTGGAAAAGAACTCAGGCCGCAGGAGTATCAGAAGCCAAGATGTTGGGACTAAAGTGCTCCCAGCAATTCACATAACGAAGCAGGTCAAAGAGAAGGAGTGAGTTTAATGAGGAAAGGAGGCGGTCACCAGGGACAGCTTTTTGTTTTTTGTAACATTATGTAGAATTTTATATGGATTTTGGTTTTTATGATCTCTTAAATAGAAGCCACTGTGGGCTTTGATATCTCCCTCTCCTCCCTCCCTCCCTCCCCCCTCTCTCTCTCTCTCTCTCACACACACACACACACACAAGGTTTTGCTATATGGCCAGCTGGCCTTCAGTTTGCATTCTTTCTGCCTCCACATCTGCATTACTCAGGTTACATATATGTGTTTACCACACTCCTGGGTTGTTATACCTCATTGTAACCTCTCTTGTCTGCATACCAGACAGGGGATTCGGGTCAGAGGATGAAGAACAATTACGAAGGTATTAATTGAATGTCTGCAATCAAGTTAGCACAGCTGAGGTGATGGGAAACTGGCAGATTTAGAAGGTGGAAATCTGCAACATCCCCTGATGGATTGACTGTGTTTTGTGTAAGAAATAGAAGAATCAGGATAACTGTTAAATTGTCAATTGGATGTCAGAATATTTCAAAGATCGAGTTCCTATTTACTTAAAGGAAAGGGACACAAGGTGGAGGGGGAGAGGAAATTTGAGGATGGGGGAAAGGACATAGCTGGGAATATCCATGTTGGAGATGAGGTATTCACACTCTTTTAAGCAGTCAAGTGGAGATTGAATATAGCTGGTGTTCTGAGGCCTTTGGTCTAAGGAGAAAGGGAAATAACATTCAAAATAAAAGCAGAGAGTGAGAGCTCCCCACTAAAGCAGACTTAGAATATGCTCTCTAAGGCTTAGGGAATATTGAGGAAGTCGGGCAGGGAAGGAAGAATGTAAGAGGCACAGAGGCCATACTGTGAGGCATTGTGCCCCCCCAAAGGGAACCAGGAACCAGCTGGTACATCCATGACCCCATAGTAATTACTAATACTCAGACTGAGAAGGGCTCTCTGGATCAGGGTTGAGGAAGGGGGGGGAATGGAAAGATGACCAGTTTACAGTATTTTCATGTATCAATGTTCTTAATAAGAGTTATAAAGAAATAAATATGGGACTGAAGAGATGAGATGGCTCAGCATTTAAGGCACTTGCTTGCAAAGCCTAACAACCTGGGTTCCAGTGCCCACATAAAGGCAGATGCACAAAGAAGTACATGTCTCTGGAGTTCATTTCCAGTGCCTGGAGGTGCTGGCATACCCATCCTGTCTGTCTCTCTTATCTCTATCTCTCTCTGCTGGCAAATTAATTAATGTAACACATAGGCAGTAAAATGAAAATAATAAAATATTTTAAAGCATTTTTGTGTCATGCACATATTATAAGCTTGGGTTAGATGTTAATAAACTGGATATGTCCCTTGTTTTCAAATATATAATGGTATGCAAGCTTTGTTACACATATTTGAATTATACAGTGCTTATATGTAACTTCTGAAGAAGCAATGCTGGTTCCACTACCACATTTTGATACCTAGTTTAGTTAATGAGCCATTCTCTTGAAGGGAGTTTGGTTTTTCTTCACGCCTCTTGTAGTTCTTACAGAAGACTATTCTGAGAAGGCCTTTAAGCTTTCTCCTCCTACTGATCTCTGCAGGAATTTAAACGTCCACGTCTTACAATTGTGCATGTTTTTTTTCTGTTTTATCATATCAATGACATTTAAATTTGGAGTTGTATCAAATGTACATTATATCCCGGTATCATGTTGCTATTTCCCAAGTTAATGAAAGCTAATCATTAGGCTCACATGTTCTGTGTTTGAGTTGTATGTACTTTTGTAAGTGTTGTTTGGAAGCAACACTGGTATTACTCTCTCAATAACTCTGCATGGAGCTTTTGAAGAATATGCTGAGGCACCGAGTAAATAAATCCCTAATAATGCAACTACCCAGGAAAACCAAGGCGGGAGTTTTAGTTTCTTCTTTTATTTTATTCTCTTTCCTTTGGTGCTTTAGGTCTTTCAGATACATTTGATAAGGTGTTACACCTGTCATTTTCCCATTATGGAGACTGCTGTGCTGAACGTTGATGCTTGACCCTCCAGCACAGCATCTTTCCTCTGAGTCAAAGACGAGAGTAAATGGATCTCTGCTCAGGGAACCAGGCTGCACTAACCACTCTCCAGGACCAAATCACAGAAGCAATTTAAACTATAAGCAGCCCAGCACTGCTTCAGTAGTATCCCCAGGGGAACAGAGCAGTTAAAACAAAATTGCATGTAGTTTTCATTCATGATTTGTGCTCTTTCCCAGAAATCTAATCGAGAGTTATGCAGGAATATTTCAAACTGGTTTCACTGACAGTTCTAGGAGCGGTCTTCATGAAATAACACTGGGCAGGCATGTCTGACAGGAGGGAAAAATGTAATGATTCAGACTGTGGCACAGTGGGTCACTTCTAAGAGCTTCCACACTGAAAGCAATCCTTTATGACATGAAGTTGAAGAATAAAGTAAAAAATAGAAACTTGGATACTTAAAAATTTGTAAAATGGCTAACTTAATGTGGTTACTTCATTCTTTTAAAACAAAAAATGTATGATATATATATATATATATATATATATATATATATATATATAAAAAATTTTTGGAGATTTATCCATAAAAGCAATGTCATTGATATACATCATCTAAATTTTTCCATAAATGATATACTGTCAAGATTAACTGGCTGTTTAGATCTTTGCTGAAAATTTATTAGACCTTTGAGAACTATGTATCTGAAACTATAAATCATTTTCGACTGCTCTCTAGCATTAAATACAATAATTTAATTTAATTTATTTATCCATTCCTCAGATAGAAATTAAATATTTAGGACTTTGCAAGAAACTAAGAAACCAAAAAGGCAGAATGACAGTGGCAAACAATTTCTTGATTTTGTGCTTGGCAGACTGTCTTATTGAGTCACTATGAACACTAAAGCTACAAAGAAATTGCTTGAGGAAGAAGCAAAATTACCAAATGATGGCAGAGTTTTGAATCTTAGAATGAGGACACAAATAAAATAATAGTCTGTAGAAGCTACTTTCTTGTTTCTGGGACAAAACATCTGACCAAAAGCAGATTATGGGAGAAAAGGGCTTATATTTCAATTTATAGTTTTTAAAAATACTTTATTTTTATTTATTTATTTCTTTGACAGGCTAAGAGGGAGAAAGAGAGAGAGAGAGAATGGGCGTCCCAGGGCCTCCAGCCACTGCAAATGAACTCCAGATGTGTGGGTTCACTTATGTATCTGGCTAACGTGGGTCCTGGGGAATTGAACCTAGGTCCTTTGGCTTTGCAGGCAAATGCCTTTAACACTGATTCATCCCTTTAGCCCCTCAATTTATAGTTTTAAGGGGAAGTTTCATCATGGTGGGGCAAGCATGACAGAGCAGGCAGTTGGAGCATCCCATCTCGACAGGAAGCAGGAAAATCATCTGAGTGAGCCAGCTGGCAACATCCACTAGGGCTAGACTCATCAAGCACAAGATCCATCCCCAGTAACACACCTCCTCCTGCAAGGCTCCACCTCCCAAAAGCTCCACAGCCAAGACTAAGTAGAAACCTTAATCACAGCCCTTGAAGCTATGGGGAAAAATGGCATTCAAAGCACCACATTGGCCGACCAGGAAGCTGGTAAATATGAAACTCAGGGAGTGACTTTTAATTTAATTTATTTTTTTTTTTTTTTTTGGAGAGAGACAGAGAGAGAGAGAGAGGGCGAGGGAGAGGGAGATAGAGGGAGAGGAAGACAGAAATGGGCTCGCCAGCAGCCTCTCAGCTGCTGCAAACGAAATCCAGATGTGTGCGCCCCCTGTGGTCAAGTGCGGCATTGCGCCCTTGCATCACTGCATCTGGCTAAACGTGGGACCTGGAAATTGGAACCGCTGGAGATTGGAACCCGCATTCTTGGGCTTAGGAGGCAGGCGCCTTAACCACTAAGCCATCTCTCCAGCCCGGGAGTGACTTTTAACAGCCTCAAAAGGTGCTTCATGACGTAGAAAGGATGTGTAAACCTTTTCTTATTTCTCAGCTCTGCCACCTGCTTTCAACTGTGATTGGGTACAGTAATACTTTCCACCAAAATGTCCAAGACTCTTTTCATTTAAACCACTTCTAGAAATAAACCTCCTGATCCTTAGCCACTCAATAGGCATATAAACCCAGTGAACACCGTCATTCATTGGGATCTTCCCACTCACGGGACTATTCATCAGAATTCACTGGGGATTTTTATAAAAATGCATATGTTCATGAACTCAACTGATAAGAAGATTTCTAGGACAGAGGAGTTGTATTTTTCACATACAAAAAAAAAAAAAAATGTCTGTAGATGAATCAAAAGACACTTGAACCATGAGTTCCCTAAGCACAGCTTAAATGTCTGAGCAAAGTGTCCCTCACAGGACCTAATGAAACCTGGTCTAAACTAGCCATGTAATCTAAAAAGAAAGAAAAGAGCTATTCTTAAAATGTTTGGCCAGAATTAAACTGATGTGCTTGAGTGATTTTGAAATAGTATGTGCTGAGAAAGCAGCCAATGTTATTGACACCCCTGAGTTTCCAACTGTTTCTCACAGATAACATGCCTTAAGTGTGGAAGAGAGACCTCCAGTGATCAGGTTATTGGATTTATGGTGGGCATGGCAGGTATTTAGTTAATTATCAGATGCATGCACGGTAAAGCTTTACAGTTGTTCGCAGATGACAGTGTGTGGTCTCCTTGTGTCCCCAGCACAGTGACGCCGTCCACGACCTTCTTCTGGATGTGGTCACGTGGGTTGGCATCTTGCTCTCCCTGGTTTGTCTCCTCATCTGCATCTTCACCTTTTGCTTCTTCCGTGGGCTCCAGAGTGACCGGAACACCATCCACAAGAACCTCTGCGTCAGCCTCTTCGTGGCCGAGCTGCTCTTCCTGATCGGCATCAACCGAACCGACCAGCCAGTAAGCCACATGCCCTGACCTGAACCACAGCCTTCCCCGCACGCACAGCCTCCCAGCCCTGCCAGGAATGCAGGGAACCACACTTAAAACCGTCTTGATGGATTTTACTTGGTTGGTCGCTTTCATGTGCCATGGCCATCATGAAGCAAAGAATCTTCTAGATGAGATGCACATTGCTTTTATAAAAAATTATTTTTTAAAACAGATAATAGTCTTTTATTCCTTCTCCCCTGTTTACATTCCTGTGGGGCCCTCTTCAGTGGGTTTATGGTCATCGTTGTGGGGTCTTGAAGGCCTCAGCTAGTCCCCATGGGACAGTAGTAGTAACGTGCCTCAGGGTCTTCCCACCCACTCTGTGGCTCTTATGATCTTTCTACTCCCTCTTCTGGAATGTTCTCTCACCCATCGCAAGCCTGTGTGAAGTCTGATTCGGTGTTCTGTATTTATGCAGGTAGTTCTTGGCTTTCAGCCAGTTCCATGACTACCCATGTAAGTCCTCCGTGATTAGAACTTCCCACCAGAATGACACATTTGTGCAGTTCATGAGGCCATATTAAAATGCCATTGTTATATTATGTTCACAGTTCAAATGTATAGCAGTATATATGTTTTTTCTCTTATAGTAACAAAAGAATATTTTTTCTACCTTGAAAATTTTGCTTCCCTCCTATTAATCCCTATTTCTCTTCAAATTCATAATGACCAATGAGATACACACACACACACTCACACATACATATTGCATATTGGCTTTTCTTCTTCTTCTTCTTCTTTTTTTCACTTTGTGTATCTGGCTTGGGTACTGGGAAACGCAGGCCTTCAGGCTTTGCAGGTGAGTGTTTTAACCGCTGTACCATCTCTCTAGCCTTAGGACAGAAAGGTTTTAAAGGCACTTAGAAATACAAGAGCACAATACACTTTTATTAATTGACTTTTCTTGAAGGATATAGCGTCACACGGATTCTGTGTCCAATGGCCTTGGCAGGCAGGTTGCTTTGGGATTTGGCTCCAACCAGGCCCCCGTCTCCATGGGTCAGCGTAACCTTCCCCAGGTCACTGTCGTTTTGTTAGGTTTGCCACCAGGAGTCACTGCGTTGTTTGGGCTTTGTGCACATCCGCACATCTCTTGCCCAAGTAGAAGTCAGTTTCATCTCGGGCATAAACACCTTCAATTTTAAGAAGAGCTGTATGCTCCCTTTGGTTCTGGAGACCCCACATATAGCCAGCAAAAATGGCCTTGCTCCGGAACCTTCCAGACACATCTGCCTTTTTCCCAGCAGGCCCCACTTATCTGCCCCCCAAAAGTCAAGCTGCAGAACTTCACTCACCTCATTGACTTTTCTTTTGGGGACTCTAAAGGCTTTGTCTAAGTATCATTTAGGTGGAATAATGTGATATATGGCTTTTCCAGATGGGTTTATTTTACTAAGTTAAAGGTATTTAAGTTTCCTTCATTTCATTTTGTGACTTCATCACTCTTTTCATTACTGAATCATTTTTTATTGTCTGACATACCATACTGCCATTCTCCCACTGAATGGCATTTTGTGATGGCTTTAAAGTCCTGGCAGTTATTTTATTTTTATTTTATTTCTATTTTATTTATTTATTTTTTCAAAGACGGGTCTCACTCTAGTCCAGGAACTCACAATGTAGTCTCAGGCAGGCCTCAGACTCACAGTGATCCTCCTACCTCTGCCTCCAGATTAAAGATATGCACCACCATTCCTGGCAAATGTTAGCAATCATGAGTGGAACTTCCATAAACACCTGTGTGCAGGTGTTTGCAGAGATAGAAGCGCTCAACTCATTTAGGTAAATTCCAAAGAACAGAGTTGCTGGGTGTACAGTCAGGGCCTGCATTATTTTGGAAAACTGTCAAGCTGTCTTTCCAGAGTATCTGGATTGTTTAACATGCCCTCCAGTGAGTAAAATTTAGTCAGAAATCCTGCAAGTCTGTTCTTATAGCTAAAACTGCAGCGGGAAGGAAAAACTTAATTTGGGGGGAATTTTTTACATGATTTATGGACAAAATAATTCATTCACTTAATGCTGCTCTCCAGGAAGTGTTCATATATACAGCATACCATATAGTGAAAAGGCCTTTGGACTCAAGTCTGTGATTATGCATTCATGATTAATGACTATCAAGGATACAATTATGGTGAATATGTATTTTAATTGGTTTTCATAGCTTTCCTCATGAATGCATATGTATGAATAAGCAATCACAGTATACATTTACTTTCCCCAAAAGTGATAACAAAAACTAACCGCTGAAGTTCCAACTTTAAAAAGCACAAATGAAAAATTATGATATCTTCCATAAAGATCTGTCTTTTTAACCTGAAATTCAAATGCTGTATGATTTTCCTTTCATTTAGAAATCGGACTTGTATTTTCATTTCTTGATAAGATATGATAAACTTTTCCACCACCAAACAGCGTAAGCAGTACCCCACCAGTTTCTAACAAGTAACGTAAATGACAGTGATTCATATGGAAAACGTGTGGGAGGGGTCACTGGGCAACATTTCTCCTTTCTCCCCCTGCCAGTTAGGTGACCATTTCTGAGCCCAGATCATGGTCGAAACCTGATTTCTCACTCATCTCTCAGAAATGTGACTTACTCATGTGTCCTTCCTTGACCTCCATCTAAGGCAGGAAAACCAGCATAGTCTTTGTGTTACTTCCTGGGTATCACATTCACCACTTAGTCCACCTTAACCTCATAATTTCTGTACATTAGTTGACCTTTCCCACTATAACTTATTGATCTGAGTTTGGACTTCCTGTCAAAAGAAAGAATACAAGGATATGAGAATGTCAGGGTTTGGCATGTGATGGGAGATTGATAGATTGATAGTAGTGTATGGAAAATAATATACATATGAAAAGATAGCTGTCATTGTTTAAAAACTTATCTAGCCCTGCATGGTGGCACATGCCTTTCTTTAGTCCCAGCACTCGGCAGGCAGAGGTAGGAGGATCACCATGAGTTTGAGGCCACCCTGAGACTACATAGTGAATTCTAGGTCAGCCTGGATCAGAGTGAGACCCTACCTCAAAAAAAAAAAATAAATAAAAATAAAAATAAAAAAAACTTATCTTAGTAATATTTAGTACACAATGTGAACTTTCAAACACCACCCTATGTCCTACCTAAAATAAGACATGAAAGGAATACTAGCAATTAGAATAATTGACACTCTAATATGAAGATTGTTATTCATAAATAACACTGAATTTTAACAAAGTTTATTCCCTTTGGTTTTAATGTTTCATTTTTATTATAAATAAAGAAACTGTGGGTGTATTTCAGTGGTTAGAGCACTGTTTTTTTTTTAGCATGTACAACATCTTGAATTTGATTGCCAACAATGAAAAAAGTATCCCAATATGTTAGCCTGACATTGTCTAAGAGAGAGGGAGATTAAAAAAAAAAAAAAAAAAAAAAAAAAACTCACAAAATCTGTTTTAAATCTTTTTTTTTTTTTTTTAATTTTGAAATCAAGTCTCACTCTTGTAGCCCAGGCTGGCTTAGAAATCACAACCCTCAATAAAAAAAAATTAAATTAACTAAAAAAATCCAGTTGTGGTGGCGCACGCCTTTAATCCCAGCGCTAGGGAGGTAGGAGGATCACCATGAGTTTGAGGCCACCCTGAGATTACATAGTGAATTCCAGGTCAGCCTGAGCTAAAGTGAAACCCTACCTTGAAAAACCAAAAAAATAAAATTAAAAAAATTAAAAAAAAAAATCACAACCCTCTGCCTCCCACATACTGAGGCCATTATCACATTTGGCTACTTAAAAATCTTTAGACTGAGTTCAATAATAATTATCTATGCTCTCTTATTACGCTTTCCCCTGAAATGTTATAATTTTCCTTATTTCAATATTGTACGATTGTCTATAAGCTGTTATTAAAGATAGTTTTCAAACGGAAGTGCTATGTAATTATTTGATTAGGCGTTAGTGTTTCTGCCTTAAGGATCTATTCTTCTGTAGACTCAGTGTATAATTGCAGGGCTGGTCACCATTCCCGTGGGTGCTCACTGGTGACACAGTGTGTGGGTCTGCTCTGTGACGGAAGCCGGTGCTCCTTTTCCTAGATCGCCTGTGCCGTGTTCGCTGCCCTCTTACACTTCTTCTTCCTGGCGGCCTTCACGTGGATGTTCCTGGAGGGCGTGCAGCTCTACATCATGCTGGTGGAGGTGTTCGAGAGTGAGCACTCACGGAGGAAGTACTTCTACCTGGTCGGCTATGGGATGCCTGCACTCATTGTAGCTGTGTCAGCCGCAGTAGACTACAGGAGTTATGGAACAGACAAAGTGTGAGTTGAATGGTTCCTTCCTTCCTTCCTTCCTTCCCTCCTTCCTTCCTTCCTTCCTTCCTTCCTTCCTTCCTTCCTTCCTTCCTTCCTTCCTTCCTTCCTTCCTTTCTTTCTTTCTTTCTTTCTTTCTTTCTTTCTTTCTTTCTTTCTTTCCTCTCTCTTTTAAACTCTGAAGAAATGAAAGCTTTGGAATATCTTGGTCCCTAGATGCCCTCCAAGCATGCACTAAGGGCACAAGAGATGCCATTGAGATGTATGGTGTGCATTTGTCATGACGTAAAATAAAATACATTCTTGACACTAAATACCATGGCACTTTAAGCCAAATGTTATAATTTTTCAAAGTATCGAGGCAGGTGCCCTATGTAGAGTAGCTCTAGGAAAGCTGTTAGCTGTCAGAGAATAGCGCATTTCCTGAAATTGCTGCTTTCTTGAAAGTCACTTCTGGTCATCGGACGGGATTTTATAGTATTAACAGGAAAACTGAAGGAGAAGGGCAGTGTGTTCTTTTCTCCTCTTCTTTTTCTTTCCATACAGGGGATTTGGGATATGGCAATATATTTTATTTTCTCTATATATTTAACTGTTCAGAAATCTTTATAGAGATGTACGTCATATCAAAAAAGAGGTTCTGTTGAAAATTCTTTTATTCCAAACGAGTTCTTGAGAAATGAATAAAGGTTTCAGTAGAAGAGATAAAACCAAGGTGGATCTCTGATAAACGCCTATACTTAAGACATAGACGGGGGGGGGGATAAAAAGTAGAGAAGAAGAAATAAACAGAGCCTTAGAAAGAGAATCTTGGGCTTGAGGGTCGAAGAAAGTGGGAGAAAGTTTCACATTGGCCTTTCAAAACCAGTGGTGATTTATGTCAAAGATAATTCGAGTCGGATAAGCATCACCGGAAATCGCTTGACCTTTACAATAGCTATTTTGAGAAAATACTGGAAGCAGAAGCCAAATTGGAGGGTGTGAAAAAGTAAGCCAGTAGTAAGAAAGCAGAGTTATCCAGACCCCGATATGTGATGTCACTGAGAGCTACTGAAAATATTGTTTGTGTGATTACAATGGTGAAGTTTTTGAAACGGGGTGTAAAATGAGATGTGGGGAGGGATAGATCTATGACAGAGCACTTAGCTTGGCACATGCAGGCCATGAGTTTGGTCCTCAATATTGGAAAAAAAAAACAAGGGGGGAACAGTTTATAAAATATGAAATTTTAAGTTAACAGGAAATAAAAGCTTCAGTGTATGCAGGTTGAACTAAGGGAAGGGTCCTCACTAAACACAAGAAATGCAAGACCTTCATTCAGTCTGGAAAGTGCCTTTAGCAGTCACAAGTCTGTGGTATCAACATGATAGATGGAAATGAACCATCTTAATTCATTACTTTGCCTGTGATTTTAGGACTATGTGGCAGCACATGTTTGATAAACCAAATCAGGTTTATTTCACATGACGTAGGATATGTGTTGATGCAGTGACCTTTCTTTTTATAGGGATATGAAGGAAAGAACAAGTCAGGTAAACTTCTACGCAGAGCAGTGTTTCCAACAAGAATAAGACATGAACTTCTGTTGAGTGAATAGTTGAGGTCACACTAAGAATAGTTGAGGTCACGCTAAAAGGACAGGAGATTTGAAAATGAGCACTACGGAAAATTTGTTAAAGAGCTAATTAGACATCACTGAAAAGATTTCTAAGCCACAGTGAAGCCTCAGATGAGGATGGATAACATCAATTTGTACAGAAGTTAATAAGCCAAATTTCATGACGTTCCACCAGCAGTCAGCAGCTTGAACATGCTGGCAGTAAACCTTTTTGCTTCCCAGAAATGAGGATTCATAAAGAGGGAATGACAGAACGAAGATGCCAAAATTATTGGGAGTATAGTTAAAATTGTGTGTGTGATATGCACCGGTACTGAAAATACGATGAAAAGGAGACCTTTTCATTTCTGGTGCTGTGAATTGTAGTCAGATCTGAATTCTTTCTGTGAATCCCAATAATGACTTATACCAAATAAGCATTAGGGAAAGGGCTTATCTAACATTGCCTCTAAAGTTATCTTAGACAATATGTATTAGATTAATCGCAGTGTTTTAAAATGCCTTTATGGATATAATTTGCACACCATAGAATTCATCCCTTTAAAGTATACACTTCAATTGTCATCCATCTAAAAGAAACCCATTAGCAGCCACTCCCCCAGGATCATAGCATTTTACATTTTAATTAATGCACTGCCCCCCCCCATGAAATTCAGTTGAATGATACCATTATGTGTGACCTTATGTCAGTTTAAATGTTGTCCTTAACAGTTCCACTTGGCTCTCTTGATAGCCTCGATTGGCTTGTGTTTTTCTTTAATACCCCATTCCCCTGACTTATTTGTAAACTATCCTATTCCTGACCAGAATCAAATTGTTTCCTTTGTGTTATAGTCATTTATTTGGAGACAGATGTCATTTTCTGGATAGTAAACAATCTGTCTTCTCTTAGAAGCAATAATGCACAGTCTCTTGTGACCTTGCTAAAGCTTTGGCCATCGAGGTTTCATTTCCTGCCCATAACTGGAAGGTCTCATTTGCTGATATTATTACTGGGTGGTAATAGAAACTAATTTACTTCTCAGGCACTAATTTTAAACAAAATTTAATAGTTCAGTTTTGCACTTAGGATTTTTCCCCAACTTAAATAAAAGTAGACATAGAGAAAAAAGAGGGAATATGGAAGAGGGTAAACAAGGAACAGGAGAATTGTTACTCAGATTTTTCCACAGGAAGGCATAGAACGTTTCATTATGACTGTGTTCATTTTTTATAAATTATCCACAAAGATGAGTTCTAAAGCCATGAGAGGTGGAGGTGGGGGATGTCTAACTTCTACTTAGGGAAACTCACCCAACTCAACAGCGGTGCCCCTGATGTTTTGCCCATTGAGGATGCAGGTATTGAAATTAGAATGGTTATTCATTGATTGACCCTTACCTGAGAAGCTGAAATAAGAGAAAATAAGGGAACCAGGGTTTAATCAAGACATCTTCTCAAAGAAAAATATAGCCAATGAGCTTTGACCCAACACATAGGATTTCTGCCCACAGAATTCTGTTTTGTCTTCCTTTTTATTGTCTGAATTGGCTGTTTCAGTCTCTGCAACCGTTGTGGAAAGGTTTTTATTATTTTCTATTATTATTTTCTATATGACTTTTCTAAGTCTTGTTTCGCACATGATTTTTTTTAAGTTTTAACCTCTATTGAAAATTTTCATACATATACATAATCATACTGCAATTCAATTGAACTTCCCTGCCTTATCTTTCTTTCATGCCCCCTTTTCATCTCCCCCACTGAAACCCTTCCTTCAAACTAGTCCTTTTGTATTTTGATGTATTTTTGTGCCCTCCTCCATTTCACATAACATAATGTTGACGTGACCAGTATTGTGCAAGTTTCACGCAGATAATGAGAGCTGCAGTCAGCTCACAAATGCAATGAGCGTTACATGTCTGAAATATAGTGTTCCATGACTTTTTTGTGTGTAATTGTAATATCGTTCATTGTTTGGTTGCTAGTGTTAATTTTTCTATTTGTGACGTTGATTTAGTTGAAAATTAAAATGTGAGTGAGGGGCTGGAGGGATGGCTTAAAGGTTAAGGCGTTTGCCTCCAAAGCCAAACGACCCTGGTTTGATTCTCCAATAACCATGTTAGCCAGATACACAAGGTGGTGCATGCGTCTGGAGTTTGTTTGCAGTGGCTGGAAGCCCTCATATGCTAATTCTCTATCGCTCCCTCTTTCTCTCTGTCAAATAAATAAATAAAAATAAAAATAAAATATCTGGGCTGGAGAGATGGCTTAGTGGTTAAGGCAACTGCCTCCTAAGCCTAAGAACACTGGTTCCAATCTCCAGCGGTTCCAATCTCCAGGTCCCACTTTTAGCCAGATGCAATGTAACGAAAGGGCACAATTCCACACTTGACCCCAAGGGGGCGCACGCATCTGGATTTTGTTCGCAGCAGCTGAGAGGCCTCTGACGCACCCATTTCTATCTTTCTTCCTCTCCCTCTCTCTCTGTCTCTCTCCAAAATAAACAAATAAATAAATAAAATATTTAAGGGCTGGAGAGTTGGCTTAGCAGTTAAGCACTTGCCTGTGAAGCCTAAGGACCCCGGTTCGAGGCTTGACTCCCCAGTACCCACGTAAACCAGATGCACAAGGTGGTGCATGCATCTGGAGTTTGTTTGCAGTGGCTGGAGGCCCTGGTGCACCCATTCTCTCTCTCTCTGTCTGCCTCTTTCTCTGTCGGTCTCAAATAGATAAATAAAAATAAACAAAAAATTAAAAATATATATATTTTAAAAAATGTGAGTGAGCCAGGTGTGGGGCTTAGGCCTGTAGTATAAGTACTCTAGAGGCTAAGGTAGAAGATTCATCATGAGTTCCAGGTCAACTTGGGCTAGAAAGAGACCGTATCTCAAACAATGTATGTAGACCAGTCTAATACAACTAGACTTAGAATTCAGAGAACATATTGTCAGCCATGATCCAGGAATTATTGTGAAGCTCTATAAAATATTTTATATACTAGAGTTTTTAAAGTTATTTTTTAAAATTAAAATACAGTTGATTAAAATATGACATAACAAACCCAAAATATGACTTTTGCTGATAAAAACATATAATATCTATAAATAAAGTACAAATATTTAAACAATAGGTATAGCGATATTAGTATTATTTATTATCATTTAATAATGTTAAACATATAACATCAAAGCATATTTTATGTTATATATAATAATAGAATATTATTAAATATACTTTCAGATAATCAGAAATAAATTACTCAGATCACATACAACATTTGAATTCATCACAACCCTCACTCTTTTTGTTTCTTTGGTTTTGGTTTTTCAAGGTAGGGTCTTACTCTAGCCCATGCTGACTTGCAATTCACTGTGTATTCTCAGGGTGGCCTCGAACTCATGGCGATCCTCCTACCTGTGCCTCCCGAGTGCTGGGATTAAAGGCATGCGCCACCACACCTGGTTCTCACTCTTAATTTCCACTACAGAAGAGAATATAAGCTATGTTATACTTGTCAACGTCTCTCCACCTTTCAAATCAAATAGGTGCAGAGTCAATGTAATATTACAGGTGCCTAAATTTTATTCCAGTTTCACCCCAACACTGTATCAGAATAATACCATATCATAATCCAAATAATAGGCATTTTGCTTTTTTCCTCCCCACACTGTGTTTAATTGTTTCATTCTACTGATAATGAGGTGTTATGTCTAAAATCTTCTATAATAGCTTACACTTCCAAAAAATTGAGAATGATTTCAACAGAAGACGATGAATTTAGAGATGAAATTGTTTTGTGGGCTAAATAAATGTTATTTTGATAGTGATAGCTATCATATTCCATCTGGCTGAAAGATTATGATGTGTTTTCTATGAAATGTTATTAGGCTGCTGCATTTATTATGTACAGAACCATACTCAAGAACAAAGCACACATAATTTGATCTTGAGACATTGCTTAGTTCGCCATCAATTTGAAATGTTTATAAAAGAGTAATTATCTTCAGATGTTTGTTTAACAAAATCTTTTAATCTAACTGCCGCATACTCAGAAATGTACTTAAAATGCCATTTGGACACAATAACATACATTTAAAAATCCATTTAAATAACAAAAAGTCTTTTTTAAATAACCCTCTGCTAGTGATCACAAATCTAAACTTCACTGTTAATCATAGACATATATTTCCACTTTATTTATGATCTCTCTTGCTGGTATTCATGTGGACACACAACAGAGCTCTCAGTAGGATAGTATCAGAAGATGATGATAAAAGATACTGGCATTGACTTTGTAATCATTCAAATGGACCATTTCAGGTTTCAGTTCTAAATATTACAGTTCAGGACCTGAAGCTAATAAGTTAATTTAAACTTTAACACAATATTCCCCAAAATGCAAAGTTTGAACAACATATTTAAATTTACAACAAAACAAAACCACGTTAATATTTTAGCTGATATTTTTATTGCATTCTTATCTATAAAACCACATAAACAGGGTGATGTATACCATTGGGAGTGGATTGGAGAGAGAGTTCAAAAATGGGTACTAGGAAAAGAGAAAGAGAAGAGAGAGAGACAGAAAGAGAGAGAGAGAGAGAGAGAGAGAGCGTGCATTGGCCAGGCAGGAGTAAACCCAGAGAGTATTCTAAAAGATAAACTCTGGGCTGAAAAGTTTATAATGCACTTATGAAAGATATGGGTTATGTCAGTAATGTGTAACCAGTTGGAATTCATGAGCACTGGAAAAATATCCAGGCTCTTCTAAATAATTGACATAAAATACCATGATCTGAAAATTGTTATAAACCATCTGTTAAGTTTTGCTTCTGTCTCTTTAGTTCATGAATGTGAAGCAATTGTAAAAAGAGTGGTTTTGTTAGTTAAAAAAAAAAAAAAAGAGTTACTTTCACTTCATCAAATAACCAGGGTAAGCATTATGGAGGAATAATAACCGATGATTACTATAAAAAATATCAGGTTATAGTGTTATTCAAGAAAGAGACTAGCCAGGGAATATTGAGCTGAATGATATCTGTAAGCTTTATGTACAGATTTGTTTTACACATTTGCTCACAATTTCTAAGGACTGAAATCTACTGAGAGAAAATTGTATCTTCATCAGGAGTACTTCCCAGCAATTATTACATGACACTAGAGGAGCTTTTGTTAACTGAGATGAAACATCTACTTACTGGACATAGTATCAACCTATATTTATAACTGTAACTTGGACAATGGGAAATGTGAGTTAAGGAAGTGCTTCCCAATGACACATCAAGGTTATCTTCTAAGAGTTTATCATTATATGCATATACACTTATTATCTGAAGATCCAAAACATTGCTTTCTGTGTATCTATATTACAGACAGGATTTATTGCTCCATGTTTATTGTATCACGTCTTCACGTAGAAAACCTATGGAACTTTAGTGATATACGAGGTTATTGGATTGGGAATCATTATTTCTGTTAAGCAGTTTTTCATGCCAGATCTGTATCAGAAGTCCACAAGATCCTTGTCTTATTATTTTCAATGTGTAATGAAATATACCAAGGGTCAAATGTTGTACTTGAGTTTCTATTGTAATCAAAGAAGCATAATAACTTCCACAGCTCACTATATAATTTAGTATATCTGCATCCACTAGGTGGGCTGCACTAAAGGAGATGTGAACGAACGTTGAAAATGTGAAAAGGCTGCAATTATTACAGGTTGCTTGCAGCAATAGGAAATGATATAGCTAACTAGTTTAGAAGAGAGAGAGATTGGCAAAACTTAATGTTAAAGATATTTACCATGTGGGTAGATGTGGAAGCAGGTGCCATTGATCCCAGCCTTTGAGACACTGAGGTAGGAGTATCACTGGATGCCAGGAATTTAATGTCAGCCTTACAAACACAGTAAGATCCTGTCATAATAACAATAACAACAAAAAAAAAAAACATAGTTACCATGCAAACTGAAAATTTTATTGGTAGACATTTGCCCAAGAAAAATTTCTCTCACTGTTTTTCTTACCCAAAACAAATGAAAACAACAGTGTCTATTTTATATATATATATATATATATATATATATATAATGTATATGTAATATATGTGTAATGCATGTTTGAATGATATGTGGTATCAAAACAAAGTTGTAATATATGGTACAAAATGGATGACCCTTAAAAAATGTCAAATAAAAGACATTATCTACAAAGCCTACATATGACTGTATATTCCTATTTATGTGAAATGTCACAATTGGCAAATCTTTGAGGTGAGAGATCAGTGATTGCTGCCCAGTGGACAGAAGTTGGGTGTTGCAGGGAAGGAGGAAGATGACAGTGGAAGGGAGTTTTGCTGAGTATGTGATTTCATGTCCCTACCATAAAAGTGTGAAATAGATCATTCTGATATTCCAAAACTTTTAAACATGTTAGAAATTAAATTGTATTCTTTGGGTGATTATACATATAAGTTATTACAGTAAAGCAATTCAGTACTCTTAAATTTTCACTACTATCCAAGTTGACATATTTAGAAAGAACTGATAATTTTACCTTACCCTTATTTCAGCAATATCCAGCACATACATTTCCCTCTATTCATTAAGAATTTGTGATTGCCAAGTAAATTATAGCTTTGTTTGTTGTATAACATGTCTTTATTTTCTCAGTGAAACACCTGGAAGTCATTAGGAGTTTAAAATCAGGTAGACAGGAATAGAATTAAGACTCAATTACTTATCTGTAAATTAAGAATCCCTACGAGTACCTTGAATCACTATTGTGATATTTGAATATGTGTATAAATATGTGCATAAGTATCTCTATATGTAAATATACATGCATGTGCATATAAATATATAAGGTACTATGCATTAGTTAAAGCCTGAAATATGTAATTACTAAATCGTAACTATTATTGGTTCTATTATCTAATTTATAAATGAAGAAAAATGAACTTTCTGATCAGTAGCATTGTTTTTAGTTATGAATTGAACTGTATTAAACTATTCCTTTATTAAAGAAGTGATTACAATTCTTATATTAGTTCCTGTTATTTTAAATCCAATAGGACCATGGTAATTACTACAGCATTTACCACTGATAAATTCCAGCAAATAGTATATATGGTCCCTCATAAAAGTTTAAAATATATTTCCAAAGAAATAACAGATCCTTTTTTAAAAAAAAATTAATATATTGGGGTGGGGAGAAGGCTTAGCAGTTAAAGACACTTGCTTACAAAGCCTGTCAACCCAGGTTCAGTTCCTAACTACCTACATAGAGCCAGATGCAAAAAAATGTGCATGAATTTGAAGTTCGTTTGCCCCGGCACACCCACTCTCATTCTCTAATCTTTCTCTCTCTCTTCACAAATAAATTTAAAAAATTAAAAAGATCATATTGAGGACATAAAGACAAAGCAAACTACACTTGATATATTACAGCTAGTGTTGTATGAATCTATGTGTGGTGTGTGTTATGTAGGATGCATGCATTTTAGAGTGTAATTATACCCACAAAATGCATCCCATTGAAAAGATCATTGCTAATTTACACAACTTCAGGAAGTCTTGGATAAAAGTCTAAAGTGTCCTTGACAAGAATGAACTAACCAAAATGCAGAGTCTCACTGTCATGAAGAATTTGGATGGGGCAGTGTTTAGTAGTATCTAAAACATTCGGAAAGCCGTGCTTATGTTGAGGTGATATGTGTATCTCGAGGCAGCTGGGCTTGTTCTTTTTCTAAATACAGAACCCTGCCTTTTCAAAATGAGAGAATGGAATGAAGTGGTAAGAGGCATCTTATCATTTACAACAGATAAACTTTAAAGGTCTGTGTTTCTGACGTTCGTTGTTGAGAAATTAATTTGGTTTGTTTTTCTGTTGTCTGAATAAGTATGAATGTGGTCCTTGTTGAATAACTGACATTCAATGGGAAAATGTCACTGATGTCAACGTCTTTACTATTGTCTTTAAGGATGTGTCCTAAATTCTGGAAGACTATAGCAATTTATCCTTGTGGCTGAGCACTGGCTCTTCAGAATGCTGCAACCAATAAGCCATATTAATTCAATATGACTTCATTATGCAAAGAGCAATATATTATTTTATTATTTGGAAAAAATATGCTATAATCAAAGAATGACGTGTTTGTATTATATTACTGAAATTAGAGACAAGGCAATGTCAGTGGCACACTAGATACCCCTTTGAATTCTAGAAGATATTTGATACTGAACAAGATGTGTGGCTAGGATTTATGTGCTATTCCATCCTGACTCATGTCTTTCTCTACAGTACTTCCATAAAGCTTAATTGGAGATTATACACAGATAACTGAATTCTTTCAAAAAATAACAAATCAAGACATCTTTAAAATTAAACAAGAATAGCCTATCAAAATTGTTCATTTCACAGGTCAAAGGTTTCTTACTGGATCAAGCACTGTTCATATAAATCATTTTTCTTACGTGGCAGGTTTATTTGGCTATTCACAAACTGAAAATTATTGTGCTCAGTATGATGAATTGTTCCTCCAGCATTTGTCTCACTAATCTGAGTGCATCTCCCTTCACCCAGAGGTTTTGGACTGTAGCCCACTCATAGACAGTGGGCAGATTTTAGAGTACTATGTGGTGGGACACATATGGCCAGGCATGTGTCTATATATCCCATGTATTACCATTGTTCACACTAAGGCCAGGAGAATGATTTCAGTGTTGGCAGAGTAAACAGAGAACCATGCAAATCTGTAAGGCAGGTACTGGGAAAGAGATGGAATAGGCAAAGCTTTGTGAAAGCCAGCGTGTGGCCAAAAACAACAGCAGGTGTGGCCATATGGCAATCAAATTAGAAAAGGCTTTCTTGCCACACAGCCTTCCAGAAGATAGGAAAGCCCAGACAGGGCGTGTGGAGAGGTGATTTACACAGTACATTTTTAGTGTCTCCTACAGCCTCTTCCACTGTTCACTTTTGAAGGGAATTTAAATCTATTGTAACAAATGACATTGGTGAATTTTATCAGAGAATAAAAATAGTTTCTCATATACCTTTAACATTTAAAAGAGATTACGAGGCCACAATCAAGCATTTGCTAAACTAGAGGACACGTTCAAAGAAATAAAGCCTTTGTAAGGCTAAAATGAATAGCATTGTGTTACTTATGCACACTATTTGATGGTGTAAGAGTTGTAAATTCTCTTATTTCAAGAAAATCACTAATAATGTATTGAAAGTTATTTGTATTTGTCTGACCTGTAAAAGAATATTTTTGTCAAAAGGCCTTGAAACACATTTTTCAAAAAACATTATTTGCTGAAAATGCTTCTAGTTCACAGATGACCTGTCCAAAACTAGTGCAGCCTACAGAGAGGGAGAGGGGCCACGGCATTAAAAGTCATCTTCATGCGTTTTCAATACCATGTTGTGTTGCTACAACTTGAACAACATTCTTTCTGCTGAGAAGTGTGTGTGAGTGAGTGTGTCTTGGCTAATCTGGGAAAATGTGCTTCCTTTGTTCTGTATTGTTTTTACCCTAAGGACAATATGGCTTTGGTTGAGAACTCTGAAGACTGAGGAAAGTTTATCTGCCTGCCTAAGCCTCTCACACATGTACATGCACCCCTGTAGGAAGCTAGCTCTTTATTCATGAGAATGATGGCTGTTCGTGTGGAGCCTTGACCTTTCTCCTTTATTTCTGCTTTTAGACACATGACTCTGGTTCTTTAGGACAAGTGTTTGAACACAGCATCCAAAGAGTAGCTAATTGTTCAGAAAAAAAAAAAAAAAAAAAGCTAACAATTTAAGTACCGATTGGTTCATTGTAACCTTTTCTCAAACAGAAGTATTATATTTATTTTGAATAAAAGTAATCATCCATTCAGGTAGAAATTATGAACTGGTAAGCAAATTGATTTTTGGGGGTGAGAATATCATTTCTTACAAACATAGCTTTCCACCTGTTTTGTAAAAATGTAAAAGTTACAGAAGAGTAGAAAAAAAAAAACTATCTGTATTAGCCAGGTGTAAAGCTTAGTATTTTAGAACACATTCAGTAATAATTAAAATAAAACATATTTCTACAGTGTTTTGGGTCACTCTCTAATCCTCTCTATTCTATGATATCTTTTTCTTTCCATATATACAAAATGTAATATATGTATATCATATATGTGTGTGTATGTGTGTGTGCATGTATTACAGACACAATACTGCCTTATTTTCATGGATCTATATGAATACATGTACTGTCCTGTATCTATGACATTTATGTCATATTACATGTTATATGCATATAAAATTAATAAATATGTGGTATAGGTTTTTTATCATGCCTTTGATCTCATTTTTCTCTTCCTTCCTTCCTTCCCTCTTTCTTTGCTGCCCTTTTTTCTTTCTTGTACTGAACCCAGAGCCGCCTGTGTCACTAAGCTGTAACCCAATCTTCAACTTAAAAAAATATCCATTTGACATAAGTAATTTACTCTTTTTTCACTTTGATAGTATTTTGTTAGTGGAAAGAAAATATTCTATTCATGAATGCCTTTGTTAATGTCATTTATACATTTCTTTCTTGATAGTTTTTCCAGCATTTCATTATTGCTTACACTTAACATTCATCTAATCATGGGCATGGATGGCCTTTGGGATTTGCAGGTTAGAGTACGTAGCAGAGCACTCTGGAACACATATCATTGGAAGTGTGTTTCTTTTAATTATGACTCCAATGTTGAAACAATTGCAAATTATTCAACACATTATTTTTAACATCAAATGTAATTTGGTCAAAATTTACGTTAATCTTCCTCATAACCAGTCACTTCCACTTCATCTCCTTGTCATCCTGAAGAATGAAAATATAATTTCCCTCAGGCTTTCTGAATTGGGAGAGTATTAAATGTGGCTGAACTTAAGTGATTAATGATTTACTTTGAGGTCATGCATCAACTTCACAGCATACTGGGAATCATTTGCCATCCCGGAAGCATGAACAGTAACAATGCGCTTTTTAAGGCTTGAGAACTCTCAAAGGTTGGCTGCTCAACCTAATTAAACTTCAATCTTCTGATACCAAATTTATTTCTTTTTTGTACTGAATTTCCTCAGATCTTCTTGACAGGAAAATGTCACTCTGCCTGACAGCTGATAGACAGGTTATGTAGCACCGTAATTGGAGAGAAAAAGATAGCTGAAAGCGACTTGGCTTAATGGCTGTGTTGTATAGGACTTTTCTTTCTCTTATTTTTCCTCCCATAAGGTTTATACGTCAGGCACAAAAGACCTTAGCAAATAGGCCCACTTCCAGTTTTTTTCCTGCTTCCTCCAGGGGTAATTATCCTACTCCATCAATAGTGCTGTCAGAAATCGGGCACATAATTCAGCATTTAAATGAACAAGCAATGTAATATTTCCTGTTTCCCAGTGGAGTGTTTTTCACTTCACATCCTTCTCTGTCACTGCTCTCCCTTGATATATGTCTTGCACTCGGTCTTTGAATGCCTTTTCTCCCCTGTGTTTCACTGCAGATGTTGGCTCCGGCTTGACACCTACTTCATTTGGAGTTTTATAGGACCAGCGACCTTGATAATTATGGTGAGAACTCCTAATTAACTATGTATTTTCCAGGTCAAGAAATAAAACTTTCACTCTCCATGTACTAACTATCTGAAATTTACATAGGTTAATTTCGGGAAAGTGTGTAGTTATTTGACCCTACATAAGTCAAGCAATTAGACACTCATTAAAATCTACTGTTTTACTGTAAAATAGTTCATCAAAACAGGGGGAAGAGGAAACCACACATTGGCAGGGGTTTTGTGTAACATCTGGCTTCTATGAAACCCAGTCCGTTTAGACATAGATGTAGTTCCGCATTGGTGACTTTAACTTTGGCCACAGCTCTTACTCATGCCTTGGCTTTGGGATGATCGGAAGCAAGAATGATCAGGATTTGAAAAGATGGGTAAAAACACCTCACTGTTCTTTGCAACTTTGTTTTTCCTATGAATCTTCAACGTTTTACAACTCACCAAGATTCTATTGAACAAGGAAACGTTGGGTGTGCATTCTGGCAAAATGCCTCCTTTTGTTTTAATTTTCAGAGGCATGGAATGTGCATCTCATATGTGATCTGACTAATTTAGATGAATGTGTTTGCATTCCTGTTACAAAGTATAAAGCATGGGGAAAAAGGTAGTCCTTGCCTTTGAATGAAATCACTTCTCTGAGCCCCCATGGGGTAACCGGTTAACACACAGGACTTATATGAGTAAAATCAACTTCAAAATATTCCTTACCTGAAACTCTTTGGGCCAAATGATGTGTTTTGAAATGAAGAAATGTTGAGATAGGAGGATCATGGCAAGTTCAAGGCAAGCCAGGGCCTCAGAATGAGTTCCAGGTCAGCCCGGGCTAGAGTAAGACCCTGGCTCAAAAAGAAAAAAAGCCTTAGATTTGAATATGGTATGTATACATTATATCACAAGCCACATGTAATATCTATATGAAATAGGCTATTGCCTAAAAGCAAGCATGCCTGCTTATTCCCTTACATGAGGATTGTGGTACTCTGTACGCAAAGAACACTAGACTAGCAAAAAGAAACTAGAAAAAATAAAAGCACATCGACGTAGGACCGTGGACAGCCACATGCCAATACAAACTGGGTTCCCACCCAGAGCACTCAGTTCAGGTTAGGCTTTATTGCCACTCAATTTTTTTTTTAAGACTTTAACTTAAGACTTTTCTGGATTTGGGGATGATTAGCAAGGGGTGATGAAGCTGTAATGTAGGTGGCTTTCAATACAGCTTTTCACTGGATCTTCCTGGTCCCCACCAGTCCTGAACTGTAGATGACAGAAGCTAATTGGGGTAAAGAGCAGCTCAATGCATGGTTTCTTATACAGTTTGCAAGTAAGGGGGGCAAAGCAGTTTTCTCTGCATGCGTCATTTTGTTACAGGGGAGGGGGCTCTTGACTTCCTTCTGCGTTTATTGAAACAAGGAAATTGAACTAACATTTTTAAATCCCTGTAAGGTATCTATTTAAAGATGTCTTGATGTTTGTATTTTCATCTGGACGGTGGTTCATAACTATAATCCCATAACATTCTAGGCAAAAGCTGAAGGACAGCTACAAGTGCAATGTCAACCTGAGCTACATAAAATTGCCAGACCAGGCAGGGCCATGTAAGGAGACCCCAACTCAAAAAATTAAATTATAATAAAATGAATCAATTAAAGGGTATTTTGAATTATTATGACATAGCACTTGAAAATACATTTCTGGGGCTGGTGATGTCACTCAGTGCTTGCTTAGTATATATGAAGCCCTGAATGTGGACCTCAGCACTGCATCAGCCATGCAGGGGAACGCATGCTTGGCTCCCAGTACTCAGGACGTAGACTCAGGAAGATCAGTTCAAGACCACTCTCATCTACATAGCAAATGCTAGTCCAACTTTGTCTAAGGAAATATTGTGACGAGAGTGTCTCTGAAATAAAAGAAAGTATGTCTTAATTCATCAATTCAGAGAAATAGTGAGCCAATGTCAAAAGTCACAATCCTCCGAGAGCAACTCTTCTCGGACAGCTTTCTTCGTGGCCAAGGCGGTGTTCCTGAATCTACACAGGACTTTGCATTCTGTCACAATTTCTCCAGCACCTCCCAAGGTGCTGCTCACCCGGCATTTGTGTGTATTTGGCACAGCCATGATTGGTAATTCTGATATTAGCACAGTACCTCACGCTAGATTCGTCCCTCTTCCTGAAACACAGGCAGTCACCTGCAATCCAATTGCTTTGGAAATAGATTGCAAACTAATTATCCAGGAGAATCCATTTGCTGCAGGGGACCAGCCTCGCCTTGACTCTGTTGTGGTCACACTACCTAACGTTACCCTTTGCATTTCAGCTCAACGTCATCTTCCTCGGCATTGCGTTGTACAAAATGTTTCATCACACTGCCATATTGAAGCCTGAATCTGGCTGTCTCGATAATATCAAGTAAGTGATTCGTATTTTTTGTGTTGTTCTGTTTTTGATAGAATTGACTCTTAAGCTATTCCTAGTTTCTTCTGTAAAAAAAAAAAAAAATGGCAAAAATCAAAAATCACATCAAAGGCTGATGTTCCATCTTCAGTGAGTATGCCCACTTATTGACAGTTGAGGGTCGCGGTCTGCTGAGAGTCAGTATAATCATGCCTTTTCTTCAAATCTGCTTTGTCCTCTAAACACCAATTTAAGATTTGTCTTTGATCCCTCTGTTCGATGCAGCATATTGAGGTAGGAAAACACTATCATTTTTGGACAATTATAGCCTTTCCTTCATGTTCTTCTCTCCACTCAGAGCATGGTAACTACAGGAACCAAAATAGGGCATTCATGACACAGGAGAATCACTGCACAACGCAGAATCCAGCGTTTGTACATAGGAGCTGTTCCTAGCTGAGAGAGAGAGAGGAGAGATCTCCCTCACACTCTCAAGTACAGACTGAACTTGAGATGAGAAACATTTCTGACTTGAGAATGTTTACATAGACATCACTGGTTGAAAATCAAATCCTTAATCTGAATTCACTAAACCTGAAGTGTTCTAAATTTGAAGACTAAAAACGTAAAACTTTTGATTTTCGTGTTTGGATTTAAGAATGTTTTGGAGTTGGGGTTTTCAGCTGAACCTGTACTTTGAAATAGAAGTCTTTGTAGCTCCCAGTTTCACCTCCCTTTGAAATACAGAGCCGTGAGGAGGTGAATTCTCCCGTACAATCTCTTTTTGTCCAGTCACCTTTGCCCTTTCTCTTTCTGAGGAGAGCATGAAGCTTCCACCCTTCCCTGGGGACTTACAAGCAATTACTGATGGCCAGGGGAGTGAGAGCGATTTTATATAATGACATGGCCCTGGGAGGACGCACATGCTGGAGTAAATCACCCCATACCTGTGCCCATGCAGGCCACCTTAATTACACTCATAGGGTCAGACACACACCCAAGGAATAAGACATACACACACACACACACACACACACACACACACACACACTCAGATCAAAGCAGAAGAGAGACAGACTCATTGGGAGAAAGAACAGAAAGTGGGTGGGGAGAGAAGCCAAGGGAAGGTAATGATTGGAACTGTGATGTGAATAAATGTGTATATAAAAAGTGTCAATAAAATTATGAAAATATCCCATGCTATTTTTTTAACTCTAGTGGTACTTTGTATACAAGTACATAAAAAGTAGCTAGCTCTGGGCTGGAGAGATGACTTACTGGTTAAGGAACTAGCCTGAAAAGCCAAATCACCATGCTTCAATTCCCTATGCCCCATGTAAGCAAGATGCTCAAGGTGGCACATGTGTCTGGAGTGTGTATGCAACAGCTGAAAGCCCTGAAGCCCTGGCACACCCATTCTCTCTCTCTCTCTCTCTCTCTCTCTCTCTCTGCCTCTGTCTTTTTTTTTCCAAAAAAAAAATAAAATAAAATATTTTTTAAAGTAGCTAGTTCACATTTTCTAAAAATTATTTTGATCCCTTGGTATAAGAAAAAAAAAAGTATGTCAATTTGTTCAGGACTCTTGACCTTTGAAACCGATACCAATATTAGATACACCTTAGTCATTTCCTTGTATATCTTAAGATGCATTTTTATATAATTTTCCTGGATGAATAACTCTGCTTAAATGAGTGGGTGGTCAGAAGTTCTGGAAGCCGCCTGGAACCCTCATGTACCATAGACCTTCTTGAATTTCGTCACACAGCAACAATGTCACTCACTGTCTGGCTTTCTATATTCGGTGCCTGACACAGTTCCTGCCCACAGCTGGCCACCAATGAGTGTTTCAGAATCACACAGGATACTGATGTTAGCAGCAAGGATAGTTGACAGAGAGCTGTTAAGTTTGATGAAAAAAGTAATTCGTCTAAATCAACTGGAAAGAATAGCCAGAGTTAGAAAATAAAAACAAAATTGAACTAACTAGAAATTATCTGTGGAGTGTCATTGACTTTGCAATTCTTACTTTTACTTTATTGAGATAATAATCATCCTATTTCTGAGTTATGTACAATTAAGTTGTCATTTTAACTTGTAGTGTCATTTCCTTCAGCAGTTATTGACAAAATTGGATCTGGATAAGATAAATCACCAAAAATACATTTTTGTTAACATTCATACATTATTGAAGTTATACTTTAAATCTCTGCCTAATGTTTTATATCATATAATAAACACATTTTTTATTATATGACATCAATTTTAAAAGTATGATTAGAAAGAAGTGAATAAAACAATGATCTCTATTTGTCCCATTTTTTTGGTAAGCTTAAAATCAAAGTTTTATTCATTATTATTGTTATGGGGTCTGCTGTCACACAAGTAAGACCATTGACTCACAGAATGTGATGCAAAGTTTTATTAGGTAAAAAAAGAAAGAAAAAGAAGTAAAGCTGGTGCACCAGGTATACATCCAAGAGTTTGGAATCTCAGGTGCAGCCCCTAACTGTTCATACTGTTCATAGGGTCAGCTTTTATTGTAATGTTTATTGTAATGTTCATAGAATAAACAGGACGGGAGTTAAACCATAAAGTCACTGTTAAACGGGGGGGGGGTGACTATTACAAGAAGTCACAAGGTATTCATTACATAGATCACATAGTTTCTGAGGCAAGAAACCTTCCATGCTATGTAATCACAAAGACATTTAGGAACAAAGAGATACAGGAAGACCATGATACATTTGCGCAGAGGGGTCACCCCATTCCTTAGGCAACAGAAAACACCTGCATTGTGCAATAAGGCCTATGTTACCGATTCCTGGAACTTCTCCTTTATCTGTCAGGAAGATCAGCTTTGGGTGGTGGACTCCATTATGTGTGCCTAAAGGCAAGGGCTGCACAGGAGGAGGCTTGACCAGGTCTATTGTGTCCTTTCATATTCCATTTTCCAATTATTATTTCCTCTTATTATTTATTCTTCCAGTATGCCTTTAAGGTAGTTTCATAACCTTTTTTCTAATATAACTTACTTTTAGCTTTTTATTTGCAGTTAGCATTGTCATATATCTTGAAAGATAATGCTTTTTTTTCTTAGCGTTGATAGCTAGTACTGTTTCAAAAAGCAGTCAAACACTCAGAGGTATTTAATGGCATTGATAGCTTCAAGTTCTATATTACAAAGCAAAACAAAGATATCAATGAGACTATCTCGATTTGCACTCTGATTACCTGCTAGGTTGGAGCCTGTGACAAGGAAGTAACTTTGCTGCGTCATCCTTTCCTTTTCACAGTCAGAATGAATGATGCAGACGTGACCAGTGGATGAGTAGAGAAATGTATTCTTTGAAGATGCTTTTAAAAAATGCAATAAGGGAAAGAGAGAAATTGAGTAGTTGTTAAAAAGTCATTTGGGGGATGGTTTAGCACTCGATGCAAAGGAAATGAGTTCGAACCCTGGAACTACATGTTAATTGAGGTCAGCCTGGACCAGAGTGAGACCCTACCTTGAAAAACAAAACAAAACAACAAAAAAAAAAAAAGTCATTTGGGGGATGGTTTAAGATGGAAGAAATGTGAATATGGATGTGCTGATAGAAAAGACATGGCAATATTAAGAATATGAGAAGAGAGAGATGGCGTAGCGGTTAATGTGCCTGCCTGCCAAGCCTAAGAATGCCGGTTCCAATGTTCAGTTCCCACGTTTAGCCAGATGCAAAGTGACACAAGGGTAAAATGCCGCACTTGCCCACAAGGGGGCGCACACATCTGGACTTCATTCACAGCAGCTGAGAGGCCACTGGCAGGCCCATTCTCTGTATCTCTCTCTCTGTTTCTCTCTCTCTCTAAAAAAAAAAAAAAAAAAAAAAATAAGAAGAGAACAGGGAGTCATTGTTACTGCCCAAGGAAGTGCAGGGAATGGGCCCAGGTCGTGGTGGAACAATTCACATATTTAGATCCCAGAAAACCCACTCTTCTGCCATACTCAAAGAAACCAGGAAAGCTAAGCTGTTCTGATAGTCCCCTGTGGGAGACAGCGCAGAACAGAAAATTGAGGGATTTCTGCCTACTCTCCACAAAGTAGGAATGATGTTTTGCAGATCATGGCTGCATGTGGAAGAAAAATATATCAGTACTTACACCAGAATCTGAAGGATATTTCATTTTACTTAAAATCGACGGAATTAATGAACAAAGACCTGGTTGTATAGAAATCAGCAGAGCATAACTGAAAAGGAAAAACACAAAATCTGGCATCTTTTTAAAATGAATATAAATGTATAAAATGTGTTTTCATATGGCATGGGTTATAGTGTCTTATTTATTTTTTATAATTTATTTATTTCAGGTAGGAAGAGAGAGAGAGAGAGAGTTTGGTTGTGCCAGGGCCTCCTGCCACTGAAATGGATTCCATTTATATATACTACTTTGTGCATCTGGCTTTACATAGGTACTCGGAAATTGAACCCAGGCAACCAGGCTTTGCAAGCAAATTCCCTCAACCACCGAACCATCTACCCAGCCTGAGGGTGTTTTAAATTATAAGTATCATTCATCTGGATTTTGCTTATTTTAGTAAATGAAGAAAGACATCAAATTTCACATTTACTTGGGCTTTACATGGATTTTACTTTTTAAAAAATGTATTTTGAATGTCTTTTAAATATGTTTTGGAGGCCAGGGAGGTAGCTCAGTTAGGAAAGTGCTTGATTATTTGTCAGTTACGAAGTTTTCATTGCTGTGACCAAATATCTGACCTGAAGCAAGGTAACGAGGGGTTATTTCCGCTCATAGTTTAGGTTTCTATGCATCCATGCTGGAAAGGAGGGTGGTGGACCTTAAGGCAGCTGGTCACAGTCAACCCACAGGGAGGAAGCAGAACATGATGAGTGCTGGAGAACATCTTTGTTTCTCCTTCTTATTCAGTCTTGGACCAGAACCCTTGGCATAGTGATGCCCACAGAACGGGTTCTCCCAACTCAATTAACCTAATCGAGAAAGCTCTCACAGTCACTCCCACCAGATTTGTTTCCATGACGGATCCACATCCACTCAAGCGGGCAACCAGAGATTTAAGCATCACAACCTGCAGTCATGAGTCGCTTCCACCCCAGCTTAGTTAGTTCGAACCTTCGTTCAATCCCTAGAATCCATGCCAAAAGTCACGACCAGGTGTGATGAGCTTGTAATAAAACCCTGGGGAAACTGACTCAGATAGATTGCTACTTCCTGGCCAGGCTCTCTAGCCAATGAGAGATGCTGTTTGAATAAACAGTGGTGGGGCATTGGGGTACAAACCTTTTATCCCAGTACCAAGGAAGAGGCAGAAGTAGATCATGAGTTTGAGGCCACCCTGGAACTGCAGATTAAATTCCATGTCAGCCTGGGCCGGTTCCAATCTCCAGGTCCCACGTTTAGCCAGATGCAAAGTGACGCAAGGGTGCAATGCTGCACTTGCCCACAAGGGGGCACATGCATCTGGATTTCGTTCACAGCAGCTGAGAGACTGCTGGCATGCCCATCTCTGTCTGTCTCCCTCTCCCTCTCTGTCTGTCTGTCTCTCTCTGTGTCTCTCTCAAAAAAAAAAAAAATTAAAAAAATCCATGAATAAGTAAACAATTAAATTAAATAACTAAAGTGGTGTGTGGTATTCCTGAAGTACAATACCCTAGGTTGCCCTCTGCCTTCACCCAAATGTGCATGCAGCATATGTGCATCAACACACTCATGTGCACCTGCAGACTGCATACGTGTACACACGTGCATGCATGCACACAAATGAGTTTTGTAAGATGGTTGTTCACCAACCTGCAGGGGACCAACCAAGCTGGATCACTTTGATCACTGTGTAACAAAAACCACGTGGAAGTCTGCTTTTCTCAAACATTTTATTCACCAAATACTGACTCCTTGTATCTCACAAGTTCTTTTATACATGCATGCGAAGATGCACATCTCATCTTAAAGCCTTTCCTTAAGTCCGTTTAACAACCCTTTCATGATTTTTCCTGTGGGGAATTTTTGGTGTAAAAATCTCTGACTTCATCCATTCATGATTTGAAGATGTGCTTCCCTTTCCTTTCTTCAGCCCGTGGCTCTGATTGGCAGCAGAAGACATAGCTGTAGAAAAGAATAAGACCTTAAGATGTGTAAGACCCATTGGGGTTTGAATGCCCATTCAGAACTGGGAATGTTGTATGTTCTGAGGGCTCTCAGGGAAATGGGGACCAGGAAAGAGGATATAAGACTATAACTTACATAACAAAAATAAATACTATAAAAACAGAAAAGAAAAGAAAATACAAAATTTACATCAAGAAACTGCAGTTTCAGTATGTCCTCCTGCGAGCTGGGTAGAAAGCAGACCTGGGGCTGCAGAGATGGCTTAGTGTTTAAGTCATTTGCCTGCCAAGCCAAAGGACCCAGGTTTAATTCTCTAGTACCCACGTAACCCACATGCCCAGGGTGGCGCATCCATCTGGAATTTGTTTGCAGTGGTTAGAGGCCCTGGCCATTTCTCTCTCTATCTGCTTCTCTCTCTCCCTCAAAGTAAATAAATAAAAATATATTTTTTAATTTTTTTTTTTCTTTACATTTTTGGGTTTTCGAGGTAGGGTCTCACTGTAGCTCAGGCTGACCTGGAATTCACTATATAGTCTCAGGGTGGCCTCAAACTCACAGCGATCCTCCTATCTCTGCCTCCCAAGTACTGGGATTAAAGGCGTGTGCCACCATGCCTGGCAAAAAATATTTTTAAAAAAAAACATATCTTTCTTACAGAGTTTAGTGTGATGGCCTGCAATCGTATGTGTCAAGCATATATTTTGGCAGACATACGGAATGATTTGAGTCAGAATTTTCCCAAACGAGTCTGCAGGCCTCCGGGGATGTTCGCCACATCCTCAGTGGCCAGGGCCTGAGACCTGTTCTACCACGTGCAGCTTGGTTTGCCTCATTGTTTTAACCACTGCCTTTGGGTCCGTGTATGGTCAATGTGAAGCTTCACATAGTCATTGTCAAGATCCCACTATTATTTGACTGGCTTTGATTAGAGTATGCTGCCATTAAAATTAGATAGGATATGATCTTTTTTTTTTTCAAAGATAAACTTAGCTTGTGATGAGAGAATTGGCTCCAGGGGTAAAATGCTCATTTGATTAATAAATAACGAGCCCTGGAGTTCTAGAGAAAAGCAACAAAACAAAACAAAACAAAACAAAACAAAACTGTCTCAAGTGCTCTTGGACACCTGCCATATGTCACAGAAACTAAGAAATCTTCAGAAGATTTGTACAGGAAAATGGAAAAATGTTAAGAATATCCATAGAAATTCCATTTTCCAGGTAGGTGACCTTTACTTTGAGGACTGTGTTTCTCAATGTGTTAAAAACAATTAAGTCAGAATTATATCCACTTCTGTCAGGATTGCATTAATACTTTATGGAGGGTAAGGAGGATTGAGTTCTATAAGAGGAAAAGCAGTTCTATCATCTTGAAAATAAAACAAAAACAAAATCACAGAAATATTTCAAGGCTACATAGTCATATATGTGTGTGTGTGTGTGTGTGTGTGTAGTACATACTCTCTCTCATATATATATATATAATGTAGTACATACTCTCTCATATGTATATATTTGCTTGGTGTATGTGCATGTGTGATGAATTGAACCCACAATCTTGCGTATGCTGAATATATACTACCAGTAAAGAGTATCCAACCTTTTGACATTGTGACATGATTTTGCCATCTGCAAATGTGTTGGGCTTCATTTGTAGCCATCCTAGGATATACATGGCCCACAAGTTGGACATGCAAGAATCACTGAGCTCTACCTCAGCTCCATATATATATATTTCATATATACAAATATATGGCCTACATTTCAAAATTACCTAATTTTTACACTGTGGTCAGAGCAACCATGTGAAAAGATTTTGAACCACTCTGGGAACATAAATATAGGAGCAAATAGTCTCTAATAAAAATGATCATAAACTTCAAATTTCTCTGCATCAGATTTGAAGAAAATGTTTTAGGACACTTTAATGCTCATCAAAATATTAGGTACTAAAACTTTTGAAATATTGATTTGGATTTTAAGAAGGATGCTCAACGTCAGCCATGTGAACCTTTAAAAGGAGTTTATATCACTATAAGTGATTTTCTTCATCCCTTTTCTGTCACTATCAAAGGTACTAAATTACGTGACAATTTTAAAGACTTCATACTTAATAGTTAGAAATGCTATTTAAAACCTGTCTCCTCTTGTAAAGGGGATTAAGTGAGCTCTGTACACACTTATCGCAGGAATTTGTTCCCCTGGGAAGACACAACAACACTTCTATCCACCCCAGTAAGGTAGGGTTCAGTCTACAGAGCAAAGCCCAATGATTGTGCCAGTTTAAACGAGTATTGCAATGATTGCAGTACTGCTGAACCATGACTTTATCACAGCTACAGTTGCTTACGGGAACTCGGCCTCCTGCACCACCTAAAGGCCTCATCAGCATAGGAGACAACTCATGGAAGCTGTTTCTCTGGAGCTCACTGCACAACCTGTAGGCAGCGGGCTGGTCAGAGAGCCCATTTCCCAAGAACTCCTTTCCCTTCTTCTAACCTTAGTGTGGGTGTCGTACAACCTTTGTCCCTAACTTGTTGACTTCCTGACAATCCTGAGCTTCCTTCCTCCCCGCCAGAGGGAATGTTTCAATTGCTTTATCACCCTGGTCAAGGTCAACCTTTCAATAGTTACTTACTGCTCTCAAAACCTTGGGGAGTTGACCTGTGACCTTTTAAGTTTCCAAACTTGACATGCTGAATCTCCAGAGACTCCCTCCTCTCTTTAAGAGAGAATATTTTAATTCAGAGGAATTTGCTGGACAGCAACCATTAAGCAGGTTTTTATCTGTTTAAACAAATACTTCTGTTCATACTATAAACATATTATTGCTTGGAATTAGAAACTAGAGTGGGCTTATTTTATTCATTATATGAAAAAATACTTAGAGGATTCTGAAAGTTCATATATATGTCATGCCTCCCTTATTTCCTTTTGTCCAGTTTCCCTCCCTTTCTTGGCATGTGGAAATGTGCCTTAACATTTTACCACGATCATGATATTTGAAGAAGATTGCAGTTTAAACAATATCGGGGCTGTGTATTGTTATGACAACTAGATTCAGTTCAAAGGAGTTTAGATCTTTCTAAAGCACTACGTAGGTAGTTCTTCACTGGTTAATCGCAACATTTGAAATCATTTAGCCAGGGGGCTTGAGGACTGGCTCAGTGGTTAAAGCACTTGCTTGCAAGCCAGATGCACAAATTGGCGAATGGATCTGCAGTTTGTTTGTAGTCGCTGGAGACCCTGTCATGCCTATTCTTTCTGTCAGTCTGTCTTCTCTCCGCCCTCTCTCTCTCTCTCTCTCTCTCTCTCTCTCTCTATCTATATATATATATATATATATATATATATATATATATATATATATATATATATATATATTCATTTAGCCATCACTTATTTGAAGGAAGAACTCTGGGCAAATTTTCACACAGCCTAACCTTCATCAGGCATTATGGTAAATTTCACAGTATAATGCATATTTAGGGTCCAATTTGAAATGCTCTGAAGTATTGAAAGGATGGTCTCTTTTTGGAAGTTTAAAATACATTAAAATTGCCATGCTATGTTTCTGGGAACTGGTGTCTTATGCCTAACTATGATCCAGCACACTTCCTACACTGGAGAGGGACACTTGAGGAAACACGTTTGAAAGATGACTGCTGTCGGCCCACTGGCACTCATACACACTGTACCTTGAGACTGCGTTATTGTCTCACTGTTCCCCAAATAATTAGGATTATATTAGATCTAGTGCAGTCAATGGCTGTCTAAGGATGAGAAAGCCTGAAAGACTTCCTTAGGGGAAAATGTCTTCCCAAAAATGAATATAAAAATTAACATCTTCTTTGCTCTGAATAAAGAGCTTAGATTCAGATCACTTATATATTTCATAGGAGATGTGCCATCCAACTCAAAAGCTCATAAAACTTTGGTTTTCTCCACCAAAAAGTTAAAGGCAAGTTTTTATAACAGTGGAAAAAGTCTAAGAAAAGTTCTCATTAAATAATGTTTTGTTCCAGATATTCACATACTTAGCATAAGCTCTAATGTACAAACATATATTTTAGTTTTATCCCTAATTATTCTTAGTGAATTCATGAAACAAGAAAAAAATGTAGTGTGTTTGTGTGTGTGTGTGTGTGTGTGTGTGTGTGTGTGCTTGTGATAGGGACCTGTTTTTTGAGCTAGAATATGTGTTTGTGCATGTGTATGCTGAATATATACTACCAGTAAGGAGTAGCTAACCTTTTGACATTGTGACATGATGTTGTCATCTACAAATGTGTTGGGCCTCATTTGTAGCTATCCTAGGATGCACGTGGCCCAGAGGCCACAGGTTGGATATGCATGAATCACTGAGCTCTGTCCCAACAACTAGAAATGCTAAAATTTTGAAGGTAGAATTTACAGATTTGGCCCATTAATTTTATAGACATTCCAAGAGAAAGTAATGTAAATCTAATGCTTAAAACGTGGGATAACAAAAGTGGGTTGTTACTCAGATGTGAACACAGTGTATGATGGAGTCGTTTTTGTTGTTGTTGTTGTTTATTTGTTTTTGAAGAAAGTTACATCAGAAATCCTGCGGCTGATGGCACTGGATGGGCAAAAGCTTTGACACATTTGGAGTCATCAGTGCATGACTGTTTTTGGTTTTTTTTGATGTTTGTATAAAGTGTTGTATGTATTTTTATTTTTGGTATTGATTTCATTTTATAGATTCTTATTATTTTCAGTAATGGCAAGTGATCTTGTGAGCTTTTTTTTTGTAAAAATAAAATTTTTCTGGGAACTGGTGTCTTATGCCTAACTATGATCCAGCACACTTCCTACACTGGAGAGGGACACTTGAGGAAACACGTTTGAAAGATGACTGCTGTCGGCCCGCTGGCACTCTTACACACTGTACCTTGAGACTGCGTTATTGTCTCACTCTTCCCCAAATAATTAGGATTATATTAGATCTAGTGCAGGCAATCGCTGTCTAAGGATGAAAAAGCCTGAAAGACTTCCTTAGGGGAAAATGTCTTCCCAAAAATGAATATAAAAATTAACATCTTCTTTGCTCTGAATAAAGAGCTTAGATTCAGATCACTTATATATTTCATAGAAGATGTGCCATCCAACTCAAAAGCTCATAAAACTTTGTTTTTCTCCACCAAAAAGTTAAAGGCAAGTTTTTATAACAGTGGAAAAAGTCTAAGAAAAATTCTCATTAAATAATGTTTTGTTCCAGATATTCACATACTTAGCATAAGCTCTAATGTACAAACATATATTTTAGTTTTATCCCTAATTATTCTTAGTGAATTCATGAAACAAACAAAAAAAAAATGTAGTGTGTTTGTGTGTGTGTGTGTGTGTGTGTGTGTGTGTGTGTGGGTGCTTGTGATAGGGACCTGTTTTTTGAGCTAGAATATGTGTTTGTGCATGTGTATGCTGAATATATACTACCAGTAAGGAGTAGCTAACCTTTTGACATTGTGACATGATGTTGTCATCTACAAATGTGTTGGGCCTCATTTGTAGCTATCCTAGGATACACGTGGCCCAGAGGCCACAGGTTGGATATGCATGAATCACTGAGCTCTGTCCCAACACCTAGAAATGCTAAAATTTTGAAGGTAGAATTTATAGATTTGGCCCATTAATTTTATAGACATTCCAAGACAAAGTAATGTAAATCTAATGCTTAAAACGTGGGATAACAAAAGTGGGTTGTTACTCAGATGTGAACACAGTGTATGATGGAGTAGTTTTTGTTGTTGTTGTTGTTTATTTGTTTTTGAAGAAAGTTACATCAGAAATCCTGCGGCTGATGGCACTGGATGGGCAAAAGCTTTGACACTTTTGGAGTCATCAGTGCATAACTGTTTTTGTTTTTTTTTGATGTTTGTATAAAGTGTTGTATGTATTTTTATTTTTGGTATTGATTTCATTTTATAGATTCTTATTATTTTCAGTAATGGCAAGTGATCCTGTGAGCTTTTTTTGTAAAAAATAAAATTATAGTAGCTACATATTTTCTTTAAAAGCAATAAGGCAAATGATTTGAGAATATATATATATATATATATATATATATATATATATATATATATGAGAGAGATGACTCAGTTAAAGGTGCTTGCTTACAATCCTGCCATCTCAAGTCCAGTCCTTAAGACCAGTGCCAAGTAACTCATGTGTAATCCCAAAGCACCTACAGCAATGAGAGGAGGAGCAAAGAGAATCCAGAAACTGTAAGCAGTGGGGGCGAAAGAGAACCTGTCTCAAAATAAGATTGGAAGGAGAGCAGAAGTGCCCTTCTACACACACACACACATAAATAATAAAGCACAAAGACAGACACAAACCAAAGTTCTGTAGGGAGATGATGATGTTCCCACTCGACCATTTCCTTGCTCATCCCAGCATGCATGAGGTGGCCAGTGCTGGGAGTGTAAATGCCGTCCAACAAAGACCAAGATAAGGACCCTGATGACTTAGTATAAAATCCAGAGGGAGGTGGGTCTAGAGTTGATTCCAAAGTAGGGACCTAAGCTCTTATAGTCTTCTCTATTTCCCTTGAATTTTAAATTTTTGAATAGATTCTTTGAAATGTGTGTATATATTTATCATTGTCTTATACAAACCTAATCTAAAATATGAATCTTTTTTTAATTAATTATTTATATATTTATTTATTTATTTATTTTTGAGTTGGCTCTCACTCTAGGCCAGGCTGTCCTGGAATTTACTCTGTAGTCTCAGGGTGGTCTCGAACTCACAGCAATCCTCCTACCTCTGCCTCCCTAGTGCTGGGATTAAAGGCGTGCGCCACCACGTCCCACTTAAAAAAATAAATCTTTATAAAAAGTACGATTTACTTTTGCCTCTGTTGTGACAAAAGTACAGGACAGAAGTAACTTAAGGAAAGATTTATGGTAGCTCAGAGTTTCACATGGTTCAGACTATTTTCATTTGGTGTCATGAGCTCATGCAGACTGTCATGGCAGTGAGAGAAAGTGGTGGTCCAAGAGCACTATTCATTCTTTGAAGCCAATCATGAAGTCATAGAAGCAACATAAAATATTCAGAGAAAAATCCCTCCATGGTCCCCTCATGACCTACTTCCTCAAGTTAGGTCCCACATCCCAAAATTTACACATCCTGTAAAATACCAGTACCATCTATAAACTCAGCATTCACACATGTGATGCTTTGTGTACATTTCATATTCATACCATATAGTGAATGTCACTATAACTGAACCTCAGAAGTCAACTAAAATAATTTTATTTCCTTTGACATGTTTAATCTCATTGTAGTTTGGGTTCGTTGACAGTTACACAAGGAATAATATTAGTCAGTGTGGATTAAAAATGGAAATGAAGATACTTGATTCTGTAGGGCAGAAAAGATTTTTGATCTGTTCCAGTGGTTCATAGCTGAGATCCACATAAAAAAGCAAAGTGGGGCTGGAGAGATAGCTTAGTGGTTAAGGTGTTTGCCTGCAAAGCCAAAGAACTCTGGTTTGATTCTCCAGGTAAGCCAGATGCACAAGGGAGTACATGTATCTGAAGTTTACAGTGGCTGGAGACCCTGGCACACCCATTCTCTCTCTCTCTGCCTGTGTATCTCTCTCAAATAAATAAATAAATAATATATATTATATATATCATTTATATGTAATATACATATATATAGACAGAGTAACAAGAGAAAAATACAACTTTATCTAATACATTTTACATTATATATGAAGCTTCAAAACTAAAGACCACAAGGTGAACTTTACTTTGTTCGGATTTTGGTCAAGTGGATAGATATGGAGAAACACAAATATTATGCAGTAGTTATTACCACTGAGGGCAGTTTAGCAAATCCTGTTTGCTCAGCTTTCTGTGTGTTCTTGAATAAGTAAGTTCCCTTCCCCTGCATACAGGGAGTTCCTTCTGGGATGAGAGTCTTAGGACCTCCTTCAAAGAGGATGGGTAGAGAAATATTTTATGGCAAAAGAATAAATATGTGGGATGGTGAAATAAGCTCTTTCCCCCTATTCTTTTCTCAGAATATCTTATATTAAGCCTCGTCCTCTACCTCCTCAGGTAGCCAGGTGTCTTTCAAGGCACCATAGAGTAACATGTTCTGAACCCCTGAGACCATATATGTATATATATATATATATATATATATATATATATATATATATATATATACATATATATATATATAGATAGAGAGAGAGAGAGAGAGGGGGGTAAGGTCTCATTCTAGCACAGGCTGACCAGGGTGGCCTTGAACTCATGGCTATCTGCCTCCCAAGTGCTGGGATTAAAGGCGTGCACCACCACGCCCAGCCTGGAATTATTTTCTAATTATTACTGTGCATACATTTGAGCACACATATGTTTTCCTCAATTATTATTTAATGTCATAGATATTCAAGGTCACAAGTAGACAATGTGATTTCTTCCAAAATTTGAATGTAGTACTCAGGAAATTTTATTAATAACATAGTGTTGTGACTTTTGACTCCTACCAAACCAGAGATCCAGAGAAACAGAGGCTCCCAAGACCATATCAATGAAGTAGACCTAAAACAAACCCAACATTGCTCAGGGAAATTCACAGAAGAAGGGGTGGACAGATTATGAGAGCCTCAAGGTGGGACATTATGCACAGAGACATTGCCTCTTCCCCATAACTGATGGCTACCCCCACAATCCCCATGGGGATAACCAGCATCCCCAACAAGGAGGGTCCCTTAGGGTGGGGGGAAAAGGATGAGGGTAAGGATGGTACCAATATGTGCTATTTATACATTGAGTATGTACATAACCAACAAAGAAAAAAATGCACACAAAACAATAAAGACAGAAATGATATTTTAAGCCTTTAAAATGTACCAAAAAAGTTATTTTTGTTACTATACCAATTACTTTTTTCATTGTTGGGACAAATATCCGACCAGAAAAAAAATTATAGAAGGAAGTGGGTTTGGTTTGGCTTAGTGTTCCAGAAGGTAGCAGAGTCATGGCTGGGAAGGCATGGCAAAAGCAGGTTCCACATTGTAGGGAAGGAAGTAGAGAGAGTGAGAATAGGATGTGAAACAGGCTATAACACTTCAAGTCCTTCCCCCAGTGACACATGTCCTCCAGCAAGGTTCCACTTCGTAAAGGCTGACAGCCTTCCAGAAGAATAACCCTCCAGCTGCGGATAAAGTATACAAAGACACGAGCTTATCACAATTTTACAATTTTCCATTCAAACAACCACTGTTAATTTTATTCAGGAATCAATTTAGAAAGACATTTTTTTCTAACCAAACTTTCTTTGGCATTCCATGACACTTCAATTGAGGTATTCATAATGTTAGACACAAATTTAACATCCGGTCAAATTTTACTGGTTTTAAAAGATTTGCTAGGAGAAGATGATTGTGTGACACTGGGCTGAAAGAATTTTGGCCTCTAAAACTATAACAAGCCAACATCCAAAAGCTTCTTGGAACTTAATGTAAAATTTGGTGGTATCAGGTTACATTTTCCACTCACATTCTGAAAGAACACATGAAGTCATGGCATCTGAACCGTAAGACATGTACTCCCCGATTCAGCCCCTAGAACAGCCACTGCTGCCGCGATCAAACACCACTTTGAGATCGTAAACGTTCTACTTGAAATGGTGCATAAAATAGTAATAAGAATTTATGGTTTTATTATTCTGTAGACATTACTTTACTTTAAATCCTTTACATAGGTTTACTCGTTTAATCTGTTTCATCATCCTTTGAGGGTTCTGAGACGCTGTCTCACCTCAGGACGTTCCTAGGACTTCCAGGGCCAGAATTTTCACTTGCCTCAGGTTCATCCCCTGACTCCCTCCATTACCATGTCACATCACACCACACATCGGTAACTATCTTAACCTGTGTTTAACTTTAAAGGGATTTTTCTTTTCAATAAACATCCCTGTGAATGCAGCCAACACAAAATCACTAATCGTGTGGTTCTCAAGCATCCACTTTGCAGATGTTTTGTCTCAAAATAAATGTATGCATGTTCTGATAGGCTGTATGAGTCATGGTTTTAGATACTCCTGGTTTAAATGATTTCAGAGGACTAAAATAAGATTTAAATCCTAATATTCAAGATATTGTAATGATCATAAAGATGCTTTTAACATGGAAAACCTGTCATTATTTTAATATTTTAAATATGAACTTAGAAAACTGGGCCAGCCAAATGCAGCTATAAGAGTCTAAGTCTCAGCGTAATCTTGTCAGTAGCAGCAGTGGAGATTTAGAGTGAACAGTAATAAAGAGAGAAGGTGCTCAGGCAGAATGGCATTGAGGTGGACAGCTGAGAAAGAAGCATGGGGAGGTCATGGAGACACTTTACATCCTGCAAGCTAAGCAACCATGGAGGAAGAGACGGGGAAGAGTGAAGGAGCTGTGTGAGGGGCAGAGAAGATGGGCAGAGCTCTGCCATTTGCAGGGGTCAGATTGTTCCCATTTTGTTGTTGTTGTTCCCCAAGGAAAAAGGAATTGATACTCGGCTGAAGCAGATGGGGTTATAGGAAGATGCGAAATGTTCCTTCTAAAGAATGGAAGAGCACATTGTACTTGGAAATCTAATTAGCTTGTTATGCATTGTCACCGCCATTAGAGATCTGTTCTGATGGGTTCAGCGTGCTTTTTCTAATTGCTCGTTGTCTATTTTCTGCAGTAACATTCAGCTACTCAAACTAGGAGGTTTACTTTTTTTTTTTTTCTCCCCAAATCCTTTCAAAGGAAAGATGTGAGAAAATAAGGCATAAGAGCTGGGCTGGGGCTGGAGAGATGGCTTAGCGGTTAAGGCACGCTCCTGCAAAGCCTAAGAACGTCCTGTTGATTCTCCAGGTCCCACATTTAGCCAGACTCAAAGTGACACAAGGGTGCAATGTCTCACTTGCCCACAAGGGGGCGCACGAGTATGGAGTTTGTTCACAGGGGCTGAGATGCCACTGGTGTGCCCATTCTCTCTCTCTCTCTTCCTCTCTGTCTCTGTTTCTCTCTCTCAAATAATAATAATAATAGTAAAGAGCTGAGCTGGTCAAAGCAAAAGGCATGAGCATGGAGCAGGTGATAGGTGTATGGTGAAACGGTAAAGGAACAGGAGTCCTGGGATGTTGAGACACACACTGAAAAGGAATAAAGATCACATGTTAGTCCATGTTCTCTTATGACAAGCATGTGAGGCCAAGAGAAAGAGGTCTATCTGGTTCACAGTTTTAGATTCTGCTTCTTTCAGACCATCATGGAGACTGGCATGCTGGTTGCATCCCCCGTAGTTGATCATACAGCAAGAGTAGGATCCAGAACAAACGGAGCAAATGGACTTGCCCTTCGAGTTACAGCTCTTTCCCCAAATCCAAGCAGGGCCACAGGGGACATATGGTAGTTCTATTTAATACTGTAACCTAGTGGACCCCATAGGCCCAATGCCTTAAAGATCCCACCCTGTTTAACACCACCATGCTGGGGACAAAGTATCCAATGCGTGCATCCTTGGGGGACACTGTAACCATGACTAAACTATGGGAAAGTGGAAGTAAATGTCTGAAGGAAGAACCTCGATGAAACATATTTGCTCTTTTTGTTTGTTTGTTTGTTTGTTTGTTTGTTTGTTTGTTTGTTTGTTGGCTGAGTGATATAGGTGTCATGGTGCGACAGTGGCACTTCCAACACCCATGGATGCATATGACTGAGAGAACCAGTCACTGGAATTGGTGTGCCATGGACGACTTCTCATCGAAGTATTAAGGAAAACACATATCCCAAAATGAGAATTAGGACTTTAAAGGAATTTATTACTGGGATATAAATTCCAAAGTATAGAATAGAAGTGTTTGAGGAGACAGAAATGGTAGAATATTCTATGGTATTAAGGACCATTCAAATATATCAAAGAAATGGAAGGAATGATTTGTATTATAGTTTTCATCATTTCTTGACCCTTTATGTTTCACTATCTTGATGTGGCCACTTATCAGCTTTGGCAATAAAAAAGCCACAGTAAAATCCCCAGGATGGATGAGAACACTCATTCCACTATGTCCTACATACATGCTGTGTATACATTCCAGAAAACACTATGAGCCATTAGTCATAGGAATCACTCCTCAGGCGTTTAATTGTACCCCAATTCATAATAAAGTGGGCTGTCTGTGAAGAAGATTTAGGTGACCACTGATTAACAAATTACCCATCGCACATGGATTGCCAAATGTAGCCACTTCACACTGGGTACACACAGAGTCTTCTCCTTCCAAGTGAATTTAACCCTGTAAGCAAAACAAAAAGAGAAAGAAAACAAGTCAGACTATGAGACTTCAGCTGTTATCATTACTCTGTTATTCACGAGTGGCTTATAATAGGAACACTACATTCCTTTAAAACAGTATTTTTTCCCCTTTACCTCATTTTAAAAGTGCAGAATGTAGGTACGCCACAGTGACCTAACATAACAGACCGTGCACAAAACCACTGGGTTGTAATTAAAATGTACAGACAGCACAGCGTAATGTTAACTTTTCTGAGCTGTTCACTCTGCGCTGAAAAATTTCCTGATCTGATTTTCCTTGGCTGAGTCCCAATTATTGTTGAGTTTTTCAACTACATACAATCGTGCATTTTTAAAAGGTCTGTCATCAAATTCCATGGCACTATTATACAGGTGCTATCAGACTAGGGAGTCCAGAATACTCTAGAATTATCTGTGGGTGTTGGGATGTGAAACTAGATACATTAAAGTCTAAGGAGAAATCTCTGTAGCACCTCTGACATTGGTAGTCTGAGAATATAATTTAAAACATTCAACTATGATAATAGGAAAATAAACCATGAGCATAGTTAACTACTAAAAGTATTGTCATAAATTATTGAATGTTGTATATATCAAAATATAATTCAAACATTGGTAGGACTTTTTAAAAAGTCATTCTTGCTGGGTGTGGTGGCACACTCCTTTAATCCCAGAACTCAGGAGGAAGAGGTAGGAGGATCACCGTGAGTTCGAGGCCACCCTGATACTACATAGTGAGTTCCAGGTCAGCCTTAGCTAGAGTTTCACAGGAAATTTATGTATACATATATGTATATACACATTTTTATGTATTTATTTATTTATTTGCAAGGAGAACGAGAGAGAGTAAGACAGAGAGAGCCAGGGTCTCCTTCAACTGCAACTACCTTGAAAAAACAACAACAACAAAAAAGTCATTCCCATTATATTGTTTATTTTTATTTTTTAATTATCATTGCTATTTTTATTATTTGTTAAATTTACTTCTTCAAGATTGATTGGCTATAGAAAAGTTTAAAAAAAGATCTCCCACCTTGTAATATGGTATGCTACAAAAGATCTCTTTGTGCTGAAGCAATGGCTTAGGAGTTAAGGCACCTGCCTGCTAAGCCTAAGAACGCCTGTTTGATTCTTCAGGTCACTTTTAGCCAGACGCAAAGTGATGCAAGGGCGCAATGCCACTCTTACTCATAAGGGGATACACATGTCTGGAGTTTGTTCACAGTGGCTGAGAGGCCACTGGCGTGCCTATTCCCTATCTCTCTCTGACTCTCTCTCAAAAAAAAAAAAAAAAATCTCCTTTACTGCTTACAAAAGCCCTATATAGGAAAATTGTTAAGGACATTTATTTCCATTAGTTTTTCTACCTTTTATGAGGTATCATTTCCCACTTATTACTGTTAGCTTTTTATAGATTTTCTTTAACTAAATGATTGACATTTGTAAAGTTTTGTACATTAAAAATACCTTCTTCCAGGCGGGCGTGGTGGCGCACGCCTTTAATCCCAGAACTTGGGAGGGTCGCCGTGAGTTCAAGGCTACCCTGAGCCCATAGTAAGTTTCAGGTCAGCCTGGGCTGAGTGAGACCCTACCTGGAAAAAAAAAAAAAAAAAAAAAAAAAAAAAAAAACACCTTCTTCCAAAGCTGGGTGTGGTGGTGCATGCCTTTAATTCCAGAACTTGTAAGGCAGAAGCAGATGGATTGCCTTGAGTTTGAAGCCACCCTGAGACTACATAGTGAATTCCAGGTCACCCTGAGCTACAGTAACACCCTACCTCGAAAAACCAAAAATAACCTTCCAGTTGCATTGTTTAATTTTTCCTTCGTACTATAAATATATGTTATATATACACACAGACATGTAATATATACAACATACACTCACACATTGACCTCCTTAACACAGTAGGTAGTGTATCAGCCTCATATACATATAAAAATTTATTAGAATGAGTGTTTACGTGTGTGTGAATGTTTATGTGTATAGGTTTAAAGTATAAACTTTACACTCTGAATTGTCAGCATAAATCCTTTTAAACCAAGAATTATAACAAACATTTTCTTCACGTCCTTATAGTTTCTTCATTGTTGTATTTGCCCTAGGGTTTCACAATTCACATTAACATGCTCATTCTCTTTGGAAACCGTGTTGTCTTGTTGCACGCGCCCAGCTTCCGATATCCTTCACTCAACATCCCATCCTTTCCCACACATTTATGCTGCCCCACCATCCTGCTTCTAGCCTCTGATTTGTGCTCTCCCTCCCATCCCATGTATGTCCCCATGTTTATCCACATTACCTCCTTACTGCCAGAACTTGCTTAGAATCTGCCAGATCATCGCCTGAAAGATAGTCCTAGTTCTTTAAGAATTTTATTGCTTTTCACATAGATTCCCCATTTGTTAAAATTCTTCCAATGTATTTCTCTTTTAAGTGTGGCTTCATTACGTACACAGGATAATAAAGAGAACCGGCATGGTTACACGATTAAGTCAGGTCAACCATACTCATGAGTCATTTCAGTTGACCATCATTGCATACTCACAGGTTTTTGAGACTGTGCATCAAGGCCCATTCTTACTCAGCTGGGTTAATTCCTAGCTAAATTCTTTTAGGGGCTCCCATCTAGTTCAGTTAGTAGAGCATGAGACTCTTAAATTCTTTTTGCTTTATTGTTTGTGTAATGATATCTAATTTCTCTTTGATTTTTTCTAGTTTGTTACTGCTAAATAGGAGAATGATATTGATTCTAACATGTAGGTCTTTATATATAGTCAACTTAATGACCCCTATTAGTGGCTTCAACAATTGTTATCTCAGTTTATTCCCATTTTCTGTAGAAATTATCATGTCATATTCAAATAATAATTGAAAAATCATCTCTACAATTCTATGCCTTGTATCAATTGATTTTTATTTTTTGACTTTCTTGTCAGGAAAGCTAGTATTATGCTGGAATGTGGACAGTTGCATTCCAAGGATAGCCTGAGTTTATTTTAATCTTGAGATTAAAGTGTATGTGCACATATGCATTTCACTGTTTTTACAGTATGTATGACATTTGCTGTTAGATAATTCTATCAAGTTAAGGAGACTGCTGTATACTCCTAATTTTAGGCTATTTCATCTTTTTTTTACTGTTTCATAGGAAATTTATGTATACATATACGTATATACACATTTTATGTATTTATTTATTTATTTATTTGCAAGGAGAAAGAGAGAGAGAGTAAGACAGAGAGAGCCAGGGTCTCCTTCAACTGCAAACCAACTCCAAATGGCATATACTATTCTGTGCATGTACTGGGAAGTCCAACCTGTGTCTTTAGACTTTACAAACAAGCACTTTAACCACTGAGCAACTGCTCCATATTTATATATGTTCAAAATGTATTTTGACCATAGTCCCTTTCTGTCATTCTCTTGCCCCACTCTTCTACACTTCAACAAAACCCTATTGGTATGTCAACAAGTCCCTTACTATTTTGAGGTTTTTAAAATTATACATATATATATATATATATATATATATTTTTATGTTGTCTTCCTTCATCATCCGACATGTTGATGGATCCAACAGCGGGCAGGTCACACTGCCACGGTAGGTTCTGACTGCAGCAGACACCGTGTGTAGCAGACAGCTTCAGGTTCGCTGAGATGAACTTCCAGACCAGGCACAGTTATGGAGGAAGGGATATTATTTATTGAAGCTTACAGATCCAGGGGAAGTTCCATAATGGCAAGAGAAGCGGCCTGCTCTCCACAGGGCCAAGCAGAGATAGAGAGAGAGAGAGAGAAACCAACCAGCCACCACAGCACACAGAGCAAAACTACAGCCAAAAGGTCACACAGCACACTTCAGGAACTCCTGCTAGGCACATTTGCATATCTTTACAATAGAATCTCAAACCCACCATTACCACCTTAAGACTGGCCCCCAGTGACATTGCCTCTAGCAAGGTGATTGCAGATGCAAACTATAACTAGTAAAACACTGAATATATTGGGGGACATATATTCAAACTACCACACCGTGTATCTGGAGTACAATGGAGCCAGCGCTCTCACGCTCCCCGTGCTCCGGGTCTCTCATTCTTTCTGCCACTTCTTCCACAGTGTTGCCTGAGCCGTGGCAAGTGTGATGAAGAAGTCTCATTCAATGCTGAAGGGTATTTAACAAACGCTTCTTCATAACATTAGCCTGGGTCTCCGCAGCAGTCACCTCCGTCTCTCTGACCCTCCCTATCACAGTGGCTCTCTCATATTTGCATGAAAATAATTTCATCACAGGCTAATTTCTTCACTTAACCAGCTAGACTTCCTTCTTTGGGCTATATACAGTGAATGCATGGCAGAGTGGACTCATAGAATTCTAGGATAAATCTCCACTAGTTTGCTTTTCACATAAGCTGTATTTTTTATTCATTTTGCAAGTTTGATTATGTTCTTAAAGGGTTTTTGAATTTATTTATTTTTTCCTCACTTCCTAAGCTAGTGAGCTATCATGGACTCCAGAAACTTGCTCTTCATTTTAATCGAGGCCTAACTGCAGAAAAGGGGGTTATTTGTTTCTTGAATAGGATGTATAAAACTGTCAAAACTTGAGTTTTATTGGAAGTGCAGCAGCAGACGGTTGATTGTTCACAGAGATCCTCATGGATTTAATTCTACGAGCATCGGGCGTCCACTGCTCAGTATCACTGCTCACTGCCTCACTGAGGCTGCCCTGTGCCCTCAGAGTGCTCTGCTCAAGATGGGTCACTTATCTGGAAAATTAGATTCATCATATATGGCTTTACTACTCTTTAATTTCTGACTTTTTCTTCTTATACCAGTTTAGAAAGATTAGGTTGAAATAGCCTAGCAGAAACCTTAATTAGACATGTATCCCTAAGTTTTTTTAAAAAAACTTTGTTTAATCATTTTTTATGGTTTTCCTTTGAGACAAGGGATCACTGCATGAGAATTTGAAATGGAACTTGAGATCTTCCTACTTCTGTTTCCCAGTCCTGTGATTCCAGGCGTGTACTATTTTGCCCATTCCTGGGTTAAAAAAAAAAAAAAATTGAGGGAGATATTTTGAGATTTTGAGATGTCATTGAAACGGCCTGCTCTCTTGTACACTAGGATGCAGGATGACAGTGCGAGCATTTTTAAACCAGCAAAATCATAATAAACCATCATTCTTCCATATGAATAATGAAATCAAGAATTGTAAGTGAACTTCAAAAGCCTGTACTTATAACCATCTAAAGGTTAAATAGACCAGCAAGTTTATTCATGGAGAGGATGAGTAAATGGAGGTTTATAAAAGTTAAAATTAGTGGGTTTTTACTATCCTGTAACTTGTCCTCTTAACACAGGACACAATATTTGCATAGCCTATTTTAGCCTTTGCATGTAAGCCAGGGAATTCTGGGGTTTCTATCTCAGAATTCCATGGGAATCTGCCTGTTTCCCTCTTTCAGTTTAGCACGTGACAATTCATAGCCCATAAAGGGTGCACTGGTTGTCCACCCTTGCGGAAGCCTGACTCCCTACTTGCTCGCATGCCTCTTGGGGTGCCACCTAGTGTAGCACTTTAAACACTGGCTCCGTGTTTCTTGTGTCTTAATTGTTCTTATGCCACATTGTTTATTAGCAGAAAAAAAATATGATGAATGTTTCTGTTGCAAGTTGGTGGAAAGAAAAATGATAATAGCCTGTGCTTTGAGAGTCTGACAGGAATTCAACCTGTCAAAATACAATGGGGACAATAAGGAAACACCATTAATTTACTTGCTTATTTTACTTAGTTGCATGTTTTTAAAAAGTAATTGCAATTTTTTAAATTTTACAATATTTTTTATTGACAACTTCTATACTTACATACAAAAAATGCATGATATTTCCCTCCCCTCCCCATCCCCCTTTAAAACTCCAATCTCCATCATATCCCCTCCCTCTCTCCATTAACCTCTCTTTTAATTTGATGTCATCACCTTTTTCTTCTATTATGAGGGTCTTGCGAAGGTATTGCTAGGCACTGCAAGGTCATGGATATTGAGGCCAATTTCTGTCTGGGCAGTTGCATTGTAAGGAGGCAAACCCTTCCTTTGGTTCTTCCATTCTATCCGCCCCCTCTTCCACAATGGTCCCTGAGCCTTGGAGGGAATAATTACAAATTTTTATACATCCTCAAAGTTTAAAAAAAAAAAAAAGAAACCCAAAAAGTGTGAAAAGTATTTTTATTTTAAGTAGTAACTTCGAATGACATACTATGTATTTGTACTATCATTTCCCTCTTCCCTGCTCCCATTCCACTGAGGGCCCTCTTGAATGGTGTTGTAGGTATTCCCCATGGGGTTGTGGATTATGAGTTGTGAGAGCAGCAGTCAGTCATTGTGTGCAATGCCTCTGGATATCCCCCCCGCCCCCGCCAACTCCGTGACTCTTACCATCTTTTAGCCCTCCTTTTCTCAAAATTCCCTGAGCCATGGTGGATGTATTTTATGTCTACTATGATGCTGACCTCTCAGCAGCTTCTGGATTTCTGGTTTGGTGCATTTTGAGTATCCTCAGTGTCTGACTCCATCACCATGGCACAGGTTGTTGTCAGGCTCGCTGTGGAAGCACTCTCTTGTTCATCATGCCAATACCTCTGTGGTTTCACATGGGCCGCAGCTGATGTGCTAGGGGTGAAAAGTAATTATTTAAATTATTTTATTTTCATTTATTTATTTGACAGAGAGAGAAACAATAGGTATGCCAAGGCCTCCAGCCACTGCAAATGAACTCCAGACGCATGTGCCTCCTTGTACACCTGGCTAACTTTGGTCCTGGGGAATCAAACCTGGGTCCTTTAGGCTTTGCAGGCAAACACGTTAACCCCTTAGCCATCCCTCTAGCCCTATGAAAAGTAATTCTGAAACTAGTTCATCTGAATGTTTCAGTGACCCTATTAAACCAGCCCAGGAGTCACATGTTGTCAATTGTTCCTAAATTCTAGATCTCAAAGACTAATAAGCCAGCGAGCCTGTGGTAGAGCAGGAACCACTTAAATTTTAATCATAACTATCAATAATTCAGAGATGTTAACACTGATATTTATGTTCATATGTTACTGAAGGAACAGCTTCTGTTAAGTACCTGATAGAACAATTTTAAAGCAATATAAATTTATTCTTATTCAGATATAGTTATTTGTTTGCACTTCCGTGCTTAAGATTGCAAATTCTGAAAAAGTCGTAAGAAAATAATTATGCATTCAACCCTATATCATATCTCTTGATGCGTTTTCATGAACTTTTCACATATGACTTCATGTTTTGTGAAATGATGGCATTTAGTGAAAAATCAATTATTTAGTGGACATGTCAACATTGAGAACACAGTATAATAATAAATGAGTTAGGCTTTCTCATGTAAATCAGAAAATTCTGGGCTTCTTTCTTTATATATACAAGTAATCTGGATATAACTTTATTTTAATTCAGAATGTTAAACTTCACAACATGCACTAAACCTAAATTTAGCTCTAAAATAAATGTTTTGTACAAACTGGTACTCTGTAAATATTTAAATCTTTTTAAAATGTCAACTCACAAAGAGTCAATGAGAGATTTAGCCCTTTCTGTATCTCTACTAAATATATGAATTTTCAAAACAAAATATTTAAATTCATTTTCTCTCTAGCCTCTTTTTTAGAGGTCATAAGGTCAATATGCAATGGTACTTGTGATACCTAATAGCATATTATATTTTATACCAAAATGTATAATTGCATTTTCGTATGTTTGTTTCTATGCAAATGTATGAAAATCTGTTGTTTAATACACTTAAAAGCTCCATGAAGAAAGTTCTATATTCTTGTAAATTTCAGAGAAAAGTTATGAAATATAGGGAAATTCAGTACTTAACCCACAGTTGTAGTTGGGAACCTACTTACTCAGTTGTTATTCTGTCTTTGTATACTAATTTTCTGATCCGTGCTTTCAGTCACTAATCCACTGCTTTTCATATGCTAATGTCAATAAATACTCATGTAGAAATATTATTATTTATTTTCGACAAAAGAATCCATAATTGCATCTCGCATTTGCATGCAACCTAGCAATTTAATTTTTTTATATATTTGACAGATGGCAATACTAAATCATAATATGTAAATAGTTACCTAGGTATAATTTAATGCTTCATTCTCTTTATTGATACTTGCAGGTTCTGTCACACATAAATTACTGCTTTTTGATCATATGATATTGAGTTGTAGAAATTTGTGTAAGATTGAGTTGTAGACATAACTAAAATATTATCTATCATTGATTTGACATTGATTGATCTTGATTTGTAATACTAAATTCTTCATAATTCTAGACTTACCTGATTCATCTACAGTATGAAATCCATTTCTAAGGATTTAATATTAGTGTTTTATTTTTTTCTCAATCTTCACTATTGTTGTGGGCACATTGAAACAGGGAAATAGAAATGTTGTTGATATATCCTTAACCACTTTTTAAATTTATTTAGCTCATTTTATTCTCTCAATAAATTGCACAAGAATATAGCTTTTGGCAGTAATAGTTCAACCGCAATAAAATTTGTAAAGAAATATCTTCATCTTCATTGCTTATAAATTCTACATTTCTTTTAAATAGCCTTCATATTTTAATACCTTTAATGCTTAGTGATATAAACCCACAGACATAAAGAAGCACATTGTATATTTTACTCTGACTTTTGAATTAAATTCTAAATTCTTTTTCCTTTTAATCATCCTTAATGATAAAGAAAGGGGAAATTGAATATATTAGAATTGAATATATATTGAATAGTACTACCACACTAATAAAACATATTTGAAAAAATATAAATGGGTACTTCTATTATAACTAATCAGTAGTTTGAATATTTTCAGTCATGATGATGTTAAAACTGAAAGGTTTGTAATTTTCTTTTATCACAACTCTGCTAGCTAATTATTTCAATAACTTGTCCAAAATAAGTCAGTAACTGCTGAAGTTAAGGAATGAATTTTTTTTTTGTTTTTATTTTTGAGGTAGGGTCTCACACTAGCTCAGGCTGACCTGGAATTCATTATATAGTCTCAGGGTGGCCTTGAACTCTCAGTGATCCTCCTACCTCTGCCTCTCAAGTGCTGGAATGAAACGTGTGCACCACCATGCCCAGCGAGGAATGAATATTTTATAGCTAACTTGATCCATTCACATTGTTTCATTTCAGCATTTGTCTATCTATATTTGTAGTATGGTTCACTACACCATCAAATTAGTTTTAAAGTTTAAGTTGGGTTAAGAAACCTATTCTCTTAAAAATGTATTTTGAGCTAAGTTCTCATAAAGCTGGACTTTAATATTTTGTATGATTTGAAATGTTTTTAAGAATATATTAGTATACAGAAACACCCAAAATTCTCATCTCATTTTTAATATTAAAGTAAGGATAAATTTAATGTTATCATTTAAATAAAATTTTAAGTATTACTAAGAATAAAATATATATTTGACTAAAGAGACATATACTTTCAAAAGACAGGACTATCTTTTATTTCATTTGTCTTTTAAAATTATATATCTTACATTATTTTTAAAAATTCATCATATGCCAGCTATAAGTTCTTGTTAATATCCTCCATATTTTAAGTTGGTATGTACAAAATGCCATCAAATTTTAAAATAATCACAGTGAAATATTTTAGTCAAATTACCTAACATGAAAATTTTGTTTAAATGGACTTTCACTTGGCAATGAAAATTTGTGTTATAAACTTGTTCTATATAATTTCTTTTTAAAATACAAAGAAATAAAAAATAAAACCGATAGCTTTGTCATTATAAGCGATGACAACATTACTATCAATTTTATTTGTATTTGATGGAGAACCTTAATAAGTCTAAATTCTATAAGCTAATGGAATAACTGGAAAATAATGGAACTTACTGACATATTCTATATGATCTTTAATGATCTGTAGATTTTAAGTCATCGTATGTCAGTGATGTCTCAATGTGAGGTCACATTTGATGAATGTTCTTTTATCTAGAAGTACATAATGCTATATGGAATATTTATTTACATTCTTTATAGTTAAAAAGTAAAAATTATTTACATGCTTAGTACAGCACAGGTTAAGCCACTGTAAAACCTCCCCTACGATACTACTGACTTAATCTGTCCTGTATGCACACCTGGAAGTAAGTGGCCTGCATCTAACGCATCTGCACCCCTTTAGGAAGCAGCTTCCATTTCATATTTGAGGCTCAGTTATCTCTTTCTCCTGGTCTAAAGGAAGAGCAAAAGGGCCAGGGAACCCCACTTCGGTATTTTAACTGGCAAGACCTAGAAATGTGCACGCTCACTTCTGTTCACATCCCCTGTGCGCAGTGACTCTGAACAGAGCTAGGATGCACAGACGAACATGAGTGGCGCAGGTCCACACAGTGCAATGAAACTTGCTTGCTCGCTGGTCTTTCCCCTTTGTCATTTCACATGAAGACAAAACATGAATCTCTTTGGCAGTTATAACACAAAGTGGACGTTTTAAGTTTTAAAATTATTTATATGCCTTAAGGCTGGAGAGATAACTCACTTAGTAAAACACTTGCTTTTCCAGCCTGAAGTTGTGAGTTTGATTTCTAATGTCTATTTAAATACCAACTGTGTTGGTGGAAGCTGTAATGTTTACATTTAGCTCAATGTTGTCACCTGTAAATTAAAATTACGTAGGAGTATACTGTCAGCAATTAAGTAATCTTACCTTCTAATATTTCAAAATAAGCCATGTTGAGGAGGTGGAGAAGGGAAGATTCTTGGGGTTAAATGGCCAGCCAACCTAATTGTCGAGCTCCAGGCCAATGAGAGACCCTATCACAACAATTGGAGGAGGGCATTCCTGAGGAGGACACCAAAGGTTATCCTCTGTTGTACACACACACACACACACACACACGCACATAAATAAACACACGTGTACATCCACACACAAAACACACATACATATATGTATCCACACTACACACATCCAAAAATATTTATATGCCTTGATACAATTTTGTATGGCATTTTTACTTGTATTTCTATATGCTTATCTCTACAGCTGTCTGTACTTGACACTGTTATATAATAATGGAAAAAGTTTTTCTAATCATGAACTTGACATCATGGATATATGAACTGACACAATAAGAATGTCAATAAGAGCTGGAGAGATGGATCAGCAGTTAAGGCACTTGCCTGGAAAGGCAAACGCCCCAAGTTTGATTTCCCAGTACTCATGTAAAGCCAGATGCAAAGGGTCACGTGTGCATCTGGAGTTCATTTGCAGTGGCTAGGGGACCTGGCACACCTGTTCACTCTCTCTTTCTCTCTCCCTCTCTCTGCCTCTTTCTCTCTCTCTCACAAATAAAAAATATAAATAATATGTATAATACAGTAACTCTTAGCTATTACTACAACTATAGGATTTTCTATATGAATATTTTATATAACTATATAACTATATATATATATATATAACTATATATATATATAAAACTATAATCAATTCTTAGAAATTTGTGTACCTTTCACATGGCCATCACATTATTTAAATGACTCTTGCAATTGTTTAATTGTCTTAGCCTGTCCTATTTCAGCATTATCCAATAGAACTTCTCTGTGATGGTGGAAACATTCTAGACCTGTATACAGATCCATGTCATATCTACCACATATGTGAGGCTTTTGAGCACTTGACATGTGACCGGTGTGACAAAGGAACTGTATTTTCAACATTACTCCGTTGTAATGAATTTAAAGTTAACCATCGTGCTTGGTGATCACTGTATTGAATACACAGTTCTTGTCACCCTGCTCCATCTACCAGGTTTTTTTTTTTTTTTTTTTTTTTTTTTTTTTTAGCCACATCTCTCTTTGCTGCATCACATGACTCCTGAAACATCCTCCGATGCATTCAACACCCAGTATTTATGCACTGAGTGTCTTATTCTTTTGAGTGAGGGCTTTTGTACTCTTGATTTTGATCTTTATGTTCAATTCTAGCTGTAGACCCTCTGTTAATAGTAGCACGTAATGTTTATTGGCAAGAAACGTTTTAGCAGGAAGAATGTAGGCTGTGCTTACGCTTTGGTGGTTACCATATCATAGGTGCGTGGACTGAGATATATTCACAGGTTAATTAGTTTTTACACAAGATCAACTAGCTGGTAAGTGACTGAGTACAGTGTTACCCCAGGCTCTCACTCCACTGTTTTGTAGCTCATCAGTTTGGACAGAGAGTTTTTATGCGTGGTTCTGTTCATTTGGATTGCATCTCAGATGGAGCTCTCCTGGGAGCATTTGTTGCATATGCACCATGCGGAAAGACATACCTACTGCCTTTGGCATGAAGGAAGTTAAAAAAAAAAGCAGAGGCAATTTACCTTGCGTTGAATGCTCCACCACAGCTCTCTAAGTGGAAAGTACTTTTGTAAAAACCATGGCTGAAAATGTTCAGATTAGCTTCATGAATTTGGCTCCAGGATCCCATTGTATCCGGATGATGCTAAATTCATCAGTAGCAACTGATAACACTCAAAGGTGCTCTATGTTTGCTCCCATTTCCACAAAAGATTATTCAGTTTATGTTTTCCCCTTAGTACTTGAAGTGAAAGAATTTTAAAGTAATTAAGATTGGTTATTTTCAAGGAGCTGTAATGTTTATATTTAGCTCAATTTTGTCACCTGTAAATTAAAATTACATAGGAGTATACTGTCAGCAATTAAGTAATCTTACCTTCTAATATTTCAAAATAAGCCATACCTTTAGGTGACATGAAATCTATCATTTTAAGCTTGCCTCCAAGCCTTTTTCAAATTGCTCATAAAATTTCCCATTCTCTAGAGAAATATGATCTCTAAAAAAATAAATGTCTCTGTCAAGTTATAAGTAATATGAGCATATGATGAAAAAATGGCATTTTTGAACCCCTTACTGGATATTGTAGTATTGTAAAGTGGATTCCATTCCTTGGTATTTAAGTTTTCGTGGCCATTTTAGGATTTACCTTTTGGATATAAAGGCAAGGATATGGTATATTTTAAGGAGCTGGGGAGGCAAACTTTTCGGGGGAGAAAAGCTGGAGGATATTGTTCACCTGAAATCCTTGTCATAAAATGCTAATGTTGGTGTTCTTGTCTTTATGTCTATGCATTCTTTAGCTATGAGGATAACAGACCCTTCATCAAGTAAGAATGACCTGAATGGCTGATAAATTGTATTTATCAGTGTGGGTCCCATGGACCAGCTGTCAGATCAGTACTGAAAAATCATTAGAGCTTCTGTCATTCACATTGAGGCAGAAGAGCAAACTGTGCAGGGAAATACTGTGGCAGATGACTTCATGCAGACCAAGGATCCTGCAGGTGTACTGCCAGAAAGTAAACAATCCTACCCCACCCCTGCCAACTGGGCATGACTTGAACTCAGTGTCATGATAGCAGCCCTTGCCAGTGGTACTGACTTGATTATATCAGTATATATCTTCCTCGCAGCCCGGCGTGGTGCTCTGCACATGCCTGCGATTTTGCTGGATATCCAGACATCCGCCTCCTCTAATTATTTTGTCACTCCATGCTATACCTTTAAAGTGATCTCCTAAGTATGAAACTCCCAATTGTAACTAATCTCAATGATCTACTGTATTAAACATCCAAAATGGGCAGGGAAACACTTCAAAAATTAAAGTTTATGTATAGGAAATGTTCCCTTTAAATTTGACCCCCGTCTCATGGGGAGTAAGCTAGTTGTGCGTGACCACATTTAAATTTCGGACACGAAGCTACACATCTGTGCCAGCCTTGCAAATGCAAGGGTAAATGGTGAAGGTGGGCTACCCCCTGAGCATTTGAAGATCACGTGTCCTGCAAGGAAAAACCAAGATTGGCAACCCATGGGCAGCCTTGTTGTAGAATTTCAGTTTGTTCTTCTGGTGAAGAGTCCTTTGTTTCCATCTCTTCTCATCCCACCTCGTGTCCTTCCTCACGCTTTGGCTGAGCTTCTGCAAAACCTGGAACTCCCTGCAGCTCCAGATCATGTAACCCTCGGGCCCATCCTGTGTTTTCTACTGGATAATAGCTGACTTTAGTACTGTGTGACATCATTTTTTTTTCTAAATCAAATTGATGATTTTGTCTTTATCTAATGATGATTCTTTCCATTTTTCTTTCGTTTCAATGTGTGAAAAACAATTAAGAGCTTTTCTGTGTATGTTGCCATGTTTTGGACTTCAGTGGTATGATGAAATATTAACATCTGAGATGCTATCTAATTCATATAAGCAAATGTGCCAGACACAGCAGCAAATCTCTATGAAGGAATATTTATTCAACAATGTTGATGTTTTACATTAACCATAAGAAATTTAGTGAATAACTAAATCTGAAATATAATAACTAATTGGATGAGAGAAAAATATTAAGTACTTACAAGTCAAGTCATTTTAATAAGACTCTGGGACCACGTGTTAAAGATCTTTTTTTAAAGAAAAATGGTTCTGATTATGGTGAACATGGGCATGTTCCCCCTTCACTTTGTAAATCTTCAATTCCCAAAAATATTTCTTCCTTTGACAACATAAATGAAAGATAAGAGTGTGCTGAAAATACATGTTAGCTCACTTTGTTCAAAGAAGGTGTGCTGGGAACGAAAAGGGTGGGCTTATGAATGTGTAGAGCCTTGTGTGGTTTGGGTCTTGTTCTCCCATCTCCTTAGAAGTTAGCAAGGATTCCATCCCTGTTACTGGAGTCCCATGAACTGGGATAATTCCTTTTTTAATCAAGAGGAAATACATACATGGCAACAACTCCATGCACTTTTGTTACCCACTTCTTACTGTCTTGACAGGCAGGTTGGAGGACATGAAGCGAATGGAATGAAAGTAACTCTTTGTCCTTCAGGCTCTGCTCTCTTTTCATACCACTCCACCATCATCCTCAGCTTCATCTTTTGCCGAGTCTGTCCACACTTCTAAGACATAAATGTGCCCTGTGACATTAAGCGTCTTTCAGCAAATTTGCCAAATTCCAAATGCCTGATCTTGAAAACCTAGTTGAACATAACTTAGAAGACAGTAATAAGAAGGCTGAAAGAATGTACACCAGGGTTACTTTATAAGAAGTGAACTAGTTTTTTCATATCCACTATTTCCCACACTGACTCTACTTGTTCATCAAATCAGAAAAGCATAGCTTTCAACTTCATACCTGTACTACAAATAGGGTTCCTTCTAATAAGAGTCGTTTTGTCAGATAATATGATGCTTTCATGTGCTTTTTTTTTTTTTAATGGAAAACGAACAAATGTGGGAAAATGGGATAAAAACATCAGCACAAATGGAGTGGGTCCCATCAAACAGATGTGATATCAATGTCTCTCATGAAGACGTTAGATGTTAGCTTTAAAGAATTTTCTCTTTTGCCATTCACCCTAATTACATTTCCATACCATTTGCATATGTACTACAAATACATGAAAAATTTATGGCACAAATCTGCTTTTGCTTAAATGAATTTCTTCTTCATAACATTTTCATTCATGGATATTTCCTCCAGCTTAATATCTTGTACTCACCATTAAAACCTTGACGTGCTTTATACCACTTGTCTTACATTCTCTGTCAGTAAAACTGGCCATGACATTTTTTTTTCAATGTCAGCATTGTTGATATGGCATGATATGGTTGTGTTAACTCAAGACCAACTTACGTCATAAGCCTAAATTGTCTCTTCTCTCTACAGGTCGTGGGTCATAGGAGCGATAGCTCTCCTCTGCCTGCTAGGGCTGACCTGGGCCTTTGGACTCATGTACATTAACGAGAGCACTGTCATCATGGCCTATCTTTTCACCGTCTTCAATTCCCTGCAGGGGATGTTTATATTCATTTTCCACTGTGTCCTGCAGAAGAAGGTGAGATGCAAGTCTACTGTCAGGACTAAACGGCATGCCATGCATGATAGCAAAGGAACCCTCACAGTGAAATTACAATCGCAATATGCTTTTCTCTTAAAATAAACGCAGGCCTCCATATTTTTATAGTAGCAAATGCAAAATGAACACAAAATAAAAGTATAAGAGTTGGTAAAAGTGTCCAGGGAAGCAACCAAACATTTTATGATTTGGCAAATGAATAAATTGCATTTTCTTATGGGTTTGTTCTTATATTCATTGGTGGACAAAAGCAAATTGTGTATTTGGAAAGTAACTCTGATACAGTGGAAATAAATCGCAGAATAGACTCATTTGTGATTTTTATATTGATAAATATAAAAAGTAATTTATTTAAAAGCAGATGTTAACAACTAAGTATTTGCATTTCCTTTTTTAAAAAAAAATCTTAAGTTTGATTTTTTTTTAATTCCGATATTTTTCATCTCAATTAAATGTCTCTTCCTCTGCCTTTTCTCTCACCATTTCTTCTCTGACCTTTCTTCTCTTCCCTCTTCCTCCACTTTCTCCTTCTCTTCTCCTCCTCATTCTCCTCTTTCTTTCTTCCATTCTCTCTCTCTCTCTCTTTCTATCTTTTATAGATAGCTCTAGGGTGTCACATAAATCCCTTACCCACATTGTCTAGGTTTTACAAGATTATGTTAATTAACCTCCTCACATTCTAACTCCTCAAGTGTAACATGGAGGTGGCAGAAATAATCATGAGAGATTCAGAAATAGCTCTGGAAATGAAGTAGCAAAATGGTTTTCTTTAAATCTGAGAAAGAAATAGATTATAATTGTGTTTCAAAATCAGGAACAACAAAAAATGAAATTCAACATCTCTAGAATTATTTGAGACCAAAAATCAAAATGTATTCACAAACTGTGGTTGAGAGTGGTGACTACTTGTTAATATGGACAAGAATAAAACAAAAACTTATTCTCCTTCAATTTTAGGTAGTGATAGGCATCTGACGTGAATTTCTGTGGCTACAAACACAGGATAGAGGACTCAGGATCAATCCATGCTCTAAATGTAGATTGCAGTTATTAATTAGGATCAATAGATATTTATTCTAATGAATTCACAGTTAAAATGGGTTATAAAAGAATGAAAAAAGCTCCCAACTAATATATTATATATATTTATATATAATAATATGGAATATATATTAAAATAGATTATATATTATATATATTTTTCTCATAATTTCAATACTTCAATTCAGCATATACTTTTTACTCATTTCCTAACTAATGAGTGACTCTGTGAAAGGATACAGCCTGATAAATGCTCAACTACCCTCAATACATGATTTGTCATCATCTTGATTTTTGAAATCTAACAGGCAATCAATGAATGAGAAAGTATTTGTAGAAGCCATTTATACAAGGCTTATATTACTTCTCCATCAGGCAGAAAACTGCTGATGGTACTAATTAAACTTTAAGGGAATCTGAAAAACATAATTCAGCTTTTGTTATTTTTTAAATATATTTTTATTAGTTATGTATATAGTATATATACAGCCATGATGTTATCATCATTAGCCTTCTCCCTGTCCTCCCCCCATGGGTAATGTGGGTCTTGTCTTATGGGGGTAGCCATCACTTATGCGGGAGAGGCAATGTCTCTGTGTATAATGACCCAAGTCATGGCTCTAACAATCTTTCTGCCCCCTCTTCTGCGAGTTTCCCTGAGCCATGTTGGGTTCATTTTAGGTCTATTTCAATGACAAGGTTTTGTGAGACTCTGTGTCTCTGGATGTCTGATTTGGTAGGGGTGAGTGTTCTTTGTGTCTATCTCCTTCGTCTTTGTGCTGGTACCAGGTTCACCAATAAAGCAGCACTCTTGCTCATTTCCCTATAACTCAATGGCTTCATTGGTGCCTTGATGTACTGAGATGGGCTGATTCTCTCCTCAGGATATACGTCCATCTAGAGACAGAGAGAGGGAGAGGGAGAGGGAGAGACAGAGAGTGAAAATGGGTGCGCCAGGGCCTCTAGCCACTGCAAACGAACTCCAGATGCATGTGCCACCATGTGCATCTGGCTTACAAGGGACCTGGAGAATCGAACCTGGGTCTTTAAGCTTCGCAGGCATGTGCCTTAATCACTAAGCCATTTCTCCAGCCCTAGTTTAGCTTTTTTAACCAAGAAAGAAGAGGAATAGGATATGGACACCAGCTAATAGTGTCCTACTCTTGATGAGACAGATAAATGCTAAGAATAAAGATGGAAAGAATGAAAATCAAAACAGAATACTAAATTAAAGCTAGATTACAAAGGTGATAATGTGACAAGATGTTGGTTTGCATTTTAATAAACTACAGAGATGTTGCAGAGACTAAGTACCTGGAAAGATATGTAGATTTGAAAAGAAGAAAATCATCATGATTCTCAAGAGAAATATTTGCAGAAATATGAGCATCACATCAAGGGCATAAAGGAAAAGATTGCATGTGTGCAGAATCGGTCCATGGTAGTCTGTTACAAATTTTTATTACACTGTGGATTGCCAATTGGATTTTCCTTTCACCTTTATTTTATTATTTTATTACTTTATTTTGTTTATTTAATTAGCTGGGAATTTTAACTGACACATATTATACATTTAAAGTTGCTATATCAAGTTACTATATTGGAGAAAAGCTTACCTTTAATATATTCATATTTGACTTATACTTTTATTGGCTAATACATATTATAGTTTCTTCAATTATTTCTTTTATTTTTTTCTTATCTCACATAAAGACCTGACTGAACTTATGAAGAGACACTGTTAATATTCATGTAGATTGTTTCCTTAAGCTCCTTTTTCCAGTCTAGAATTTTATATATACCATCATCATTAACACAAGTCAAATTTTAAAATATATGTAACATCAAGTTCAATTTTTGGGATTCATTAGACTGCATTCAGGAAATTAGGGCTGGCAGGACAGATTGACCCATCTGCCTTTTATTTTTGCAGCCAGTAAACCAATTTGGGTTATTACATTTTAAATTTTTTATATTTAAATTGAAATATATATATATATATATATATATCTGTGATATACATAGGTATGTATATTCATGTACATACTTGTTAACTATCTTAGTCCATTTTCTATTGTGATAACTCAGAACCCAGACTAGGCAATTCATAAAGACTAGAAATTTGTTTGGTTCATGGGAAGTTCACACTCATGGCACTGGCACATGCCCGGCCTCCTTGCTGCTTTATAAGATGAAAAAATGTCTCTTCCTCTTTTTATAAAGGGACTAAGCCATCATCGGGTTTTGCTGTCAGAACTCATGTAATCCTAATTATTTCCCAGAGACCCCCCAACCTCTAATATCATTAACATGTGAATTCAGGAATAATGCTTCCAGTATATGAGCTTGGGAGGGAACCCAGTCACACTGGGTGGTACTTCATGAAAACATCTGCTAGTTTCTGATAGAGAAACTTATTTTTAGAGTGCATAATAAGTGATAAGTATATTAGACTTGTTATTTTCATAAAATTGGAGCATTTTTGTTCAGTGTTACTAGTGTACCTGTATCAGAAAATATAAATAAAAATGAAACTACTATTCTCTTTTTCTCTTAAAAAAATCATCAAGCAGTTTTTATAGCTATAGAAATATCTTTAAAGGTTTTTCAAAAAAATATGACTGATTTTTATTAATGTACCCTTGCTTATGTACTTGCTGGTATGTTTTGGTTAATAATATACATAATTTTCAGATTTTTATAAGGTTATATATTGGTTGATTCTACTCATTTTTAAAAAAAAAAAACTTGTTGAGTTGACATTTTTTAATAAGGCTTGCATGGTTGCATCCCAATATTTCTATAGTTACACACCCAATTATGTGTTACACTCTTAGAGCTCCAATGATTATTTATTTTTGGATTTGAGAGTATGAAAAAACCTCCACAAAGAAGGTCTATTCTCTTCACCATCTCCTAGATTCTAGAACAAGATCACACTGAAATAAGATAGTGTTTTCTGGACCTGGAGAGATAGATGGCTTAGCGGTTAAGGCACATGCCTGTGAAGCCTAGTTCGATTCTCCAGGTCCCACGTAAGCCAGATTTACATGGTGGCGCATGAGTTCATTTGCAGTTACTAGAGGCCCTGGCGTCTCCATTCTCACTCTTTCTTTCTGTCTCTAATAAATAAATAAAAATTAAAAATAAAAAAAAGATAGTGTTATCTGACTGGGATAATTAAGATGATGAATCATGTTAAGTAGATGGAAAATGTTCATGATTAAACAATCAGACAACTTTTTTCTTATAATTTAAATAAAAACATGTCATGGGCATGGGCCACATTGTGTTTTCTTTTTCTTCTTTCTGCTCAGATGTAGGCTCGTTGCTTCAAATCATATCACAGCAAAAGAAATCTAAATGATGAACAGATCCCTCATGTAGCTCATGAGGAACCTGGCTCTGCTCTCACCTCTTTCAGTTTGCTGGTTGTTTATGAAGTCAGTTCACAGTAGTGAGTCTTTGTTGAAAGTTGCAAACAGTCCTCAATGGATGCTGGAATTTAACTTCCGCTACTTCCTGTTAGTGGAAGAGGCGTGCTTCTCCAGCTTTCCCTGCGCTCTCTTTGCCTTTGTATGCAAATGTTTGAGCAATCTCTTGGCCAGCCCAGACAGCATCTGCTGAGTGCACTAGGCAAAAGAAGCAGAGATGAGAAACACTAGTTACTGAACCAATGCTTACATTGACATTTGGGATGTTTCAAAATTGAGTACAGATTACTGAGCTATGCCAACAGTGTAGCTTATACAAAGACCACTTTAAGCCACCTCGAGTTGTAATTAAAGCCTCCACACATGTTCTACATAAACACAAAGGAGCTCATCTAGTTGATAGTAACACTTAATAGCTACTTCTGTCTTGTAGGAAATTAGAAATGTGGAGTCAGAGCTTTATCATACAGAGCCCGTGAGATACGATCTTTTTGTACAAGGCACACTGCATGCCCTTTTTACCCTTTCAGTTTGCTTTGACAGTTTAACCACGTCAGTGGGCTTGTCTAGTCTACACGATGAAAGCAGACATAACTCTCAGAGGTGCTCTGACCGTTCCTGAAGAAAGCACCTTGAGGAAGGAAAGGTTGATTGTGTTCATGGCGTGAGAAGATGCATTCCATCACGCCACGGAAGGCATGGGACATGGGGCATGGTGGTGGAGACACGGCTGCTTACAATTATGTGTATAATGAAGACACAGAGGGAGGTGAATTCAGGCCCTCCACTCCTTTCTCTGTTTTGTTCAGTGCAGGCTCTGGACTGTCTTCCCTCCTTAGTTTTATCTCAGAAAATTAGTTCACAGATACTTTCAGGAGCTTTGTCTCCTCCATGATTCTAAGTCTAGTCAAGTAGACACAGAATTGAGTGAGTCCTTCATGGAAAGCAGAATAAACTCTGTGAGTTTAAATACTCTTCCTTTCAAAGAACATAGTTCATATTTTGTTTTCAATAGAATTAATGTTGACATAAATTGTGTACTCAGTGAAATAAAAAATGTAAAGAGCTAAGAATAATGTGTACAGAGTTGAGTCAATTTGTGAGTGTTTAACCAGCATGGCAAGGTCCCTTTGTTGTAGAGTTTTGGATAGTGAAGGTTTGGCTTAGGAAAGTTACCTTTGTATTTTAATGTTTTATTCAATAAAGAGGCATTAATAAAAACTTGAAACATGGCAAAATGTTCCCCAAAATTTCTTGATATGCTTCTCACATTGAAAACACAGAGGGAAAAGGTTTATCTTTTTTCCCTATAACTTGTACTGAAATATAGATTAAAAATTTACTCTCCAATTCCATAATGAAAAGTAGCTGCATTTCTCTGCAGTTATTGAGTAGAAAGATTTTGTGAAAATAAATTTAAAGTATTTTATGATTTTATTCTTAATTTGTAAATTGGAACTTTGAGAAAAATCAAAGAAATAAAGATGTAAAAGCAATGCTCAGGCCCACTTATTCCAATTTTTTTGTTTAATTATTAATTTTAATCTTTCTCTCTCCTTCTACTGCATTCTTTTTGACTTTCTCACAGATTACTGCCTATGAACAATAGCTCCAATGCCTTTTGCACCAACAGACTACTTTATGTAAAATGTATGAAGCTGAAAATAGTGTCTGAGAGTTTTAAATATATGCTCTTTTAACTAAGAGATAGGACCCCTATGGTACGATTGATGTGACGGGCAGCCTGTGTTTAAAGACTCCATTCAGGCAAAATTTCATGTTCAACACCATGAATCTAATTATTTTATATCACAGAATATGTGCTGAACAATGTCGCGTGTTTCTGTAGAGCAAGGGAATAATTACATTATCACAAGCTAAAACTCACCTCCATTTTATCCCTCAGTTCCTAGCTGAAATGAACAGAGAACTAACGCAGTTACCATTTAATTGGCCAGGTACGAAAAGAGTACGGGAAGTGCCTGCGCACGCACTGCTGTAGTGGCAAGAGCACAGAGAGCTCCGTTGGCTCAGGGAAAACATCGGGTTCGCGAACTCCGGGAAGATACTCCACGGGCTCCCAGGTAAACAATGTGCGTTCCTTCTCGTCACTCTTTCCTTTGTCAGTTCTCAGGTGTCACTTTCTCTTGACTCCCAACCCAGTGATGTCCCACATCACGCATCCTCTTTTAGTCTGACTAGCTTGGGAACAATTCTGACTATAATTGAAGAAGAAAAATTACGTTAGCGTCATGAAGTCTACAGTCTAAACTTGCATAATAACTATGACACCATATTGCTTGCATTTGAATAAACATCACAGGTGGAGAAAAAAAACGTTACCTGACCCAAATCCCAACAAAGTAATAGTTTATACATAGAATCCTATTTATTGGCTCCTTAATCGGTTTAATAATCCTCTATCACATACTGAATCACTTTATATTTAAATGATAAAGTTATAGGACCAGGGAGATGGCTCAGTGGGGAAGAGGGTTGCTGCCTAAATCCCTGGTACCCACACCAAGGCACAGCTTTAACACCAGCCCTGAAGAAGGCAGAGCAAGGATCACATGGGTTCCCTGGTCAGCCAACCAAATTGAAAAGCAGCAAGCTTCAGGTTCAATGAGGGATTGTCTCAGAGAAATAAGGCAGGAGAGCAATAAAGGAGTTCTGGCATCTTCTTTTGGCTTCTGCACACATGCCTGACCATTCAAATGCTTCTGCACAGACATGTGCATACACTACACACACACACACACACACACACATCAAAAAAAAAAAAAAAGCATTACACTTAGTAAAAACAATTACAGCTCGTACCGTCTTGTGTGGTGACAAGCTGAAGAACTCTGTGCTACCAAATCATTGCTAAATAAGTGATCTAAGCGCTGCCCCTGTCCGGCTCACACTAGACATGACTACATTGCTCCTCACAAAGAAACTTTAAACTTTTCAGTCAACTGTTCTACAACTTTCCCAACTACAACATAGAACTGCATGGGTTTTTTGAGTTTGGAATGAGAACAGCAGACGAATTTTGGATGCTTTATAGCAAATACGATAATGTTTTCTGTCAGTTGAATTTAATAAATAAAGTTGCAAATCAAGAATTAATTATCCTTAACTTTTTTTAACAGTACTATTTATCAAAACTAGGGTCTTCACATGCTAAGCAAGCGCTCTACCACTGAGCTATAACTCCAGCCCACTTCATTGTTATTTAATGGATATTCGATTGGATTATAAACATCGATGAAATTTTGATAAACTATTTATATGCTTACAAACTCAAATTTCCTCAAACCTTTCAATAAGTGAAATTTACCAGATTCTTTCAAGCATCAGCTGACGGTACAAATGCACACCTCATGAGCACTGGAGCTCCCAGGTAAAAGATAGGGAATACAGTTGTCTTCAACCATAATAATGGAGCTCGTTCATCTTGCAAAGAAAACCACATGTCTAATATCAGTCTAATAGATTTCCTGCTAAGATTTAGCAAGTAGCATATACCTGTCAAATATATCAAGTAATTTCATAAACACAAATCCTCTAACCTTATTTCTTTGTGTTTATTTTTTCCATTCTCGTTATTTTCATACACACTTATCACATATTGTATACACATCCTCCCCAGTTACCCTCTTTTATCCCCTTTCCCCCCTACATATACCCTTCTCCATGAAACCCCACCTTACTTTTATGTTTTTTTAACCCAGTGAGTTAAATTAGGATTATTATATGGTTCTATGTATGGGAGTGGGGTTACTTCCTTTAGAATGGCTGGTGGTTACACCACTGATGAACCTGACTTCCCATCTACCAGCAACTATTGGTTGCCATTAGTTGATCTAGGAGGTTTGGGGTCTCTTGTTCCCCTCCCCCATCAGCAGCAGGCTCAATCTTGTGTAAGAAACTATAGCTGCTGTGATTTTTGTGTAATGGCCAAGCTAGATCCTGAAAACAGCAGTTTTCAGCCCTCTTCTGTTGGGCCCTGCCCGGTGTGAAGCCGAGTGGTTAGCCCAGCCAATCTTGGCCTACTCCCGGTGAGGCCTAGTCGAGCTTCTGAGTAGAGTTTCATGACCTGCCCTTGACTCAGCACCTAAGCTGAAACTGCCTCCACCCAGCTGCTGCTGACGTGATGAAATACTATTGGCCCTTATACCTTTCTCTCATCCCCTCTTCCCACCCCCTTCCTCAAAGTATATAAATACCTCCCCTGACAATAAACGGAAAGATTTCCGCCTTAGACGGTCTCCGCGACTCAATGTGGTTTTTCTCCCCGGTGTTTTAGTGGGGGGAGGGGTTTGAGTTGCCGACACCCGCCTTCTCGCTCAGCCTCAAGAGAAGCGGCTGGCCCGGTTCTCTCTCTCTTCTACTCTACCTACCGGTGGTGGAGGGAAAAAACCCCAGCACTCTTCCCCATCATCCTGCTCTTACATTCCTTTCTCCCCTTCTTCTGTGAGGTTCCCTGAGCCTTTGAGGGGGTGGTTTAGATATCTTGTTTATGACTGAGCACACAGTAGTCATTCACATCAGTTTTGCCAATTATGCATCGCTGTGCTAACCACTGTCCGTGGTAGTCATAAACAGCTGGGATTGAGGCTTGAAGCAGTCATAATCTATGGGAAATGTGGTTTGACAAGCTGTTCATTTAGTATAATAATAGTAATACATTCCTGTCTAGGGCCCATGTTCCTAACCATAGAATTTTGGCCAAGTTCACAGAACCAGGAATGAATTCCCTACTGTGGAGCAGGCTCCAAGTCCAATCAGAAAGTGGGTGGTTACTGCCGTAGCATCCACCCCACTACTGCACCAGTGATCACATCTAGTCAGGCAAGTCACGAGTGAAATACAAAGACTCCACAGCCGCGTGGTCCTGCAGGTAGCTTTTCTCCTCCAGCAGCTTACATAGAACCTTCTGGTATGAAGAAAGCCAGCAAGCAGGGAGGAAGCTTCCAGCTCAGTTTCAGCTTAGATTTTCAACATCCCGCTGTATGGCATTGTCTGCAGCAATAGGACCTCTGAAACTGCTAAAGGAAAAAGCAGTCAGTACACTCCAAGATTGTGGCATAGGTAAGGGTTTTCTGAATAGCACTCTAGTCTTAGGAAGTAAGGTCAATAGTTAACAAATTGGACCACGTGAGATTAAAATGTCCTTGTATGTGTAAGAAGTGGTCATTTGCATGAAGAGGTAGCTTATAGATTTGAGAGTAAACCTTTCCCAACTACATATCTGATTAAAATCTAGAATATAGTGAAAACTCGAAAACTAAGCATCAAGAAAACAAACTCAACAAAACACACACACACACACACACACACACACACATAATGGAATAGAACAGAAAGTTCTCATAAGAAGAAAAAGAAATGGCTAAGAAATACTTTGAAAAGTGTCCAACAACCTTCACCATCAGGGAAAGGCAAATAATAACTACATTGAGCTGGGCATGGTGGTACACTCTGAGGCTGAGGTAGGAGGATAACCAGGAGTTTGAGGCCAGAGTGGAGCTGCAGAGTTCCAAGTCAGCCTGGGCTGGAGTGAGACCCTGCCTCATGGGGAAAAAAAAAATAGGAACACGTACTTGTGATTCCTCACACTCTGGCCAGAATGGCTAGCATCAAAGAAACATATATATACATACATATACATATACATATACATATATAAAATTATTATTATATATATATATATATAATATATATATATATGTGTGTGTGTGTGTATATACATAAAAGTTTTATTCAGCTTTAAAGAAACCCTAATTTTATTCAGTGTTTTTTTATTGTTGTTGTTTATTTTCAAATGGCATAAAAGTTAACTAGGGGGCTGGATAAGATGGCTTAGCGGTTAAGGTGTTTGCCTGCAAAGCCAAAGGATCAAGGTTCAATTCCCAGGTCCCACATAATCCAGATGCTCAAGGAGACACATGCATCTGGAGTTCATCTGCAGTGGCTGGAGGCTCTGGCGCACCCATTCTTTCTCTCCTCACTCTCTCTCTCTCTACCTCTTTCTCTCTCAAATAAATAAATAAATAAATAAATAAATAAATAAATAAATAAAATATATATTTTTAAAGTTGAATAGGGAAGATCTTAGTAGGAGAGAAAGGGAATAAGAGATGGTAATAGCAGTGATAAGAGAGGGAAATTTGGGCAGGAGAACAAAGTACATTATGTACACATATGAAATTTACGGGGCAAACATGGAACTGGCAAAGAACACACTGTGATAACACAGGCTATAAACACAAACACCACATGCTCTCTCTCTCTCTCTCTCTCTCTCTCTCTCTAGTGCGAATCTAAGCTTTGAGTTTCTAGATTCATGGCTATAGGTCAGAATGTGTATACAGGTCAGGAAGCTAGAAAGGGGTTATAGAGGGAGGTTTTGTGGGAAGGTAATAATAGAGCACATGGGAAGATAATAGAGCACATGGGGCATGGAAGCTGAGGCATTGATAGTGGTTTAACCAGGAATGGTTTAACCAGGGACATGGCATGGTGGTGCATGCCTTTCATCCCAGCACTGTCTCGGAAACAGAGGTAGGACGATCACTGTGAGTTTGAGGTCAGTTTGGGATAACAGAGCAAGTGCCAGGTCAGTCTTGGCTAGAGTGAGCCCCTCAAAAAAAAAAATCAATCAATAAATAAAATAACCAGGGAGAGGGACATGGTGTGGGGGGGAATGGTTTAACCATGGTGGAGGTATCGAGAAGATAAATCAAAACTAATACTATGTGAATAAGCCATATGGATACCTAGTGGGTAAGTCAGTTACGCTAACTGTGTGCTGAATACCAGCAATCCCACTAAGGAGGGCCCTCAGAGTACTGGGGGCAGGGTGGAAGGAACTGAGGGTACCAAGACCTGATGTACCCATACAAAGTTCCTACTAAATAACAACAAATAACATCAAGCTCGATAAAGCTGCACCCAGAAGCTGGAGATGATTAATCGTGAATGCCATTGTCAGGAATGAGATAAATGCCAGTGAGCTGTTGGTCAGGGAGCCACACAGGACCCCAAACAATATAAGCCACTGCCATTGCTCTTTGTTGCCCACCAGAAATAGATAGGAAACATAGTGTCTAATTATTACCAATCTCAATTTGATCTCTTCTTTATTTTTTTTAAGTTTATTTTTATTTTTTATTTTTAGAGAGAGACACAGAGAAAGACAGAGAGAGAGAGGGAGAGGGAGACAGATAGAGATGGCACACCAGCAGTCTCTCAGCTGCTGCAAACAAAATCCAGATGCGTGCGCCCCCTTGTGGGCAAGTGCGGCATTGCGCCCTTGCATCACTTTGCATCTGGCTAAACGTGGGACCTAGAGATTGGAACCGGGTTCTTAGGCTTAGGAGGCAGGTGCCTTAACCACTAAGCCATCTCTCCAGCCCCTCTTCTTTATTTTTTATTGAGAATTTTACTGTATGAACATATTGCATACTGGTCATACTCTCATCAAGTGATATACTTATGTTCCCTCTCCCTTGCCCCCGTTCCACCAAGAGCTCTCCTGAGTGGGATTATTGGTATATACTTTCTTGCTGTTATAAAACTACAAATTAGCCAGGCATGGTGGCACACGTCTTTAATCCCAGCACTTGGGAGGCAGAGGTAGGAAGAAAGGTGATTTCGAGGCCACCTTGCGACTACATAGTGAGTTCCAGGTCAGCCTGGACTACAGTGAAACCCTACCTCGAAAAAGAAAAAAAAGAAAAAACAGCAACAACAGCAAACAAAAACTACAAATTACAGGGAACAGATGTCCCAGTTCAGGTGTAATTTGTGGGTTTGGACTACTATTTTGCCAAATGGACATTTGGATTTAAACCTAATACTAGAAGCAAATCAGGGAGATGCTTCCAGCAAACCCCTTTCTTATAAGTGGTGTCTTTGGTTTCTGTCTAATGACTCCTTCCCTTCCCCCTTTCCGTGACAACCTTTGCTAGTGGCTTTTTAACTGAAATTGTTGAATTCTGTGCATTATCCATCCTGATTAGATCCCGCCTGCCTTTAACATGACTAGCTCATTAGCTATCATTCCATCGTCATTTTATTGACAAATATTATTTATGAAGATAGAATACTTGAGACTTCCATTTGTTACAATACCTCAGAGTGGTGTGATATTCGGCAATATTTTTGAACTGTGAAATTAGGCAGCACTCGAACTGAGTCTACTGGAGTTTGAAACCCTACCTTCCTATGAACAAGCTGTGACAGAGTGGGATTTTGTTGTTGTTGTTAGTCATTTTGTCTTTTATTTTTCTTTTTGACAGAATCTCACTGTGTAGGCCACATAGGCTCGTGACCCCAAACTGAGATCCAGTTTCTTCAGTGTCCCCAGTGCTGGGATTACAGGTGTTCACCACCCCTCCCAGCCAAACAAATTCTTAGTCTCATCGGAAAATGATTGCAATATCACTAATTTGTTGGATTGTTAGGATAATTGATTCAATACACATGAAATACTTAGAAGGAAATACAATGACCTGGTTGGTACTGTAATTCATTAGTGTCATTATTATAAAACCCATGTATAATAACATATTTATTTGTAACTATTATATTTATATAATATATATACTTTTTGATAGTAATTCTTATCAACTATGACAATATAACCCTACATAAGTGATAGGTACTGGAATTCTATCTGGTTAAAACATATTTCATATTAATTCTAACCCTTCATAAGGAAAATGCTAGACTAGTCACTGATGTTAAGATAGCATCTAGGGAGCATGATTTTTTTTTCCTTTGTAGAACCTCTAAAGTAACAAGTTTGTTATTTAAAAATGGTTAAAAGATAACTTTCCCTTATGTTCTGTAGTATGAAAAGACAGAAAAAATATTAACAAAGATACCAAAACAAATATTAAATTATGAATATTGGTAGAGACAAAACAGTAATATGAAGCCTGCATATGCCCTTGTCGATTAAGTTATGGAGAAAGACTGTCTTTTGAGGTTAATATTTATGCCGCGATACAAACAATATTCTAAATGAGAGAGGAAATTTCAGAAGACAACCTTATATTGGGGGGGGCGGGGCGGGAAGAGTCAGTGTGAAACCATGTAGGAAGGAGAGGTGGCAAATCCAAGAATAGAAGGAATATCATTATCCAAACTGACCCAGTTCTTTGAGAGACTGAGGACTATGATACTCTGAGAAACAACAGAATGAATTTCAAGAGAAAGGCCAGAGATAGGCCCCCGGTGTGTGTCAGACTATGAAAATTTAGATACGATTTTGATGACTTTGAAAAGCTGTTAGGATACCTTCCTACAGTAAGTACCAAGATATTATACACGTGTAATAAAGATCACATGGCAACAAATTTGGAATACTGCTTAACTTTAGGACAAAATTAGCATTTAAATTTGTTTTATCTAAAAGCAAGACATTTGAATTTGAACATATAAATAATTATGAAATCATTTTCAGTTATCTATAAACTCTCTATTGTTAAGCAACAGATGGGGCTTAATCACTTACTTTTGATTTCCTTCAAAAGAAGAAACAGGAAAGTTCATTGGTGTTCTTAAAAAACTTAGGGGAAATGAAACTATGGTAGCATTTTAATAATATTGTATGTTCTTTTCTTGACAGACTTTCTAGTGATATTCAGAATTCTTAAATTGAAACTGTCCATGAAATACATATTTAAGCATTCCCATTGCAATTGAAGTTACAATGAAAAATAAGCTGCTTTACTTATAGAAATTAAAACTTTATGGAGTCTACTCGTATATATCTTTATCATATTTCAGTTGTGATATCCCTCCCCACTCATTCCTTTTTCATAGTTTTTGTTATCTTCAGCCTAGACATTTATGAATATACCTAGAAAGAGGCCAGTATTACCATTAATTATACTTTTCATGCTCTCAGAAGAGTGTAGAAACCACTTGTTTGTCAAATGCTACAAATGAAGTTCTTGTATGTCCATGAAAGAAAGCAAAGGAACTGGCATGAAAGCCACTGCCTCATGAGTGCATGTTCTTTTCTCTTCTCTGCAGAGCCGAATCCGCAGGATGTGGAACGACACGGTTCGGAAGCAGTCAGAGTCCTCCTTCATCACCGGGGATATCAACAGCTCAGCGTCACTCAACAGAGGTAGTTAGACATGGTGTTTCTCACTGATGACATTTCAGGACACTTTAAGAATGTTCTTAAGTGCATGGCTTCATTCCCAGTGCTAACCCTCGGTCATGTGCGAAGAGTACATGGTCAGGGTAGAAAAGCTGCTTGAGTGCAGCCGTGTGTTCCATGAGCCACAGGCCTTTTATTATTTATTTGTGCTCTCATTGAGTGGGTTTTTTTTTTTTTTTTTTAATTTTGAACTCTTAAATTTTCAGGAAATCCTTTCTGAAACAAATTAGGAAGTGAGAAATCTCCTTTTCTTTTCATCTGGCCCTGCCGTAAAGCGGCGGCAGGGTGTCAGGCCTCATTTGATAGTAGTGATAATGGGCAATTACTTGGCTATATAGAAAGCTAAGCATCATGGAGTTCCACATTATCCCAGGTACAAAGCAATTTCATTGTCTTTGTGGAATGGAAAATATACTGTCTAACACATACTTAAGGCAATGTAAAGGGGAAAAAATCACATCTAATCTTCATATCAAAAGAGATTCAGAACCTCATGGATATTTAAAGATCGAGGAGTGAAAATATTTTCACGTCAGTCATGTGTTTGTTGGGGGTGAGGGCAGGAGGTTGTGAACATTGCACTTCTAAGATGCTCCCTGGACATCACTTAGATTTTTGAAATGAAATGTTCTTAATCACCATTTTGTTTGTGGGAGAATCTCTCATCTCTCCTTCTCTCTCCTCCCTCTCTCTGTCTACATTTATGTGAGAGAGAGAGAGATTAGAATTCTTCTGACAGCAATAAAAATGAGTAGATGCAATTTGAAGTTTGTGGTAGGAAACATTTACAATGTATTCATATCTGGGAAAACATCACTTGTATGAACATAATTTTAATTATCAACATTGTTATTAATTTTTACAATTAAATTAAATGGATTAGTTTGTTTAGCCTGTATCTTTTAACTTTCTGCAATGCTACTTAGAAAGAGTTAATCATATGGTCAACCTGCTTTACGATTAAAGATGGCCCAGGATTAAGGATGGCAATACACCGGACCGTCAGAAGTAACCATATTGTTTTATATATTTATGTACAAGAGGTTATGGCAAGCCATGTCCACACTGACCTTGGTTTGGGGATTCAAGTTTTACTGTAGCCTCACTGTTTCATTTTCCTGGGGTAATGATATAATTACCATCTAATGATGGCCTTAAGTTACCTGTATTACAGTGACATAAAGATAACAAGTGGAAATGTCCCCAAATACAAGGACGATACATTGAAACAAAGCAGTTATGTATTTATGTTCTTTCACTATTTATTTTTGTCTCCTAGAGTACATTCATGTAGGCAATCTCAAGGTTTTTCCCTTTTCAATTGAGTTTTCGTGTTTACTCTGTGAAAGTTTATGTAAATGTCAACATGTTTTTACCTTACTTTCTAAACATCGCTAATTGCATACGAAAGCTCCAGTGGCCTTGAAACTCACTTATTTCCTAGGTGACTAATTTTATTTCCTCTTGAAATCATGCCACACACAGAGATTTTTCAGTTTCTATTAAAAACAACTGTACTTATTAATAGTATTACATCAGAAATGTACTGGCCTGGCAGGCGGGGATAGTTGTTTAAAGAACAGATGAGGTAGTGTGACATCAACCAGACACTAACTCAATGGTCTGCTGTGAGGATGTATTAATTATTCTTTTGTCTAATAATTATGGCTAAAGTTTACATAAAGATATCACAGTGTGTAGAAATGAAAAGTGTTTTGAATGAATTTTTTTATGACTTCAAAGTCAAAAACATTTCGTGCCGGGCGTGGTGGTGGTGGTGCACGCCTTTAATCCCAGCACTTGGGAGGCAGAAGTAGGAGGATCGCTGTGAGTTCAAGGCCACCCTGAGACTACATAGTTAATTCCAGGTCAGCCTGGGCCAGAGTGAGACCCTACCTCGCAAAAAAAAAAAAAATACATAATGGTGCTCTGTAGTTCTTTCTTTTGAACACCTTCTCAAGAGTTTCCTCTATTTATACTTCAATGATATGTGGATATATGAACCAATTTAAAATAAATTTAAAGGAAATGACCTTACCTTAGGTAGGCTGATCATACGTGTCAGGTGATTAGGACATTGCCCACTTCTAGAAGATTTTGTTCATAAAGCAATGAATTGAAGGCTATAAAATTGCTTGTGATCTTAGTGATCTCTCTGGAGAGGGAGCTAAAATGAACATATGACTTGCCATGGGTCCAGGCAATGACCTTTTCATCAGAATTTATGTTCTTCCTGTCACTTCCATGGTGCAAGAACTTCTTCATTCCCTCCATTAATTTCCCTCATGCCTCATGCCCCATCACATACTCTTAGTGTATTTTTATCCCTTTCTTTTCTGTTTTTTTTTTTGTTTGTTTGTTTGTTTTGTTTTTACCGAAGGTGACTGGAATACTTTAACATCTTATCTCTTCACACTGAAGCTAGTCTTTAGTGACCTTCTTTAATGTTGTCTTATTCGCCAGGGTCCTATCTTCCCTGCATTCAGGCGTGTGTAACATGCTTAGGTAGGTGACATGACATCCAGGATTCATCCTTCCAGACAGACACCTCAGCTACCTGAGCAGCGTAATTATCACCTCTGTGTCTTCATGAGACTGTGCCCTCTCTTACTAAATTGTGCATCTTGGACACCGCATCTTTGCATCTTCATATAGTTCTAACTTCCCATCCATCCTTTGACTCAGCTAGAAATGCTGAAAATTTAATTTTATTTCTTTTCTTTCTAAATTAGATATGTTAAATCTTTTTGACCTTTAACTACTACTGACCCATAAAAACTACAAGTGATTGCCTAAAAACAGGTTGTATTTTTGAAATTAGATTTTCTTTTCCTATTATTTTTCTTTTCTTATTATTTCTTATTATTATATTCTCTTATTCATATCACAGCCCAATATGTAAAATAAGTCTCATTTCGTGTCTTATCATAAATTCTTCCAAACAAAAGTCAATCATTATCATCTTAAAATCTATTAAGAATAAAGATTGTGCCTTGCAGGGCAGAACTACTTATAATAGGTTTTATTTTTTTTAAATAATTTCTGATATTCTGTTCTTAACCAACATGTTGCATTTATTGCATAGTGTGTGTTAATATATATACTCAGATTATCTTTCTGATTTTTCCAATATAATAAACTTGATTGCTTTCAAGATGTTATTCATTGGTGTTATGTGAAACCTTGGAAGATTTATTGGTTATTTTCAATGATTATACTAAGTCTTATATATTCTCCTTGAGAGGTTTTGCTTGATTATCTTATCAGTTTATTAATGTTCCTTTAAGTTTCTGACTGTCAGTACTTACGACACTGTTTCCCAAAAGATTTCCTAAACCTTTTCCAATTTTTCCCCCTGCCCATTTGTTTGGCACACTGTCACACAGGCAAATCCTGGCTCTCTTGCAGTCAGCACCCATCCTGCTTCATGCAAAGAAGGAAGGCGCTTTGTACAAGCTGTAAGGTGATGGTTGGATACAGAGAGTTTCAACAAATCTTAACTCCCAGGAGAACGGAAGTTTTCCCAAACTTGTTGGCCTACAGGAGGTTTCCTTAAACATTTATTGGTTTGCCTGAAGGCTCTGTTCATGCTCAATTCCCAGCTCCTCCTAAGGATACAGAAACTCTAAGCCAATGTCGATTAGCTCCAATAACCTTGCAGTGGGTGGGAAAGCAGAGTAGTCACTTTCCCGCTCAGAGTGTCTGCCTCCCATGAACAAAATCTCATCTTAAGTGACTGAAATCATCAGTGGCTCTGAGACTTGAGAATACTCTGAAATGAAGAATTAACAGAGCAATCTCTCTCTCTCTCGCTCTCTCTCTCTTTCTCTGCTGGATCATTTAATTGTACATTTCCACATTTATTTTTAAGCTTTATGAAATTTTTGTTTCATTTATTTATTTTTATTTGTGTGTGAGTGAGAGAAGGGGGAAAAGAAAGAGAAAATGTGGACACATCACGGCTTCCTGCCCTTCAAATGAACTCCAGATACATATACCACTTTATGCATCTGGCTTTACCTGGGTACTGGGAAATCAAACGTGGGCCTTCAGGCTCCACAAAAAGTGCCTTTATCTGCTAAGACATCTCCCCAGCCCCACATCTCCATTTTTCCCCAGCTCTAAATAGAAATCAGGAAATCCAATGTTATTAAGCCTACTTCAACATACTATTATAATTACATTTATATTTTTCCTTCTTCAGTTAGTAGACTGAGGTTGCACATTTTTTTCTTTTGCAACCAAGGTTTTCTAGCTAGCTCCTCCCACATGATGTCTTTATGACTTACAAAATAATGCCTCAACCACTGTCCTAGAGTCATTTCTAAATTGTATTCCCTCTGAATCAGAAAAAAAGACATTTCTTCTGAAACAATGGCTTAGTTAACACTGGGTTATTTCTCTTCCCTCTCCAATCCTCTATGTTGTTAACCTGCCACCCAAGTTAATGTGTTCACAATTTGTTTTTATTTATTTTTTATTTTTTATTCTGTTTAATTTACTTATTTGAGAGAGAGAAAGAGGAGCAGAGGGAGAGAAAGAGAGAGAATGGACACACTAGGGCCTCCAACCACTGCAAACGAACTCCAGACGCATGTGCCCCTTGTGCATCTGGATTACGTGGGTCCTGGAGAATCGAACCAGGGTCCTTTGGCTTTGCAGGCAAATGCCTTAACTGCTAAGCCATCTCTCCAGTCCTGTGTTCACAATTTTTGTGGACAGAGATCTGACCAGTAAGACCATATTATTGAAGCCACACTGAGAAGTATTAATGCTGATAATTCTCTTTTCAGGGCTCAGAGCTGTATTAATCTGCCCAAACATTTTCAGTAAATTTATATAGTCAGTAAAATTATGATGGTCTATGACAATGACTAATTTTCATTGATTTTTTTTTTTAAGGATGAATTTTGAGTTTTAGCTAGCAGCACAGCTAACTTCTAAAAGATGACCTGTTCTGGTATCAGCATTGCTGGGGGGGGGGGGGGTGTTGCCATCAAATAGACGCTGACAGGTACCCACTTGAGGAACACAAGTCACTGAGGAGCTTCACAGTAACTCTAAGGGTGGACACAGGCTTAATTCAGTGGCTTTTGCCAAATGGCTTAATCTTCAAGGTCTACTTAACACAGTCCTTGAGAAGAATACCTATGTGAGCTGAAAGGGGTGCCTGTATCATCTGCAGCCATAACACTATTTTAATCAGAAGCCTGCTTACATTTCCTAACAAATAAATCCACACTGGGAAGGCTCCTAAGGACCCGAATATTACAAGTCATCATTCACTTAGGAAAGTTTCTTTCCTCTTTCATTTTTTTTTTTTTTTTTTTTGAGAGAGACACAGAGAGAGGGAGAGAAAGACAGACAAGAGATGGGTGCACCAGCAGCCTCTCAGCTGCTGAGAATGAAATCCAGATGTGTGTGTCCCCTTGTGGTCAATTGCGGCATTGTGCCCTTGCATCACTTTTCATCTGGCTAAACGTGGGACCTGGAGATTGGAACCAGTGTTCTTAGGCCTAGGAGGCAGGCGCCTTAACCAATAAGCCATCTCTCCAGCCCTCCTCTTTCTTTTCCTTAGCTGGATGGAAGGAGTGAAGTAGTTCCTAAACAAATCATTAAAAAAAATAAATAAATGATTTCACTCTTGAGAAAAACAACAACAAAAACTAATAAAGGTGAATTAACTCTGCTAAATGAGAAAGAATGCCAATTATATCTGCCTATTTCTGCTTTCCACTTTGATTTGAAGCTATATTTGGCATCAAGGGAATAAAGATAACATATTTCTTTCTTCTTATATAAAAACAGAAGCAAACACTGTTTCCTCTTTGCTTCTAAACCCTGCCCTCCAGAAGCTTGGGGAACACTGGTTCAATTCAGACAGCCCTGCTGAATGTGTGGTTGTGTCGCCGAGCAGGAATGTGATTACACCTGTTTGTAACTCTTGTCTTCTCAGAGCCTGAATTGTCATTCCCAGGAGGCTGGTCAGTGAAGCAGAAAAAACTTCACAATAAATCACCTGCTTCCTCATTAATATGCAGGCTTCTAAACATATTTTCTTTTTACGTTTTTGGAATGAATGCAAATGAAGAAATACAAGTGGTGTTTGACTGCAATTAATGATTTATATAAATTAAAGGTACTAGGGTAAAACATGCATACTTATGCAATACATGTTATTAACATCATTAAACACAGTTCAATTTATATGCATAAAATAAGCCAACCTGCCCCAATGCCTCACTGTTCTGAAGTCTTATAGATCGCTCATTGTAAATATTAACTATCTCCTAATATCATCTCACATCTACTTGTGAAATTTGCCAAAACATTTACTAATGTGTATATAGCACTTGCCTAGATTAACAAATAGAGCACCATGCATATAACAAACCACATTCATTACAAACAGGCATTATGTACTGTGAATTCCAGAATGCTGTGGCATAGGTGAAATTTTCTTTGGAGAGTCACTCTTATATTTATTGCAGTAGGTATTTTTGCCCTTTATGTCCTTGATATGCAAATAAGGGATTTCCATGTTAATTTCTTCACTTGTACATGTCATTAATATGACACAAAAAGACACAATACAGTTGGAAATGTCTGTGTTAAAAGAAGAAGTTTAATAACCCAATGCAACATAAGTACAGATTTTAAAAATGGGATACTGAGTTAAATGGATGAGTAATTGTTGCAGTCAGGTTCTCATTGCTGGTAGAAGTCACCCAACCAAGAGCAGCTTGTGGGAAGAAAAGAGGTTTGTTTTGGCTTAATGACTGGAGGGGGAAGCTCCATGATGGCAGGGGAAAACGATGGCATGAGCAGAGGGTGGATATCACCCCCTGGCCAACATAAGGTGGACCATAGCAACAGGAAAGTGTGCCAAGCACAGGCAGGGGGGAGCTGGCTATAACACCCATAAGCCCGCGCCCACGAATACTCTACCTCCAGGAGGCATTAGTTTCCAGTTGCCATCAGCTGGGAACCTAGCATTCAGAACACCTGAGTTTACAGAGGACGCCTGAATCAAACCACCACAATAATGTTATTCGTCTTCTAATTCTAACTCATAAAGTCTAAATTCTGGTTGGAATGCTCTCTTTATGCCAGGGGCCAGAGGAAGTATATTGCATATTGATTGTTAGTCAATCAGGGGCAAAGGTTTTGCTATAAGTTCTTGACAGACTTTAAGAAAAATCTTTTCAGCACTTCTTTCTCCTATTTTGTGTTCAGCTTTGTCTCCTTGACATAATGCCTTCAAATAACCCAGTATCAGAAAATTATATAGTCATGAACTGGTTTCTATTTATTATTAATATTTATTTAGAGTTGTCATTGATCTCTTTTGAAGGAGAGGCCTTCATCAATATCCGTGTAGAGCCTCTCCCCCTTTTATTTGTTAACTTTTTTTTGGGGGGGGAGAGAGACACAGAAAGAGACAGAGAGAGGGAGAAGAAGACAGATAGAGATGGGCCCGCCAGCAACCTCTCAGCTGCTGCGAACGAAATCCAGATGTGTGCGCCCCTTTGTGGTCAAGTGCGGCATTGCGCCCTTGCATCACTTTGCATCTGACTAAACGTGGGACCTGGAGATTGGAACCGCTGGAGATTGGAACCAGCGTTCTTAGGCTTAGGAAGGCAGGCGCCTTAACCGCTAAGCCATCTCTCCAGCCCTTTGTTAGCTTTTAAAGGTAGGATCTTGCTGTAGCCCAGGCTGACATGGAATTCACTATGTAGTCTCAGGCTGGCCTCGAACTCACTGCAATCCTCCTGCCTCTGCCTCCACCTCCCAAGTGCTGGGATTTAAGGCGTGTGCCACCAAGCCTTGCAGGGTCTTTATTTTTAACGCTTACTGTGTTATGTACTTCCTAGACTGGAAGTCAAACGCACGTTAGTGAGTGACTTAGATCAGTTTTAAACATCACTCCACAGTGCCTTTCCCCTTGCCTTTGAAATGTTTCTGCATGTAACATAAATTACTCAGGGTTTAGTTTTCCAAAATCTTTCTCTTTTTGGAGTGAAATGTGAACACTGAGACAGGAAATGCTGATGTTCTTCTCTTTGCAGCATATAATATACCTTTTTGAAGTTCTGTATTAGCTATTCATTGCTTTGACAAAATATCTCAGCTAAACATCTGAGATGTGTGTTCCTTCATGGTTTCAAGTGGTCCCATTACTTACTGGCATGCAGGCAAGAAAAAAATGTCATGGAAAGAGTGAGAGAGATGAAAGCTGTCCCCCTCCTGTAGCCAGTGAGCAAAACCAGAAAGAGCTAAGGCAAACCACACTGCTAGCAACATACTTCTTCCAACCAGACGCCACCTTCCACAGTTCCACCACTTCTCAGCTGTCTATTGAAAGTTTGAATCCAATAAATGGATTAAGGCATTTGTCCTGGCCGTATCGCTGCAAACACCCTTATGGCACACCAGAGGCGTGCTGGTCTTGCCTGCCAAGGTTTCTCAGTGCAGTCAACCTGGCAATCACGATTAACCATGGCAAGTTCTCATCAATTTGGAATTTCTCTTTGACACAGGTAGCTCTCGTTTATGTATGGGATGTGTCTTTTGCTCTAGGACAAATTAGATTTCTTGGAAATTAATGTAATAACTTATCCAAGATCATGTGACTAATTAGAGCTAAATGCAGATTCCAAACAAGGACTTTCTGACCACAAAGTCATAGTCATTACAACAAAATATTATTATTTTTCTTTTTTTCTTTTATTTACAACTTCTATACGTACATACAAAAAATATATGTTATTTCCCTCCCCTCTCCCACCTCCCCTTTAGAACTCCAATCTCCATCGTATCCCCTCTCTCTCTCCATTAGTTTCTCTTTTAATTTGATGTCATCATCTTTTTTCTTTTATTATGAAGGTATTGCTCAAAATATTCTTTTCATATGAGAATTTTTATGAATTTATAAAATGTTACATAGATTTCTTTTTCAGGAATGTATTTTTTCAAGTCAATGCAAGAATGTATTTTTACTTAAAATTTATTTTATTTTATTTTATAGTATTTATTTTATTTTTAAGTTTACAAAATTTTACTTACACAAGATGAACAAGTTCAGGTTGAATCACAGTGTGGAATGACTATATTTAATAACATATCTAATACTTGTAACTAGCTAAGAAAGTAAATCATAAATATTATCTTCACACATGCATTTGGGTATATTGGGTAGTAGAAATGTTTGTTAGCTCATTTATAATCATTTTACAATATTCCTCTATGTAAAATATGAAATCAAATACTTTAAATATAATTTTTTTTTATTAGTTAGGTACATACTCAGTGTGTAAGCAGCACATTTTGGTACCATCCTTACCGTCATCCCTCCCCCCCTTCCTAAGGGACCCTCCTCGTTGGGGATGCTGGTTATCCTCAGGGGATTGTGGCTCATGCACTGTGGTGCTAGCGATCAGTTATGGGGAAGAGGGAATGTCTTTGTGTGTAATGTCCCAACTTGTTGCTCTTAACAACCTTTCTGCCCTCCCTTCCGTGAATTTTCCTCAGCCATATTTGTTTTTTTTTTTTTTTTTTTTTTTTTTTTGTGAGGTAGGGTTTCACTCTAGCCAAGGCTGACCTGGAATTCACTATGTAGTCTCAGAACGGCCTTGAACTCACGGAAATTCTCCTACCTCTGCCTCCTGAGTGCTGGGATTAAAGGTGTATGACATCACACCCAGCTTTATTTTATTTATTTGAGAGAGAAAGAAAGAGAGAGAGGGAGAGAGAGAAAATGGGTACACCAGGGCCTCCAGCACTGCAAATGAACTCCAGAATCATGTGCCACCTTGTGCATCTGCCTTATGTGGGTTCTGCGCAATCGAAGTTTGTCATTGCAGGCAAGTGCTTTAACCGCTAAGCCATCTCTCTAGCCAGTGACCTTTATTTTTATCACCTGTAATGGAATTGATACCATTTGGTACTAAACAGGAGTTAATTCTATTACAGTAAGAATTTACATGTACCAGGGTGTGGTGGTGCACACCTTTAATCCCAACACTCGGGAGGCAGAGGTAGGAAGATTGCAGTAAGTTGAGGCCACCCTGAAACTACGTAGTGAATTCTAGGTCAGCCTGGGCTAGAGTGAGACCCTACCTCAAAATAAATAAATAAATAAATAAATAAATAAATAAATAAATAAATAAATAGAAAGAAAAAAAAAGAATTTACATGTGAAAAATTGACATATTATTAGAAAGAAAAGCATTGCAAAAATATATTTACGTGATCATTATCAGTAACTATATACTATCTAGCTAAAATAACATTTGTTGTTAAATTATATATAAAGGTTTACCCTTCATGAAGCTGTCTGATATACATTCTAAATAAAAGCATTTGTTGATAGATACTCTTTGGATTTCATCATACACTTTCTTCATCATTTACTATTATAAGGAATGTGGATACTTCAGAATAAATCAAGTTGTCCAGTGTTGCCTTAGATAGTAACATACGACCTTAGACAATCCTCAGTTAAATAAGAAAGATTTGAGGGCTGGAGAGATGACTTAACAGTTAAGGTACTTGGTATCAAAGCCAAAGGACCTAGGTTCAATTCCCTAGTTCCCACATAAAGCCAGATGAATGAGGTGGTGCATTGGTCTGGAGTTCATTTACAGTGGCTAGAGATCCTGGCACATCTGTTCTCTCTCTCTTTCTCCTTCCTTTCTTCCCTCTCTCTTTGTCTTTTTCTCACTCTCTAAAATAAATAAATATTTTTGGAAAAAAAGCTTTTTATAAAAGAAAGATTTGAAAGGATTTTATTGTGTAAGGATGAGAATTAGTCCTGATTAAAACAAATAGAATCAATATTTTCTGAATAAATCTCAATCCAAATAAAACAGTGCTTATTGTGATCATTTGACATATGGCATATGACATATGTCCCCTGACAGCATTACCAAAAATAATCTCCCCATGGGCACCTTGTTTTAATCCATATCCTCTTTTCAGACATACTTTTTATCTATAACTTCCACTTTTACTATTCAAGTTTTATTCAGGATAAAACTTCTCACTATATTATTCTATAATTTGCATGATATAAAAAGCAAGCCAATATTGGGCAGTTATGTATACTAAAAGCCATATTATTTTCAATTTGGCAAATTATGTCATAATATTAAGTAGTCATAGTTTCATTGGATCTGAAGTTTTACTTGACAAAAATGTTCAAGCTATAAAATGGTATTCATAAGTAAAACTCTGAGATTAACCATATACCATTTGATGGTTGTTACAAAAACTTGATTCAGACTAAGTTAATTGAGAGATTACAGTGTGAATGATGGAGATAATTTGTTGCTATTTCTTTGATTTGTTAAAATTAACTCTGGCTTATTGCTATTTTATTTGTGGTTAAGCAAAATGGGTCTGTTATCTTCAATTATCTTGGTTGTAAGAACTATGCTATAATTTGAAATATAATTCTAAGTATCATACTTACATAATTTTAAATGTCCAAGTTATTATATGCTTTGATTATAAAAAATTAAGGTTTAGAAGTGAATAATGGTCTGGGCTTAGTGTCATATATATAATATCAACACTGAGGAGGCTGAAACAAAATAGATTTGAGTTCAAGACCAGACTAGCATGCATAGTATGGTCCTGTCTCAAAAGGAAAGAAACATGGGCTGGAGAGATGGCTTAGTGGCTAAGGCGCCTGTCTGCTAAGCCTAAGAATGCTGGTTC